>CAHIKZ030001580.1:2550000-2597500 GCA_903632075.3 Acanthosepion pharaonis
TCATCCAGATAACGGTGCTAATGAAGACATTTCAAATACAGAAGAGAGCTCCGAGGAACTTTGAAGGCATCATCCTCAAAATCCTTATGTTGTGTCCCTTTCAGCTACCTTGACCTTACTCTGTCATATATTCGCACAAATCTATTCGGTAATTTTCTCTCCGTTTTCTTCTGCCTCTCCTTACTTCAGTATAAACTTTTTGCCTTCTTTTTAATCAATTCACCCCAAGCAAGGCGATAATGCTACCAAAATGCAAGGGGCTACTGCGAATGGAAGAGAATGAGAAGAACCGGAAACCTATCCAAAACAGGAAACAAAGGCTCAATCACTACTATCAATATTAAACTTTTGAAGCCGCCTTTCTTCATGAATTATCATAAAAATTTCATGTCTATCTTTCTAATAGTAAGCATCAATTAAAGTTCGTATTTTCCTTAAGACTTCCTCCTTGCTCACATGTTCTGTTTATGGTATTTTGAGAATTCGTTGGTAAACCTGCACCTCTGTCGCTTCAGGCAACTTCTCCATCTGTGAGGAAATTTCTAATAAAATTTCCCTATATCTTTGCTTAGCTTTGAAATGGCATCTTTTGCTATGCCTGTGCTACTTTATGTTCTTGACATTATTTTACTACATAACCTACTTTTCACGAGTTTTGTTTTGGATTCGTTTTTGCGCGCGTGTTAAGCAAAGTTTGTAAATTCGAGTCTTTTTCATTTCGAACAAAATCAATGAGTCAGCATTTGAATTTTAAATCTAGATCTGTTGTTTTGTTCACTACAGGTTATTTAAGAATATGAAATGAGTTTTCAGATTAATATTTTGGTTTTGTAGCAATTTGAAGAATCTATACCACAAATCTGGTTTTATTGGATTCTGCCATTGACCGCATTCATCATACAACTGCTGATGACTTTACCGTAGCTGTCGTTTCTTTTCTTTCTTTTTTTTAATAATATGTCAACTCCTTATGGGTTATTTAATGCCGAAATTTAGCTTTGAAGTAATAAAAGTGTGATATGTTATTCTGTTTTCCCAATTGAATACATGATAGATAATCTGCTTTTGTGCACATATATGTTTCTGTTACTAAAGGCGGTGTTATGTGTGTTTTAGATATATTTTAGAATACAGTTTGATTTCTTTAAGAAATTGTAGGATATTATATGGATTAGTGTTATGAAGAAGTTTTTTCACGTTGGTTGTTTGGTTAGTTGATTTTGTTTTGCGGCATATCAACCTCTAGTATTTAATGCCAAAATTTAAATTTGAACACAATTTCATGGCTTCAATATATTTTGAACGCAATTGTATACTCTCAACTACAGATAAAATGTATTGCAGATTATTTTGCTTTCAAAATATATCATTAGTCATTTCATTTTAGGGAGATTTGCTGTCACTTGATATCCAGTTATTGTTGGTTCATTTTTATATAAATATGTATTGCTGGTATTTTTACTATAAAAATTTATTTTTATACTTTCATAGTGTTTTATTTGGGGGTTCACTATTTGTCCATATCTGAAATCCTGACAGGGAGGAAACAACAGTAATTAAAAGGTGGTCCCATGTTCCTCAATACCTCCGATCTCTCGATCAGAGGCTTTGCTGTTGTATGTAGTTTATCATTATACCTAGGACTCCCTGGAAGAGGTGACTTCAGGATGTTACACCTTGTCAAAAGGCAACCACTGATTTGGTCCCAGGGCAACATAGGGTTTTAAATTCTGATTTGTCCTTCTTCTAAACTGATTGTCAACTAAGTCTAGAGAGCACATTCTGCCCTGATATTTCATCCTTAGTTTGGAAGGAAAAGAGATTGATTCATACTTTTTCAAAAGGTGTAAGTGAATGCTGCGAAGTTGATCAGAATTTGAACTCGGCTCTCTGATTTTTCATCCCGAGCTGATATCTATTACACCAACCGCACATTTATTCTCTTTCACTTTGGAAGTTCCTTTAATTGTATATAAAGATTTTACCATCGAAATATTTTTTTATGTTAGAAGACTTGTGAAAAAAAGAAAAGCGGGTATTATTGGCTCGGGACATTGATATTTATAACACTGATGTCATCGTCTTCAAGAAACAAAAATCTTTATATTAATACTGGAGTTAGAAAGCATAATAGCTTTGGGAAAAGATTATGGGAATGGTTTTGTCATCAATAGCGAATAGAAGCATACCAAACAGCCACAGATACTGGATGAACATAGTATGACCATTGAATAACGACATCAAAAGAACTCAACTGCTATCATGCCATGTAAAAAACAAACATACTTTGAAGAGCTTGGAAAACCTGCAGCACTGTCTTGAGTTAGCAAAGGACATGGATGTTTGGAGAAGCCAGATAAGAGTTATTGCAATGTTTCTAAAGATGAGAAATCATACTGATTGGCATTGTGCCTTCAAGTTCAAGTAGCTTTCATGACGGTGATTGATTTCTGGTGTTTGGACAAATAACTGAAGGATTTGAGGACTCTCGAAATGTAAAATGAAACGAATCACAAACGTGAAAAGGAAATGAATGAGTGAATGAAAGAATTCAATTAATCGTAAAGTATTTTGGAAAAAAAAAAAGGATACGGAAGTAATAAATGCGTAATTAGAAATTCTTTTTTAAGTTATTGCATTTTAGAATTACCTTGTTTAGCTTCGAATAAGGCAAGCACTCGGTGAAGATCGAACATATTACGAACAAACAAACAAACTATGTGACTATATGTGCATACCTGATTAGGTCTGGATCAATAACATTCCAGTTAATTGATTGTCTGTGATTGGAGTATCTTTGGAGTTATTTGCATAACGTTTATACCTGCATACATACAATATTAAGGGCTTACGGTCACATCACGTACTGGTAAAATCACCCAAGTTAAGCAACATCGAGCCTGGTCAGTACCTACATGGGTGATTTCTTGGGAATAGCATTTGCTGTGGTGTAATGGATTCGAAATCGGAGAACCCAATTCCAATTCAAATTGGATTCGTTATATTCACATACGAGGAAATACCTTTAGGATAGATATGAATTCACCTGTTCTCCCCTAGCTATGGGTTAACTAGTAAGACTTGTATCACTAAAAAATTTTGACGATCTAAAAATATTTTCTGGCTGTAAATAACCTGAAAATGGTTGACAAGTCATAGAAAATAAATCAATCAACACTACAATATCATTTTTTTGAAAGGATTATTTATCCGACATTATTTATTAGTATAAATGTTATTTTTAGTGTTTTACGCGTCTTTGAGTTGCTATCCCTTTTTTTTAATTTTTAATTTTATGAAACAGTGAAATTAATAACAACCGGCCAATATTGCAAAGTTCTACGAAAGAAAAAAGTGTGCATCCGACAGGAATCGAACCTGTATCCCTTTTTTTCAATCAGCGAAACAACTCTGGAGCCAAAGTGTGCCTCTATAAGTAGCCAGCTTGACAAAGCAAGGTTGGAATTACCTATTAAAGAAACTACATTTTCTCGTTGGGGCTTCTACGAGTCTATATCTGGTAGTTTCAATTTCGTAACCGAAAAGTAAACATCATTTCACGTTAATTCAATAACTTTTTAGCGTCTAAAACCTGCATAGAACAACATTAGATAAATATCATCCTGTCATGAAGCTGTCAAACCCGTCAATACCATAAATAAACAGCTATTATCGGGTTAAAAAAATGATTTCTGCGATATATAGTTTATTACATAATGGTTGTTTTAGATCAGATTAATTATACTTTAAATCAGCTAATATTCTTCGAATAAAGTTTTAAAAAAGTATATTTTATTTTTGAAAGATTTTTTTTTAATAAAGTGAATTACATGGCGATGGAAGATGACTAAAAAGAGTGATAAGCATCTCTTTTAGCAAAAATAAATCCTTCCAATCAATTTAAATTCGTTTTAATACAGCAAAGTATTTAACTTATTGGAAATATTAAACTACTGATGTACAGGGGGTCCTCGACTTACGACAGAGATCTCTTCCTACTGCGATATGTAACTTGATTTTCGATGTAGGTCGGAACACACCTACATATGCGCGCACGAATGTGCCTTAAGCTTGGGAGCGATAATGAAGGGCAAAAAAAAAAAAAAAAATACACGACAAAAACGAGAAATAGCGAATGTAATACAATCCAATATGGCGTACAATCGATGATGAAACCATCATAATATAGTGCCGGGTGACAACGTATTATATTATGAGGGATGAAGCGTCACCACGAAACGCCTTACGTCGGGTCTGAGGTAACCCGAGGACCTTCTGTATATGTGTTAAAACAGTCCATTAATTAAGTTAAGCGTACAAATGAGCATTATTTAAAGAAGCGAGACACGTGATGTTTAAGGCTTTTAAAAATAATTGAATATAAACGTAATTCCTTTTCCATTCAGTAATCCTCTGTAATGTGTGGATCTTGAGCCTTCTATTGAACCTTGTGTCACAACTTATTTGCGTTTAGTAAATAATTATATATATATATATATATATATATATATATATATATATATATATATTTACACGCTCTCCACACACACACATATATATATATATATATATATATATATATATATATATATATATAAATATAAAAGTGAACATAGATGTCAACACTTAGAGGCGACAGTCTGTTTCATGCTATATGCAATCGTCAGGCCACGTGTGCTGTTATTTTTCTCGGCTATTTATATATATACGGGTTAGTGGTGCATTGTGGGTATTCTATTATGGCGGTTATTTTTACCGGAAGTCGCTTTGTTCATTTATTTGGGTCAAGTTATATTGCTCGTTTTTATTTATTTTTTATTTTATTTTATTTATTTATTTATTTATTTTTTTTGTTTTTATTTTATTTATTTATTTATTAACGTAGTAAAATTTGTTTATATCACGTATTTAACAGTTTTGTTTTGGTTTGAGAATTTAATTAAAGCTATTTGTTCAATTTTGGGGTTGGTTGTTGTAGTTCATTCTAACTATTATTTTTTTGGCGGGAACAGTTTTTTAATTTGGGATTGGGATACACACGCTCTATCTCTTATATTGAGCACTTTATCCCATAAATATAGCACACCTTAAGACTATATTTCTTTATATTCAGCTCCTGGTAAAAAGTAGAGCACTCTCGCACAGTATGGACATGGAAAAATTTAACCTCGACTACTCCCTAAAAAACATACCCATCCCATCCCCTACTATATATAAACTAAAATTAATTGAAAAAATAGAAAGTTTCCTAAAAAGAATGAGATGGAAAGTCCACTTTTTAAATCAGGACCTTCACAATAACACACTTAAGAAGGAAAAATACGGCTTCAAAACAAAAAAATGCCCCCCACAACAAAAAGAATTAGACGATTTCGAGAAAGACTTAACTGACCTAGTTAGAAACATAAAATTCCAAAAAAACAAGATGCATTCAAAAAAAAACTAAAAGCAGATATAACTAAAATAAACAATTCAGCAAGTGTATTTATCGCTGCTGACAAAACGAGAAATTTATACAAACTAAGCCCTCCCACACAATAAATTACTCAAGAACAACATAACCAAAACATACAAAAAGGCACCCCAAACAACAGAACACGATATCAATAAGGAAGCTAAAACAATCGCCCAAAAAATTAGACCTAGATGACCGAATAAATTGTATTAGCAAGGCACGAGCCTTTATCACACTAAAAGACCATAAAGAAAATTTCAAAACTAATCCTGCATGCAGACTCATAAACCCAGCCAAAAGCGAACTAGGTAAAATAAGTAAAACAATACTAGAAAGAATTAATTCTGAACTTAGGAAGAAATTAGGAGTAAACCAGTGGAAAAATACGAAAACAACTATTGACTGGTTCCACACATAAATAACAAACAAAATTGCCAATTCCTACAATTAGACATAAAAGAATTTTACCCATCTATAACAGAACGTATGCTAGATAAGGCCATCGACTTAGCTCAGGAACAAATAATAATAAAACCAAGCGAAATCAACATCATTAAGCACTCCCGTAAATCATTATTATTCCACAATGAAGAAGCATGGATAAAGAAAGATGGGATATTTGACACTACAATGGGAAGCTTTGACGGTGCAGAGGCATGCGAAATCATAGGCATTTACTTACTACACGAACTGAGCAAAATAATAGATAAAAATGACACAGGACTCTACAGGGACGACGGCCTCATAATCTTAAGAAACTGTAACAAACAAAACACAGACAAAACTAGAAAAGCAATAATAAAGATTTTAAAAAATAACGGATTCGACATAGATAAAAAAACTAACCTAAACGAAGTAGATTTCTAGATGTGACCTTCAACCTAAGAGAAGACACATATAAACCATACAGAAAACCTAACGATAAACCACTCTACATACACACATCTTCCAACCATCCGCCTTCTATAATCAAACAGATACCAAAATCGATTAACCGCAGGCTCTCCGACAATTCCTCCAATGAATCCCTATTTAACAAAGCTAAAAAAGACTATGAAACGGCCCTAAAAGATAGCGGATTCCCAGCAATACTCACATACTCACCACAGAATACAAAAAAGACCAACAGGAGAAGAAATATCATATGGTTCAACCCACCGTACAGCAAGAACGTAAAAACAAACGTAGGAAAAATATTCTTCAAACTCTTACACAAACACTTCCCAGAATCAAGCACCTTACACAAGATATTCAACAAAAAATACAGTAAAAATCAGCTACAGCTGCACCGAGAGCATGGCACAAATAATAAAAAGCACAATAGGAAAATTATCAACAAACCACACGAACAAATTAAACCCACGTGCAACTGCAGAATAAAGAACGAATGTCCCTTAAACGGAAATTGTCTACAAAACAACGTAATATACCAAGCCACGATAAAATCACCAGATAACGAAGAAAAAGTATACATAGGAGTAACTGAAGGACCCTCGAAGCAAAGAAATTATACACACAAAAAATCGTTCACAAATAGTAAATATGCGAACAGTACTATGCTTTCTAAGTATATCTGGGAAATAAAAAACAAAACGCACATCACACCAAAAATATCTTGGAAGATAAGGAAAAAGTCATCAGCCTACAACAACCAATCAAAACTTGTAAACTTTTGCTTGGAGGAAAAATAGCTATCATTACTTTCCCGACCAAAATAAATTATTAAATAAAAGATCCGAGCTCATCTCAAAATGCAGGCATGAAAATAAATTTTACTACGTAACCTAAAAAAATGAAAAACGGAAAAATAAAATAAAAACAAATACAATAATAATAAAAAAAAAAAAAAAAAAAAAAATAAATAAATAAAATAAATAAATAAGTACTATATTTGCTTAAAAAACCGAAAACCAAAAAGAAAATATAAAAATAAATTGACCTAAATTCATCCAAGTAAATAAATAGGCAAACCAATCCCAAATTAAAAAACTGTTCCGCCAAAAAATAATAGTTAGAATGAACTACAACAACCAACCCCAAAATTGAACAAATAGCTTTAATTAAATTCTCAAACCAAAACAAAACTGTTAAATACGTGATATAAACAAATTTTTATTACGTTAATAAATAAATAAATAAAATAAGAAACAAAAAAAAAAATAAATAAATAAATAAATAAAATAAAATAAAAAATAAATAAAACGAGCAATATAACTTGACCCAAATAAATGAACAAAGCGACTTCCGGTAAAAAAATAACCGCCATAATAGAATACCCACAATGCACCACTAACCCGTATATATATAAATAGCCGAGAAAAATAACAGCACACGTGGCCTGACGATTGCATATAGCATGAAACAGACTGTCGCCTCTAAGTGTTGACTTCTATGTTCACTTTTATATTTACACACGCTCTATCTCTGATATTGAGCACTTTTATCCCATAAATATAGCACACCTTACTATATTTCTTTTATATATATATATATATATATATATATATATATACAAAAAGTGAAGATAAGTCAACACTTAGAAGCGACTGTCTGATAAATCCATGCAATCGTCAGGTCACCTGACAAGGTGGCCTGACGATTGCATCTAGCATGAAACAGACTGTCGCCTCTAAGTGTTGACTTCTGTGTTCACTTTTATATTTGCACGCGGTCTATCGCTGATATTGATCACTTTATCCCATAAAATAGCACATCTTAAGACTATATTTCTTCATATATATATATATATATATATATATATATATATATACGACGATGACTATTCAAACATGTATCTATACTAAAATAACGTTTATAATAATTATTTTAATAGTCATCATGATAATAATATTCGTCTTTACAAGGCATTTGTATTTGACTACCTTTTTTAGAAAGGGTATATATATATATATATATATATATATATATATATTTGTAATTTCATCCCAAGCAAGGCAATAAGATCACTGAGTCACAATGGATTACTGAGTGTGAAAGAATAAGAAAAAAAAAATTAAGGAACGAAAACAACAAAAGAGGAGGAATCAAGGTGACAGTAGATGACAACTGACATTGCATTGAATTTTTTGAAGATCAAAGTTTGTTGGAAAGCATGAAGTCTGAAGAAATTTTCACAAGCGACAAGTGCGTGAGAAGAAACACTTAGCAGAGCACATGTGGTTGTATCTCACCAAGACCTTGCTGCCAATTATTTTTTTTAATCATTTCACCCCACGCAAGGCAATAGCGCCACTTAGACGAAGTGGGCTTACTTTGGGTGAAAGAAGAAGAAAAATAAAATGATTATTAAGGAGTGAGAACAATAAAAGCGGAGGAATCAAAAAGGCAGTAAATAACAACTGACATATCATAGTTAAGATATCTATTTTTAAAAAAGCGTAATAATATACAATAAATATTCTTCTTCTTCTTCTTCTTCTTCTTCTTCTTCTTCTTCTTCTATGTGCTCTGTCCTTTTAGGTCTCTCCACATCTTTTTTATTTATCTACCTATCATTTGAAGAAATTTTTCGCCCACACCCCGTGATTATTAAACCATCGAGGTTTGAAATATATATATATATATATATATATATATATATATATATATATATATATATATATATATATATTAATCATTTCACCTCAAGCAAGGCAATAAAGCCTCTAAGACACAGAACAATAAAGAGGAGGAATCAAGACGGCAGTAGCTAACGATTGACATATAATTGTAATGATATTTTTTTATAAGAAAGCGTAATAATATACAATAAATATTCTTCTTCTTCTTCTTATTATTATTATTATTATTATTATTATTATTATTATTATTATTGTTGTTATTGTTGCTGTTGTTGTTGTTGTTATTGTTGTTTTAATCTTCGAATTTCTTCCATCAGCCTACTACATGTATACCCACACACACACATGAAAAAAATTCGAGGATTAAAGAAACAACAATAATAATAATAATAATAATAATAATAAGAGTATTTATCGTATTTATTTATATTTTGTGTAGATATATATATATATATATATATATATATATATATATATATATATATATATATATATGTATGAGTGTGTGTGTGTGTAATGGGCAGGTAGTAAATACACTGATATGCAGCAAGGAAGATGGGCGAACAGCCAACTGAATGCATTGCTGTCTGGATCGTCATTGACTCATACATGGGAATAAATATGGGCATCATCAAACCTAATGGGAATGAATACTTACCACGGGAATAACTTGAGGGGAAATAGTTTTTCCTGTCAAACACGAGCTATGGAAAACAAACAAGCAAATCGAAAACAAAAACAAGAAACAAAAAGTACGAAAGTAGAACTCATCAAATATCATCGCCAAATCACTTACAACAAAAAGTACGACAACTCAAGATCAAATACGACAACAATATGAATAATGAGAAAAATTATAATACGGAAAAAAAATATGAAAATTGCGCAACAACGCAAATAAAGATGAAATGAATGATAATGGCGGTAATACTAACAAAGTGAAGATTCAATGAAGAAGAAAGACCAAAACAATAGTCAAGGCTTCAAAGAAAAATAAGAAATTATGAATTCAATAGCAGAAACAGCTACGCCTTATACATTTTATTTTTAATAAGCAAATAAATAACTAATAATGAATACTGAAAAATAATACCTAAATCACAATAAATAAAAATAGCAGCATAGTTTTCGCTCAGCTATAAGGATAAAGAATGACACATTCCAAAAGCTAACCAAAGTATTAAGAAACAGAAAAATTACTTTAGAATCAAAGAAAAGAATACTGAACCATTACGCAGCACCTGCCCACCTATATAGCAGCGAACAATCTCCTCAAAGATGAAGAAGTGACTTGAGGCAGCAGAAACGTGTTTCTATACAAGGATGTTACGAATAACATGGACTGAACATGTGAGCAACAACGAAGATTTAGGGAAAATGGAAGCAAAAAAGACACTTATAGTTAGCATCAGAAAGTGACAGTTGAAATTTCTATGATACATTATGAGGAAAGTGGGTTTGGAAAATTTGATACTTATAGGATATATTGAAGGCAGGAGGTACATAGGAAAGCAGTGAATGGCCTACCTAACGAGCTTGTGTAAATCGTTGGCAGAACAGGGATTAGGAGAGATAGATTAGGACATGAAATTGTGCTGTGACATGATCGCCGACGTCCTGAGAAGGACGTGTCACGTAGAAGAAGAATGTCCACTGTTGATGTCCTAACTGTCATTACGCACAGAATCAGTAAGTCATGAGACAACAAATTCATAACGAGGACGATCGCCTTAGATATATCAAAAACCTTTGACAAAGTGTAAGTGGAAGGTTGCTGCACAAATTCTGCAGCTATGGAATGTCTGGAATGGTTTTCTTAGTTATCAAGTTCTTCCTAACAGTTAGCGCCATGAGAGTCGTTGCTAATGGCCAGTCTCTCTGAAGCCTATGGGATCAATGCAAACGTTCCCCAGTGCTCTCTTTTCTGCCCCACCCTCTTTCTGCTTTCTAAGAACATACTCAGATCTTAAGTGAATATCAATGCATAGGATGCAACTGCGTCTAGATGTGTTTCTCAACCTTTTTAAGCAACGGCACACTCAGGAACAAATAAAAATATCACAGTACTCTAAACTAAATTTTTAAAGATTATACATTTAAATGTTATGAAATAAAACCATAGATTTAAAAAGAATACACACACAAATAGGAACTTACTTTATTTCAATGTTTCTATTGAACTAATTTTGCAGCTTATTTAGTGTGAAACCTGAACCTGGTGTTTTTCGCGATTTCTTCAATGTTTGGTTGAATGTGCGATAAGCAGACCCCCATTTCTTCAGTTGAGCGTAGTCTTTCTCGCTTCTTATTTTTTATGTTATTTAAGATTGAGAAGCCTAATTTACATAGAAGTAGAACATTGCAATAAAACTAATAAAGCCTTTTTAGCTAATGTGTGATATTCCTTTTGTATTGAAATCCAAAATGTATCAATGGGTACTGTCGAATGTTTTATTTTCAGCCCTTAAAATATATGAGAGACCAGTTATCCAAAATAACGATGTAACTATCCTCTGAGACATGCTAATTCAAGCTGACAGTGAAATAAAAGACAACAGACCTGATATTATCATAAAAGACAAGAAATTCAAGAAATGTATGTTTATTGACATAGCAGTACCATCTGAGAGAAACACCTTCATGAAAATTATCGAGAAATTGTCCAAATACAAGGACCTGGAGATCGAGATTAACAGGATACGGGGAATGAAGACTAAGCCTGTATCAATAATAATCGGAGCACTGGGCCTCGTGAGAAAAGGAATGGACAATTTTACTAACAGTGTCCCAGGTAACATCAACATACAATTTGCTCAGAAGATTGCCTTACTAGGAATATCCGATAAACTAAAAAAAGTGCTATCAATTAAATGACAATTCTCCTATAGAGCCTAAGGACCATGCAAAGCAGGAAACATAATACACACAAAAAATAATAAGACAAGCAAACTAGACGATGGCCAATACATCTTCCGTTTCATTTTTGACACCCCCACCTTTCTCCGACTTGACACCTTGAAAGTATCTCTATACCGCTACTTATTATAAACACCCTACACTCGCCTACCCAATTTAGACAATTCACCATAGCTGTTACCATGGGGATTTTGATTTCAATTTTAAAACAAGTAAATTTCAGATATACGTTATTCCAACAAAAATTTCGCTTGAAGATGGAACGGAACCCATTTTACTTTCAACTCAATTTAATTTAAAGGATTATATTGAAGTTTTCGGCTCTTGTTTTGAAACATGAGACCTCTTATGTAGCGATTTGGAATCATATTTTTAAATAAATAATTATATTTATGCTCTACTTTTGTATCGAGCACTATTTTTTAAAAATAATAACTAAAATACTAAGGGACTTTGGATTATTTACCTAACCAGTTCCTTCCTATTTTCTATATATTTTCACATATATATATATATATATGTGTGTGTGTGTGTGTGTGTGTGTGTGTGTGTGTGTGTGTATTATAAACACACAGACCCGTCGGACCACGCCTAAGTTGCATCACTCTTTGTACACGTCACTACATACACTCACCAGTTCTATGAAACTTACCATACGTCTCTACCCTGTTGATTTAAAAAGTCGAAAGCTTGGACTATATTTCTTCCAAAATTTCTGGCGGAAATTCTTCCTTATCTGAGAAGGATTATTCGTAATTTGGAAAAGTCGATCAATAAAATTAATCTAAACAAAATATCTGTTGACTTTAACATTTGCTTTAAAGAACATTTGCTACCTGAATACACACACATAATATGCAGGGTGCGATGAGTATATTATTGCTATTTTATATTTTTTAAATTTCGCACATGCGCGTTGATGGTTTTTGATTTTATCAACTGCACAGAAGAGTAAGGTTAGTTGGGAAACGTCTCTGAGAAAAAGAGCACCATGACACAATTCACCCCGGCAGAAATTTGAAAACGGCATGCTGTACTGCTTGGCATTCGCGCCGGAAGCCCCAATACGAATATTTCAGAATGTTTTGGTGTCAATCTGAGTGCAGAGGATTCGGAAAGAGTTGGATGATATATCTAGTCAACACCATGATGTTTGGAGTGATCACAAGTAATAGCGACGTTATGCCTACATTCATCTTACCCCCCAGGGCCTTAGACTCAACACGAAGGTCTACATTAAGTGCCTTGTGGAGGTACTGTACCCTGGGTCAAGAAGGTGGCTGCTGGAAGACCCTATGTCTGGCAACAGGACTCTGCACCATGCCACACAAGCAAGAGAACCCAGTCATGGCTGTCAGACAATTTTCTAACTCCCCAGACTACAGCTCCTTTGATCATTATGTGGGGAGCGAGAGACCAACAGAACTCCATGTAACACCAAAGATGAACTGAAGGCAAGGATTATAGCAGCATTCACCAACTTAAACATGGAGATCGTCCAGAAGAGTTACAGAAGATTCCGAAGTAGTCTGGAGGCCGTGTTTGAAGCCATTGGCGATTTTATTGAATAAATTTACTCTTTATTATTTCAAGATATATTTTCTCGTTATAATTAATATTAATATTGTCAATAATAAATTAATTTTACAATTTATTAATAATTTATTAATAATATTAATAATAAACTAAATCAAACCATATATCAATGCGCATTTAATTATATATTTTTAGTGTATTTATTTATATATTTCCTGCCCCGTCTGTTGTGAAAAGGTAGGTAAATCAACTTGAGTTAGTAAAGTAATGAGTGATTACTTCCCTTTGTCGTTGTAATAATCTATGCAAATAAAATATTTATATGCATTTAGACAAAAATAATTCCCGAGCAAAATGAACCGTTTAATTAATCAGTTCCTTTCATCCTGGGTTTCTTAGATTGAATTCTTATTTGTTCAAGACTTTCAGGTGAAGAACTCAGATATCTTTGTCCACTGTGATCGTCTTGCTTCCACTTGGTCTTGAAATAGGCTTTGTTTTCGCCGTCTTCGTAGTTCTGTTGTTAATCTTTTTTAAAAATTTTAGCATAAAAAGATATTGAGCAAGAAAGCGATTTATATAATACCAGGAATAATCAATGAATAGATATCATTGAACATCTAAAAAATATAAAGAGAACGGATTTATTAAACGGTTCATTTGTTTCTATTTTAGTTGTGAATTCCTTATCTCCTTTTTATTAAATACCAATACACTGTTTCAAGGCTTTTGTTTCATTGAATCTCACGATTAAATCATTTTAAAAATTGCCGTCATTATTTATTGCACATGTACACTAATATTAATGATAATAATAAAAATTAATAATGTACTAGATAATTACTTATTAACATGTTTTTAATTTCTCCAATCCCAATTTTGGTAAAAATTTAGCTTAATTTTTTATTATTATTTTGTAATGTTATTATGTTTATAAAATGAATACAAATTTTTAAAAGTTAATTTTTGATATGTTTATTAAATTTTTACTGCTAAAGATTAAGATTAATATACTAATTATAGTTTTTCCTTTTTCCCTCATTAGTAAGTAAATCAGTAAGTTTGTTAATTCGAGCGTTACGCCCCGCTATTGCATTATATAAATAATGGAACATTCCATTTTGGTTGCGAGAAAAGGCGAAAAATAAAGATATAAAGTGTTGCTGTTTGGCTTTAACAAAAAAAAAAAAAAAATAGCATGCATAATAAATAAATAAATAAATACGAAGGAGTGATAATTGTTCTCATCTGTCTACTTCAGTGAAATGGAAAACCTTGTCAGTTTTTAATATTTTCATTTGTACCCCCTTACTTCTTTAAATAACGACCTGCATTTATACTTCTGATTATTCTTGCGATATTTTGTTAAAAGTTGTTAAGTTCAAATATTTAACGACGTAATTTTCGCAGGCATTTTATAATCATGGAAATCACTTATTTTATCATAAAATTAAGACTTACGATACATCAGAAAATCCAAGCAGCAAAACCGGAAAATTTTAATGGGTACCGCTAGTGTTTAATATTTTACGGATCGTGTATGAATTAAAATTTGGCACGGATAACCTCCTACTCCTTGGCACACCGGTAAAAAAAAAATAAAAATAAAAAACAAAATCATAGTTTCATGCTTGATCGTGTAGTTTGAGAACCGTTGATCTTGAATACTAAAAAGAACGCTGGAGTAATGAAAAAAAACTTGCTGTCACTTGATCTTTAATATCAGCCTTCGCCTATCAGTGATGTTAGCACTGAATGAGTAAAAGAAAAATAATGATAAAAAAAAAACATCCAAGAGCTATCATTATATCTGTTAGCGCCATTGCGTGAGAGGGGGCTTATGCTTTCGACTTGAATGATAACACTGATGTTGAGAATTATGATAATTATAATACCAATGTTGAATGACAATTCGACTATTCTGCTCCCTAGGTCTGTTTGCAAATGCAGACATTGGCGTCAGTATTGTGTATAGTCTTTTACTGTAAGGCCAAGAACTTTCATGAAAGATGCTGGAATGTTTTGGCAAGGTAGCAAATTAGGAAGCAGAGATTAGCGCTAGGGGCCCAGTGTGCAGTCATGAACAATGCCATTTTTCCTGCTGGAGGGAACTGTAGAAATCTGCAATGATCCAGTAACGCTTTTCGGGTTAGGCAAGATCAGATCCAAAGTAATAGGTACCCAGAGGAGGAAAGTCATCGAACAAATTTGTGATGGCGATGAGGAACGTAATGAGTTACCGATTGTGATAGTGGTTACGTTGAAGATTGCAGAGTTTCTGGTCACTGCTATGATGATGAGTCTGGCGTCGAGAGTAGAAATGATGGTAATGGCTATAGTAAGGTTGGTGAAGATGAGGATTGCTTGCGGTGGTAGGCGCTAATGATGATGATGTTCATAAGAATCCTATTTACTAGCATAATACCCGTAAAAAATGACCGGATGATTTTTGAATCAGAAATTCTGCCTACGATCAGAATAACTGTGCTCTCTGTCTAACAACAACAAATGGTTTCCTGAAGAGTAGATACGTTCACCTATCGTCCGGTTCGCACTCCTCTCTACTCGAGAGGTTTAGCGCTTCTTTCCTGGTTCCTTCTAAAGTCTATTTCAGCCCTGCTCCTAATGCGTCCGCCTAAACTCTGAAATTTTATTTACTATTTATCTTATTTTTTCTCAATAGGAGTAGATAGGTTCACTTGTGGTTCGGTTCACACTCTTCCCCAGTCTTTTGAACAGGAGTAGAGGTTAATCCCTTATTTCCTGTTTAGGGTTGAGATTCCTGTTCCTCCTAAAGTATTCTCATTTTCTTCCATTCCCATCAGCCCATTTGTTGTAATCTAGGGAAGGTTACTGAATAGAATAATCATACAAAGGTTGGTAATGAACGATAATACTTAGGACACGAACACCACATATAAGATTCGCCAGCAACGCGTAGAAGTAGTCAATTCCTAGAAGTGAGTCAAGTGCATTCCACAATGAATCCCCAATTGCAGGATATCTAGCAACCGCCCCAGGCGGTCAGATGTGGCACATGGCCGAATTTAATGTGGGCATCCGTAGGCTCGGCCAAAAATTCCACGTAGACCCCCGTATAAAACGGGGTCGGGTAGCTGTTTCCCAAGACGAGACTCTGCTCTTCGATATAGCCTCGTCTGGGGATCCTCTCTGCCCGGAGGCAGAGAGTTTGATCAGCACAGCTGGAGACGAATCCCCAACTGCAGGTCCACATACAGTATTTACTACTGTATTTATGTGAATGGGGACATGCACATTATCGTCCGTAGGTATGCTGCAACACCCTTACATCTTAGTGGTATTATCGCCTTGCTTGGGATGAACTCATTAAAAAAGTCAAAATAATCTTGTCAAAAATCACTTCCTGATATTTCTTCCTATGTTCAGAATATTTGTTTGCTATTTGTTATAAGGATAAGATTAATGTCGCTACTTGGCATTTCTGCCGAGAATCAGAATACTTGTGCATTCTGTCTTAGAGCGTGCAGATAAGCTGAAGAAAGTAGTTAAATATTGCATTATTAATATCGTTATGGTAATGGCAATATTAGTCGTTTCATTATAAGGATACATTCGGCATTCATTCATCGAGCAGCTTCTACTAATGTCGGGTAAACTCTATAAAATCTTTTTCTTATAACAATTTTTCATGAAAATAGGTTTCTCGTGACCAGTATCTGTTATTGCTCTTTCCAGTATGGATGGGGTCCTTCAATCCTTTTATTTGAAGTAATGTGAAACATCAACATCTTTATTATGCCATTGTTTTCTCTTCGAGTTATATGTGCTATTCATTTTAGTTGTTGCTGTTGTTGAATGTCCTTAAGTGATGCGGTTTCTTTTATTTGGTATAGTGCTTTGTTTGCGATTCTATGTTGTCACTCCATAAGGCTAGAAAAAGCGTGTTCTTCACCAAGACCGATAGGCTTAGCGCGCTCAACGGGAAACATATAAGTAGGACTGACAATATATATATATATATATAATTAGGAGAAAGGGTCCACGTGTGCTTCTTGTAGTATGTAAAATAGATAGGTTAGTTAATAAAACAACAACAAACGAAAGGGTACTAAATATTTAATAAATGTTTTTCGTACTGATTATATAACCAGTACGAAAAACATTTATTAACATATATGAATTATTAACAATATGACAGTATTGAAGCACGGAAAAACGTTTTAAATCCAGAATTTTCGGACATACCTGTGTCCATCATCAACGGAGCGAGAAAAAAAAACAGAGAAATATGGATTACTCAACGACAAATGTTTTTGTAGACGGTGTATTTTCTGGTGGAAATCATATTATCAAACATCCGATCTCCGATTCCTTGCTGTGCGAAACTTTTTATGAAAATAAACTTAAATTTAAAATTCTTATCGGTGTAAGAGCGTTAGGCCTGTCTATTATTAGTAGTAGGGAAAGTGGGGAGTTATATTGTAAACATAGATGAAGAGAGTTATATGTTGCGGAGTGGGGAAGACGTCTAGCGGGTAGCCAGTATCACCGAAATTTATCAATTTTAGAAAAACGGACTGTACAAAGGCGTGTTCGAAAATTCCGGATTTAAAATCTTTTTTTTTCCGTGCTTCATTTTTGTCATATGGTTAATAATTAATATTAAATAAATGTTTTTCATATTGATTATATTAGTACCCTTTCGTTTGTCCTTGTTTTATTAACTAACCTATCTATTATATATATACAGAAATATAGTTTTAAGGTGTGATATATTTATGGGATAAAGTGCTTAATATCAGAGATAGAGCGTGTGTAAATATAAAAGTGAACATTGAAGTCAACATTCAGAGGCGACAGGCTAGACGCAATCGTCAGGCCGCTTCTAGCATGAAAAAATCCAACACACGTGTTGACTTCAATATTCACTCATATATATATATATATATATATATATATATATATATATATATATATTCTTTTTTTTGTTCACTATCATCTTTAACTTCAGGTTGATAAATCACACTCTCTGTGCAGTAGGCTCCGTTCAAAAGGCCATTTATTTTCGTTTCTGCAATTACATGACTTGTTGTTTTTCCCTTTTTGTACATAAAATTTCAAATATATATATATATATATATATATATATATATATATATATATATATATATATATATAATTGTGTGCATTTAGGCAGCATTTTTCATTGATGCATGTTTCATTAAATAATATAGACAAGTTTTATGCAAATTCCTTTCATATCGTCTGATAAGTTTAATAACATTATCATTGAAAGAGGAAAGAAAATCAACATATTGATACATGTTATAAAATTATCATAAAATAAATAGACAGTTTAATAGTTTATCATAAAATAAATAGACAAAACTTGTGTATATTATTTAATGAAATATATATATATATATATATATATATATATATATATATATATATATGCACCATTGGCTAAAAGTTTGGTTACACCTCTGGATTACGAATAATCGCCTAAAAATCGAAGGTGGTGCGCCTTTTTTTAAACTAATGTACTAGCTCGATTTTAGCTATAGGGACCTTCTCTTTCTCAAAGATTATGGTACATATTCAATAATAATAATAATAATAATAATAATAATAATAATAACGACATTAACCCATTACTGCATAAAATTTCCGTTAAATTTGAGTAGTTTTCTAATCTGCTTTGCTGGCTAATGATAATCTTAAAGGTAACAGGTTTAAAATTTTAGCTAACGACTCCATGGAACACCAGGCACTAATGGATTAAACACTTTCAGGATCCTAGCTTAATAGGAGTTTATTAAACCAAAGAATATATGAAGTTTACTACTTAGGAAATCCAAAGGGAGGCTCCAAACCTTTGACCGACAAAATATATATATATATATATATATATATGTATATGTGTGTGTGTGTGTGTGTGTGTGTTTGAGTAATGTATTTTGGGCAGAAATTTATTAATCATTCAGGCATTACTGAATACAACAGATAAAAAAAAAATCTTAATTTTGTGTAGCGTACCTTCTTTTTGTTACAAGGGAACGAATGCATGAGCATCAAAATTATGCAGAAATTGTTCATTATTCTTTTCGATTTTAGAGCTTTCGACTCGTCTTTGGTTATGCTCAGGAAGAAAACATACGTGTTATTATCAGAACAAGAGGAGTGATGAACTCAATTCTAACGCCATGTTGGCATTTCCGTTCGAGAACATTCTGGGTTAAGAATTTTATTAATTATTGTTTATTTTTATATTTGATTGGATATATATCCTACCAGGCGTCATTAGGTTGTGGGGGGGTCACAATTTTAACAACATAATAATTGCAGATGAGACAGTGTTGATAGCGGACAGCGAAAGGAAACTACAGGAAATCCTATTGAATGTAGTAAAAAGAATTGAGAAGAAAATACTAAACATCAATTCTAAAAAGACAAAATGTGTGTTTGCTAGCAAAATGAGCCTCCCAACATGTAAATTACAAACTGGAAATAATAAAATCGAAAAAGCACAACAATTTAAATATCTAGGAAGTGTTTTAACAGTGCTCGGAAAGTGTGAGACTGAAATCCGTAAGCGGAGTAGGATAGCAAAATATGCCTTCGAATATATCCTCAAAGTTATTTCATTCATCTAAAATCCTGTTCTGAAAGCTCAATTTGTTAAACAAACTAGAAGTCCTACCCGGAATTATTATTGGCGAATACAGTCTGTTATGGTCCGTTTCCTTGTACCACGGTGATAGTCTAAAGTAGAACCAATAAAGAAGAACTCGAATACGGATATGGAATAACACAGATATATTACAAACAGCAATATATACAGAGAAGTAGAAAGTGTTAGTACGAACAATCAGGTTTAGTAGTACTTGTCTGAATGCGATTCTGTATCAGACTGCCTCTGACTCGACTGACTGACTCGCTCTGACTGACTGACAGACTCCTGACGGACCTCACGCCAGAATTCAGACTGAACTCTAGACTTCAGACGGAACTCTCTGCTTCCTCTTGAGGCGCAGTATTTATTACGTATGGAATAGTCCATTATGTTATTATGAGTAAGGTCCCATAACACAGTCTTAATAACATAAGTTACGCAGATGACATAATGTTGATAGCAGACAATGAAAGGAAACTACAAGAATTCCTGTAGAAGGTAGTAAAGGAAAGTGGGAAGAAAGGACTAAGCATCAATTCGAAGAAGAGACAATGTATAGGATTTCTGGATTGGTTTTCTTTCTATGAAGTCCTTACTAACAGGTAGGTCCATGAAAGTAGTAGAGAAAGATGCCTTCCAGAAGCTCAGCAGAGTATTAAGAAACAGGAACGTTTCATCAGAAAAAAAAAAGTTGCTGAACTCTTATGTAATAACAGTCGTCCTCTATGGCGGTAAATGTTGGAAAATTTAATCAAAGTTGAAAAGGAGACTTGATGCAACAGAGATATGGTTCTACAGAAGGATGCTGAGAATACCATAGACAGAACATGTGACTGACGAGAAATTTTTAAGGAAAATAAAAACAAAAAGGACACCTGTATTTTGCACGAGAGATAGTTGAAATTTCTGGGAGACATGATGAGGAAAGAAGACTTTGGGAAATTTGACATTCACATGGTGAAGGCAAGAGAGACAGAGAGAGTGATCAAGCAAGTGAGAACATGTGAGTAATGAAGAAGTTTTCAGGAAAATCAAGACAAAAAGGACGCTTATACTTTGAATCAGAATGAGACAGTGGAAATTTCTAGGGCATATAATGAGGAAAGGGGGATTGGAGAAATTGACACTCATAGGATATACTGAATGCAAGAGAGACAGACGAAAGCTGCGAATAAACTGCCTAAGGAGCTTGTGCAAAGGGTAAGCAGAACAGGGTCTAAGAGGAATAGCAACAAGCCTTTGTTGAACTCTGATAGACCGCGTCTAATATAGAAGAAGAAGAAGAAGAAGAAGAAGAAGAAGAAGAAGAAGAAGAAGAAGAAGAAGAAGATTGTGCAACTGATATCGGTGTGAAAAGTTGAATTAGCGTACGGAGTTCAAATTATTCATTCAATTAGCACAGATACTCTTGTAAAGGGGGTGAATCCATTTTCCTCAAGCTATGGGTTAAATAGCTGAGCATACTGAGTTCTTTAGCCGTGGCAGGGGATATCATTCTAGGAGTGGGACAATTTTGAATATAAAACCAGCCTGAAGAGGGATATCTTACCATCGACACACCCACTGCTACTATAGCTTCAGTACATGTACAGTCTCTACGGCTATAATGGATTATGAGACTCCTGGTAGAGTACTATCTAACTGGTACATATTGTTTGTGTTGTAACTTAGGTTACTGAATGAGGAATAACCAAAACGGAGGTTGGAAATGAAATGGGAATCTTTATAACATCAATAAAACACAATACTCGCCAGCGGCGTGAAGTAGGTAAACCACTGCTGGTGGTGCACGACTTAGACAGCATATTACGCCCACTTACAATAGTATCCAACGTATTTATGAGGATTAGTTCATATCTAATAATGTTCATAGGTACGGTATATAACAGTTTGATTCGTTTGGTGGATTCATTTTCTACGGCTTATCAACCCTTAGGGTATAAGCCGCAGGTTATTTATAGCCAGAAAATATTTTTAGATTGCAAGAATTATTTGGTGGCAATAATGCTTTAGTGATACAAGCCTTACTAATTAACATAGCTGGGGGAAGAAGAGGTGAATTCATACCTACTCAAGGATATTTGAACGTAAGTGAATATAACGAACTCAAAGGGAATTTGAACTCTGCTCGCCGATTAAAAATTCCTCACACCACCCGCACATCCAATCTTACAGAACCTGTTATTCCCATGCGGTCACCTATCTAGGCACTGACCAGGTTCGACGTTGCTTAACTTTCGTTGATCGTACGGGAACTGGTGTTTTAACGTGATGCGGCCGTAAGGCTGTACCTTTTGTTTTATCTCCATTGTCCACTGAACATAAGTGATTATTCTTCTTCAACATCTGAAGGTATGATTTCCCCCCTCCCCACAAGCCTTCCCATCACTCATGGTTTTTAAATTAACTAAAGCATTGACCATACATCGAAACGATTCGCTTGAAAATTTGCTTTTAAACTATCGACTTATACACAAATATATGCCGTATATATTTACCTGTCCATCGAATTTTTTTTTTATTCACTATCGTCATTTCTTACTCATTTTAGTACTTTTTCCTCTTCAGCTCCCGACCACACTTTCTCTTACCTCCACAGACATACACACAAAGCTCTTTGACAAGAAAAACCCGTATTCAGTATTCTAATTGACTCCAACATCCAAATTAAATTCACTTTAATTATGCCACAAAACAATCATCCTCTTTGTATTTTCTTTTTTTTATTTCGTAGAAATTTATTTCTCAACAAAGCAAAGATGAAAAGCGAACTTACAATCGTAATTTGAGTTTCATTAAGTAGCAATTCGTTATTTCACCCGGTCGTTTCTCCGACCGCACACCTGCCTATGCGCCCGTTATGTTCTTTTGATTTAGTCTCAGTCAGTTGGTCGGGCGACCTCACTAAATGACCCTGTCTCGGATTGACTGAACAAAATCACTGCCGGCAGACACAAAAGCGAAATACCGACGCAAACAAAAGGTTCTAATTGCATTAATTAGTGGTAAAATCGCAAGACAATTACAGCTATGACGGTCATTAGCATTTTAAACGCCAATACCAACAATTCGGGTTCGAATCCTCTAAGCGGTCTCTTAACATCTTTCTTCATGTGTACGCACATACTCTTAAGTCTTTAATAGGCAGATGTTTATTTATTTCGGCCCCACCCTGTTATTATATATATATAAATGTCTTACCAGTATATGATTGGAAGGGGTAATTCCGAGGAGGATATAAATCTAGGGAGAGCTCAATGTAGATTACAGAGCATTATAATGATAAAAAGACCGAGACTTTAATTATCCATTTCGTTTATAAATTTATTTCGTGAACACCGAGATTTTCAACTCTTTGGATCTCTCTCTCTCTCTCTCTCTCTATCTATATATATATATATATATATATATATATATATATATATATATATATATATATATATTATTTGTTATTAGTTGTTACAAACGGACAAACAAGTAATCACTACAAAGATGCATATTTGTTTCGATGCTTAACCTAAGCATCTCATCAGGTGTTAAACAAAGACGGTTATAAACTATTTTATTTAAAAATGCCACTTATGAAACATCACTTCTTTTTACATTATTTAAAAAGTTAAGAAGATATAAGAAGAATATATATATATATATATATATATATATATATATTAATCATTTCTCCTCAAGTAAGGCAATAAAGCCTCTAAGACTCCGGGGGTTACTGAGTATGAAAGTATACGAAAAATAAAATCATTATTAAGGAGTGAGAACAATAAAAGAGGAGAATTAAGAAGGCAGCAACTAACGATTGATATATGATAGTAAAGATATCTATTTTTTAAAAAGGCGCAATAATATACAATAAATATTCTTCTTTTCTTCTTCTTCTTCTTCTTCTTCTTCTTCTTCTTCTTCTTCTACTACTACTACTACTACTACTACTACTATTACTTCTTCTATGTGTCTTGTCCTTTTAGTATCTCCACAACTTCCTATATCTATCCTCTTAGTAAAGTTTGTTTTCTCACCCGTCCTGGCTATGATTATAATCTACATCCGCGTCCTGGTTAAGAAGATAAATTACGTCCAATAGCAAGTCCTCTGATCTGGAGGTTTTGAGGAGCGTGGAATCCACCTCTTAATTGCTGGTGTTCCCAGGTCCACCCTGACCCGGGGTGGTAGCACCTGTTAGGGTCCCAGTTATGGGCAAATAGTTAACTGTGGTCAAAACACTATGAACGTGTAAAAATAGGTTTTAATACCAGCAATACATTTTTGAAGAAAAAAAAATTACTAGCAATAGATTTTATGGAAAATAAAATAATATTAGCAGTAAAAATCTTGTCGGCATTAAATAACCCATTGAGGTTGATATACCGTAAAACAAACCACAGCAATACCATCTCTCCTAGTGTCGGTTCTGTTATCCATTTATGCAAGCATGTATGTTCACGATGATGTTTCGGCTTTCTTCAATCAATTGGAATTTCGAACTGAACCCTTTATTTTGTCCACCTGAGTAGATTGTTCTCGTTTTATGTGTCGGTGGGGACACGTGGCCCAGTGGATAAAAGTGTTAGTTGGATTCAGTGGCTTCACCCAAAGAGTTGTGAGTTCAATACCTGGTAGTGGTGAACAAAACCTTGGAGATTTGAGTTAAAGAGAGATAACTGAGACATCCGGAAGGGACATGGCACGTGGAACAAGAACAATCTACCCCGGTGGATGAAATAAAGAGTTCTGTTCGAAATTTCAATCACCTGAAGAAGACTGGAGCGTACAACGGCCGAAACGCCGGGAACATGACAATAAAGGATGAGGACAACAGTCCAAACAATGTAAATAATGGCTTTTTCTAACTATGTACTTTGACGAACAAAAAAAAAAAAAAAAAAAAAGCATCCCATTGTTTTTTTTTTAAATTACCAATTAATAAACCCTTCTTGACTTAGACTCTAAATTTTTGATTTTTTAAAAGTAGGGTGTGCCGCCAACATATTCTAAGCATCACGAACACACACACACACACACACACACACACACACACACACACACACACACAGAGAGACAGAAAGAAAATATAGGCAAAAAATGTACTTTTAAATAGAGAGTTGGGTTTGAGATTTTTTCTCAAAATATGTCAATATTCACTTCAATCAGTATTTGCAATTGAACATTTGTTTTTCGCAGGCAAATCTTTATACCATTTAACAAGTACTGAAAACTATGAATATACTGCCCTCACTGACCCTCAAGAAAAAAAAAATCATAATATTTAAAGTTCTGTCAGCAAACCTAAGAATTGTTTATTGAAATTTGAAACGTCTAAAATAGAATAAAACTGATTATTTCTTAGTGTAACTTTAAATACAAACATTCCGAAATTATCGTAAATTCTTGGCTTTTCTAAGCGTCCAATTTTCTTTCATACAAAATTCTTTGATTTTCAAACCCCCTTTTATAAAAATTGAGAAAAATTCCGACACCGACTCTTTGTATTAGGTATATAATTATATACAAAATAAATAAATAGTATCAAATAAATACTGTTTTTAATCTAGTGAGGAGCCATGTTTGCGGGCAACAGATTTTTTTCTAATGTGGTAAAATCATATTCGCTTATTCTGTGTTTGGTCTTGGAACGGTTCTAGCATGTAGCATGTTGGGATTTTGCACGCATTCACATGATTTGAGAAGCCATGTTTTATATTAATTATATCTTTATTTTATATTAAGTACATTTAAACCGTAATAATGTAGCTTCCCTGTGTCTTTTTCATAAATATTTTCATGGTAATTGTTCTAGTGAACTTTTCTCTATGTTGTTTAGGAATGTAAGTGCAGTATTAGAGTGGTGGCAATGTTTCATCATTTTACAATTGAAATGGCTAGATGTAACCGTAAGTTCTATGCTAACAGTTTCTTCTATTGCACTTCTTGCTTGTGGAACTCTCTTCCGACTTCTTGCTTTCCAGTCAACTTTGATCTTCAAAAATTTAAATGCAATATCAATCGTTAGCTTCTGTCTTCTTAATTCCTGTTCTTTTATTGTTCTCTTAATAATGTTTTTCTTTTCCTTATATTCTCCCACACTCAGTAACACCTTGCGTCTTAATGGCTTTATTATCTTGATTGGGGTTAAATGATTGAAATATATTGATCGTTATCAATCCCATGTAACAGGAGAGTTGCTGCACAGTTAAGCAGCTGGTCAGTTTCTTCCACATATTTGCGTCGAAAGCCGAAGATATATTCATTTTCATAGGCCAAGTAAACTTGGCGGTGGTCAAAACACAGCCGATGTCCTCCAACTTGAAAGATCGCCATGGTCAGGGACACTTGGCTTTCCAACCACACTCCTCACCAGAAAAGCCTGTTGGTAGAACCGGTTTAGTTGCCAATGATTAGACTATGTAGCAGGTAGTACACGGTTACATGGTATCTGTAGTATTCGTAGACTGATCTGACATAAATTGTTTAATTAATTACCCAGGCAAGTGATGCTGTATTCAACTAAATCGAGTACGCAGATATGCTGGTGAATGTAATAATATTAATAATATTAATATTAATAATTAATAATATTAATAATTAATAATATTAATATTAATGATATTAATCAACAACAAATAATTAAGTAAACGTTTATAAATAATGAGTAAAAAGTTAACAAACAAATTAGCTTCGAATAAGCGTATTCGGATCTCAACTTCTACTCAATAACCTCTAGAATAATTTGAAACAACCGTTTTCACCTAACCAATAACCGTTAGGATAGTACAATAGCCAAATAGTGCTCGATATTTAATAATAGAACTATGATTTATATTAATAATAAATATACATTTTTCCACATCAGTAACACAACTCTGAGTTTCATAATCAACGCAATCGTCAGATGCCGAATGAAAATTCTTTCAATCAGCACCTGACGATTGCGTTGTGCATCAAAATCAGAGGTGTGCTACCGGCGTGGGAATATATATAAAGAGTGCGATGGATAAACTGTCGTCTAAATTACGCAAAAACGAAAATAATACTGACATCTCATTTTAACAGATATATTTACCAAAATTACACAAAAATATCTTGAAATACTAACGAGTCAATTCATTCAATAAAATAGCCATGGGATTCAACCACGGCCTCCGAACAAACTTTTGAATCTCCTGCAACATTTCTGGACGGTTTCCTTGTTTTAAGTTGGTGAATGCTGCCATAATCCTTGCTTTCAGTTCATCTTTGGTGTTACAAGGAGTTTTCTTGGTCACTCGCTCAACTGCTACCCACTCATAATAACCAAGGGATTGCAATCTGAGGAATGAGGTCGCCAGATGTAAGGGGTGATGTGGTCTCAGAAATTGTCTGACAACCATGACTGGGTTCTGAGCTTGTGGGACATGGTGCAGTGTCCTGTTGCCAGACATAGGATATTCCAACAGCCACCCTCTTAACGCAGGGCAGCATTAACTCCTGAAGGCACTTGAGATAAGCCGCTGTGTTGAGTTTGAGCGTGTGTGGAAAGGTGAATGGAGGCATAACGTCGCCTTCACTACTGATCACTCCAAACAGCTTCATAATCCCCATTAGACTCATCCAACTCTTTCGGAATCCTGTGCACAGTCCTCAGATTGATACCCAAACACACTGAAATATTCGTAATGGAGCTTCCAGCGCGAATGTCAAGCAGTACAGCATGCCGTTTCCACATTTCTGCGTCATGATTTTTTTTTTCCTCACAGAAGGTGCCCAACTGACCCTACTATACTGTGTTGTCGATAAAATCAAAAACAAGCAACTCGCATGCGCGAAATTAAAAATATAAAATGGTAACAATTTACCCATCACTTATTGCACACACACACACACAGACTCTCTCTCTCTCTCTCTCTCTCACACACACACACACACATATATATATATATATATAGATATAGATAGATAGATAGATAGATAGATAGATAGATAGATAGATGGGTGGATGTAGATATCGGTGCAGAAAGTCGGTCTAGTGTGCTGAGGTAAAATTTCACACGAAAATCTCTTCTTCTTCTCCTTCTTCTCCTCCTCTTCCTCTTCCTCCTCCTTCTTCTTCTTCTATGTGCTAAATAGCCTAGAAGACTGAACTCTCTGTTATTCATGTTACATATGCTATCCATTTTAGTTGTTACCGTTATTGAAAGTCTTCAAACAGTCTGCTTTATATCATTTGGTACGGTTCTTTGTGATTCTGTAGCACCAATCCAAAAGTTTCGAAGAACGGTGTTTCCTCGTTACGACTTAATTTATTCGCTCTAAGCCATTTTAACCATGGATCTGAGAAATCTGTTTTATACAGACGATAGTTTAGATATTTCTGAACGGGTTATAGTGACATGCCTGACATCCACATGAAAGTCTAGATCTGACTAGATTATTTCAAACCATGACTCAAGTTTTTTTTTTGTTAATGTTTTTGTTTTGTAGCATCTTGTGGTGTTGGGCAATGAAACCTCAATTCTATTTTCAATTTCCTGACCTTCTATACTAAATTTATTATAGGTGATCCATACATCGAAGTATTTTAAGTGTTTAGTTTTTATTAATTCAACCCCTTGAACATTTATAAAGGATTCAGGTTAAGTGCCATCACTGCTTTCATTCTAATTCTAGTTTCTAGTTTGGGATATATTCGTCATTAGAACTGATTATTTATGACTAAGCCTAATGGTATTGTAGTTCTATGCCAGATTATGATGTCCTTAGTAAAATACTGTTTTTGTTTTAATTCTTAAACCTATAAACATTAATCAATATATTGTCAGAGCAGACAGTATAAATGCTGAAAGGCAGGTACTTATATTTCGTAGATTACACAAAGGTATTTGATGAGGTACTGCTTAAAGAAGTACTGGAAATATTACGAAAGCTTGATTTATGTGAGAAAGATATTCTGTTCATCCGTAATATTTACTAATAAAAAAAAAACAGATTGCATGCAGATAGAGAACAATTTCAGTAAATGCACAAAAAACAGAAAGAGAAGACAAAGATGTATTTCCTCACGAGATTTATTTAACCTATTCAGGGATACGGTTCTCTGAGCACTAGATGACCTACCATGATTTAATATCGGTGAGCATAATGTTAGCCAACTAAGATATACGGAAGACACTGTGTTGATATCAGACACAAAAAGGAAACTGAAAAAAATTCCCAGATAAGGTAGTAAAGGAAAGTAAGAACAAAATGACAATTAATCATAAAAAGATCAAATGCGCGGTTGAGAGTAAAAGAGGGACCTCAAAGAGTGGGCTATGTATTAGGGACGTTAAAATCAACTAGGTAGTGCAATGTAACTATCTGGTTAGTGTAGCAACGGCAGATGGAAAAGGTGACAGTATTTGCGTATAGTAATGGTGAAATTGGTCTTTCAGAAAATAAGCAATGTATTAAGAGACAGGAAAATTTCGCTAGAAGCAAAGAAACGTGTGCTGATTTGCTAGGTAATATCTAATCTCCTAATATTTAATCTGACAGCGAATGCGAGATATTTTTCTCAGTGATGAAGAAGAAACTTAAAGCGACAAAGATGGGTTTCTATAGGCGTATATTTTTAAAAACATGGACAGAATATGTGATTAACAAGGTGTTTACAAGGAGAATACGAGATACTAGGAAGTATATACACTTACAATTAGAAAGTGAGTTGAAATTTCTAGGAAATAATATAGGCATAATGAGGAAAAAAGGCCTGGAGAATTTAACACTCACAGGGCATGCAAATGGCAAGAGAAGTAGTGATAAGCATCGAGTAATCTACCTAACGAACTTGCATAAAGTAATGACCCTATTATAGTGTGAAGATAGCAACTCTTTACCATCTAGAGGGATGGTAAAGAGTAACAGATCACTTACAGTAACAAAAGAAAGTAGTTGTGGAGAGCCATGATCGCCTACATTCTGAAAGGAGGTGACATATAAAAGAACTAGGCTTTTTGCAACATCATCACAACGTTTCTAATTTTACATAATTCGAAGCAATAATATTATTGATATTTCCAAAGACTTGTATAATAGTATGTATGGCACAAGGATAAATGAATAGGGTACCCAATGGAGATTAAACTCACTGCTATTTGGGAATCGTTTTTACAGTAAGGTTCACCCTGTACAAGACCCGGGGTGGGGCACTCGAGATAGTTGGTTACGATAAGGGGTAGATTATATGAATACGAGGGGAAGATAACTTTTGACTAGACTTGAACAGGTTAAAATTGCAGTGATCGGGGAAACATCCTCTAGGGAGTCTCTTCTATAGGGCAGTGGTTCACAGAAAGAATCTGAGTGGAACTTACTTCTCGCCGATAGAATAAAGGATGAATGTGGATAGTTTGTTACTATGTTAGTGGTATGGCGGATCCTAGCCGTTAAGGACAGACCTGGTGGAACAAGGAAATGCAGTTCGTCCGAAAACTTTCCATGGTAGTAGCCACACAGTAGTGAGAGGCTGAAGTGTGGAAAATAGCTTTTTATAGAACAAGGTCACAAGTTTTGGTCACTAGTCAGCATTAAACTCTTTATAGTAGTAACTATTGCTCCCTGGAGAAATGATTTTTAAAATATTTTCGTACTACTTAATGGGTTGGTTTGGCTTGTTTTACGTCATATCAACCGTTTCTATTTAATCTCGAATTCAGTCAGTTTGATAAAAGATATAGGTTCGGTTTATACGCGAGACATCCCTTGTTTCCTGTTTAGGACTGGGTTTCCGGTTCCTTCTAACGTCTTCGACAGAACTCTGAAATGTTATTCAATAATTAAATCTTGATCTCTTTAAATCTTTTAGTATTTAAGTCTGCATAGCTCGAAGAACTTTTTTTTTGCCGTATCTATTCATACAACACCACACAGTAGCTCTCTTCCTTGAGTGTCTCTTGGGCTTTGTATTAGGAGAATATTAGTAAAAAATAGGAAGAGAATCAAAAGAGAGTCTTACATTTTTCACTAATCCCTTTATTTTATACTTTTGTTATACTGGAACACACCTATTTTATAGTTAATAGACTCTCCCACCTATAATAAGTAGGAGTAGTAGCAGTCGCCAGTCGCTCAGTAAGTTGGTCAGTCAGTCGATGTCGGACGAACGTTAGTCGGATATTAAAATATCAGCCACCACAACTAGATTGCTGCGTCATTAACTCTTATATCAAGTTCCTAACGTTTTGTACGTCGAACCTTTTTTTAGAAATACAAGCCTCCACTGTGAAAGTACTCTATAACAACTTTTGTCCTTATACGAGAATAAAAAGGTAGGCATAGGTTTGATTTTTCTGAGAGTCTATTTTGGGGGTTACCTCGCTGCACGGGGATGCCGTCAGTGTATTTTCGGCCCCAACCGACAGGTCTGATGTCTTAACGTCTGTGGGTATTTTAAAAAACAAAACAAAAATACATTGAAAAAAAAAGTTAATGTCATTGCGGAAGTGATTACGAATAGTATCAACCAGATTTTGAACGCGGTTCAGCTGATTTTCTCTTGCATTAACCGTTCGGCCAATTCCACCTCTTCGCCAATATTATACAAGGCATTAATTTTCCCGGCATCGAACCAAAGTTTTTGATTGATATCTTTTTAATACGGCATTTTTTTTTTCTTTGTTGAAATGCATTGTACAAATCAACTAATGCTCAACATATTTGTCACATAGTATCTCCGAAACACGCATGGAGCATATAAAAACAGACAGGACACTTTGGAATGCAACAAGGATGGGAAAGCTAGCTGGTGTCATCTAATCTGAAACGTTTGGGCACACAACGGGAACGCGCATGCGTGTATAGTTGCAGGTGTGGGATTTGCAAACGACTGATCGAATTTATCTTCCTTCCAGTTCAGATAGGAAATAGAAGAGCAAAAGGAAAAAAAAAATTGTGTTGATGCATGCGCACATTTGTTTTGGCGCCTGTGTTTGCATGTTTCTGTATTTGTATACGCATGCATATTAAAATGTGATTGTGTGTGTCTGTGTGAGTATCTGTGTGTCTGTGTCTGTGTGTGTGTTTTGCAGTTCATGAATTACTGATCGGCGTGAGAAATTGATTCTCTTCTGTGCATCCATGGCAATTTTTCAAAGTTTTCCTTTTCCGGTACTTCACTTTCTTTCTTTCTTTCTTTCTTTCTTTCTTTCTTTCTTTCTTTCTTTCTTTCTTTCTTCTAATTAGAATTTCCTTTTTTGCTTTCTTTTAATCATATTTATTCTCTTTCTCTTTCCATTTTAGTTTTTGTTATTTTTATTCACTCCTGATTTTGTCTTTCTTTCTTTCTTTCTTCTCTAATTTTAATTTCATTTTTGCTTTCTTTTTAATTAGATTTACTTTTCTTTATTTTTCGTTTCCTTTATTTTTATATCCTTCTTTCTTTCTTTCTTTCTTTCTTTCTTTCTTCTGTAGTTTAATTTCCTTTTTTGCTTTCTCTTTAATTAGAATTTCTTTCTTTTTTCTGTTTCCGTTTTCTTTTTCTTTATTTTTATTCTTTCTTTCTTTCTTTCTTTTTACTGCTATTTAATTATTTTTCTTTCTTAACTTCTCTTTCCATTTTTCATCCTTTCTAATCGTTTTCTTCTCTTTTTCTTCTTATTAATTTCTACTCACATTGTCCCTTCATTCGTTCCCGTTCGTGTTTTTATCTTTCTCATATTTTTGAAATATTAATTTTTTTTGTCAACTAGTCTTTTTTCTTTGTTTTTTATTTCTTTACTTTTATATTCTTCTCTTTGGCTTTCCTCTATTTCAAATTCTCTCGTTCTGAGTAAAAACACTTATCTTTCTTTATAACATTTTCCTTTCATTTCCTCTTTTTTTTCTTCTTCTTTATGATAATCTTAGTATTGTCAGCCATTGGATCTCGTTTCATACGTGGTCGATCTCGATTTTTTTCGACTCTTTTCCTAATTTTATTTTTCTTTCGATTTTCTTTTGTTTTTCTCTTACATTTTTCACTAATCCCTTTATTTTACACTTTTGTCCTTTATTTTCTTTCTTTCTTTCTTCTTTTCTTTCTTTCTTCCTTTCTTTCTTTCTTTCTTTTTAAGAACATTTTCCTTTTCTCCTTTTCCTTTGTCTATCTTTCTTTTAACTTATGGCCTTTTTTATTTTCTTCTTTTTCTTTATCTTTCTTTCTTTCCTTCTTTCTTTTTTATTCTTTCTTTCTAAATTACTTTTCCCCTTTTTTTTCTTCCTCTCCCACTCACTTCATTTCTATTACTTCCCCCCTCCCTTTAAAGTTCTCATAGAATCCCAAAAGCATCACACACTATTCTTCTCTTCCGGTTGCTTGTTCTTCCTTTTCTTCTCATTTGAACCCGCAAATCTATGTCTCTCTCCCTAGGGGTGTTTGGAAACATCGAGGTTTATATTTAGTGGAAATCTATCCACAGATTACGGCCACGAGACACGCAAGCGACCAGGGAATTTCGCAGCAAACGCCATTGCTTGTGACAGCACTAGGCAGTCACGTGACTAGAATCCAAGGAAACTGAATCAGCAATGACTTTACCAGTGATACTCTTGTCTATCTATCTATCTATCTATCTATCTATCTATCTAACTAACTATCTAACTAACTATCTAATATTTTTATTTATGTATCCCTCCATTTCAGTCTGTTTCGATCAGTTCTAATTTATGCCTGTCCTTTCTTATCTATCTATCTATCTATCTATCTATCTATCTATCTATCTATCTATCTATCTATCTCAAATCTAACCACGTAAATAAATAACTACATCTTATATCGAGAAATTCAAAACCGATATCTAAGTGGTTTTCTGAGCTTGTTCAAATTCATTTAACTACATTGATACTTTGTAACGTTGCATTTCAAAGTTATTTTACGATATCAACCCCTTCAAATCTATGTCTGTCACTATCTATCTATCTATCTATCTATCTATCTATCTATCTATCTATCTATCTCAATTCTCTCATATCTCTCTATTCCTCAATCATTCTATTTAGCTTGCAGTCTCATCTATCTATCTATCTATCTATCTATCTATCTATCTATCTATCTATCTCAATTCATCTATCTATCTCATTTCTCAATCATTCTATTTCTAGCAGTTCATCAATCATCTATCTATCTATCTATCTATCTATCTATCTATCTATCTATCTATCTATCTATCTATGACTGTTCAGGTATATCTATCTTGTTCAGTTTTTTTCATATCCATCTAGTAAATAACATTTCTTCTTTTTCTTCTCCTTCTTCTTTTTCTTCTTCTTCATCCAGATTTTTCCTTCATCGATTTGAACGGAAATCCATGCAACACCTCGACCAACAAACAAAATTCAATACTTAACGTCATTTTCGATCAGTGTGCTAATCAATAGTTAGTTCCAGCACCGACAAGATTTGCTTGAAACAAATACATATGCGTAGAGATAAAAATATATACATACGTTTCGGAATATACCAATTCCGTGTAGCTGAATCTGCAAATGCATTCTTGAATTCTGCAAATGCATTCTTCAGTTACTGATACTGAGCTATGGGATGTAAGTTAATCTCGAAGATTATTCATTGGTCCAGTTAATTCGGTCTCATCTGGATAGACCACGATTATTGTCATGGTGGCTTTCTAATCGTAGCTCAGATGTGCCACAAGGTCAAAAATCTATTGAACGCACTACCCAGTCGTAAGAGATCTAGCGAGACAAGCTTGCTAATTGTTGAGGGGTCCACCCCTTTTTACACAAATGGACTCGCCCAGTGTATACTTATATTACTGCCAGTGAAGGCCCGAGACAACAGAGTCGAGTTGAGGGTACCTCGACGTGGTGTAATGGTTAGCAAGCTTGTCTCGCTAAAACAGTTACAACTGAATAGTGAGTTCAATCCTCACTGGGTGCCCCATACTTTCAGCCTTGTACCACATCTAAGCTACGCTTAGAAAATCAAAACAAAGTCGAGCCGAGTGACAGGTTGTAGGTAATCGGAAGAGTGAGGGGGAGGTAACAGTGTTGTAGGAGTCACAGGGAGCAAACACGTAGACTCAGTAAGAAGTCATACAGCGATGCTAAAGACTATATAGATATTTTGCTACTAACCCGCATTCCTGGAACTACTAACCTGCATTACCAGTTTGTATTATTGCGTTAATACATTATTTTCCTATATTCATTCCTTGCGTTTGTTATTTATTGGTACCGGATCTCATCCCGGAATCCACAACACTAATCATCGTCGAAGTGTCCACACGATTATAGTTATGGTCAGTTTAATGTGGGGGTTACGCTGGCATTCGTATTACTACCAATCCCTCTTTTTTAGTGCAATGAGGGGGCACTGTAGCTATTCCTGAGGACCGGGCAGCTCTCAGTATTTTTTTCAATTGCGCTTTGTCTGTTACGGTTTTTTTGGTATATATGTGTATATAACTAGTGAGCGAGTCAGAATGACTTAATTCTCTTTATAGTCGACCAATAGAAGGTTGACCAATCAAAAGCCGCATAACACTGTATCCGTCGTGTATAAAGGCGGCCATCTTTGTTTTCCTACCGGAATGACCAGAGGCAACTTGTCCGGCAAACATGACAGACGGAAGAACTACGCTCTGCTACTTTGCTGCGATAACCACTGCGAACCTGCACTACGCTTTCCTACTGTCTCCGAAATATTCACTGCCAACCTCTGGATTCTATAGCCGAGGACGACCGTCATAAAAATGTCTAACATTGTCCGCAGACAAATAACCGAGTTGCGCTCTGCCAAAAGACAGAGACACCACTGAGAGGTGCTAACAGTACAACTTGTGCTGGGAGCATAGCGATTTACTAAGCACACCTCAGATGTGGCACAAGGTCGAAAATGCGGAGCACCCTCCGAGGATCGTACTCACTATTCAATCGACAATATTACAACACGTCGAAGTATCCTGAAATGATTTTTAAGCGTTACTTAGTTGTGGCACAAGGCCGAAAGTGTGTAGCACCTAGCGAGGATCGAACTCACTACTCAGTCGTAATAGATCTAGTGAGACAAGGTTGTTAACCATTACATCAAGAGAGTGAGTGAGAGAGAGAGAGAGAGAGAGAGAGAGAGAGAGAGAGAGAGTAGTACGCGCATCTATATGCGTGCAACACTTGGACAATTATTGGGGTGAATCAGCCAAGCGGAAACAACACGTCATTTTGTTTTTAATGGCCGCCAATTATTAGATTATTATGACAAATCTAACGAATTCATTGTCCTAATCTTCCCTTTCTTTCAATCTTTTCTCATTTTCGTGAAAACTCAAAGCGATACGATAACTTAGTTTCACGCATACACACTCAGATGATAATTCGCAAACTCATACCAACCTTTATATCAAATGTGTAGCAATTAAACTTTTTCTAACCACACACACACACACACACACACACACACACACATACACACACACAGAGGCTTTCTCTCACACACATGCAAAAGCAAATCTATACTGCTTCTTGTATTGCACGGCATGAGTTTTGTCTCTGTTTTTCGAACCAGCCTAAGCCGGATTTATTTACCCGAACAATGTAAATGGTTTGTCATCAGTTTCTGATTTTACTGGGTTGTTACAAAAGTTCGCAGCCTTTGTCAATAGATGGCATCTGAACACATGATTTCGTTTCACACGTTTCACCCGTATCGTATGTAATATTCTGAAACGTAACGTTTAAACCCGTTTTTTCTATATGATTCCTGTTTCGATTGTAGACTTATTTTTTTTCCGTTAAAAGTGAAAATAAAATAAGATGCATTTTCGTCGTTTCATTTCCGGAAAAGAAAAAAGAAAACCCTGTACAAACAGAAAAAAAGATATGTGCCATTTAAAGAGATAGTGCCATAGCTAAGAGTTCTGTTCAGAAATCGTTCGCTAGGCCCAGAAATGGAAAATTTAATCTGGTTGTCTTGCAGTCGTTGATGCTGTTGTTCATGATGACGGTCGTCTTTGAGTATAGAATCCAGAGGTTAGCAGTGAATATTTCGAAGACAGTAGGGAAGCGTTGTTCAGGTTGGCAGTGGATATCCCGGTAAAGTAGCAGAGCGTAGTTCAGTAGTTCTTCCTTCTGTTCCTCTTCGCCTGACAAGCTGGCACTGGACATTTCGATAGAGTAAACAAAATGGCCGCCTTTATACACGACGGATTGAATATTCTACGTCTTCTGATTGGTTAACCCTTCTCTTGGTGGACTATAAATGAGTCAAGTCATTTGGGCTAGCTCACTAGTACATACATATATACAAAAAAACTGCAACAGATGCTGACCACATCGAAAAGTTCATTAGAAATAGTTCAGGTCTCACGACACACGGGACATCGCAGAGATAATGCATACATCTCATACGAGAATTCTGAAACATTTTAAAACACTTTGATAAAGGTATTGGTACGATGTTTAAAAGGATTGCATTTCCATCTTCGATGTTCTTCTCAAAAAGCAACAAAAACGAACCATTTTTAAAGAGAACGATTACAAGGGATAAAAAATGGATATTGCTCATAACGATGTGGAACGAGAACAGTTCTGGGGAAAACAAAAAGCCGGTCTGCATGTCTGTGATACTATTTATGTGCTGGGATTGAAAGGGCGTTGTGTATTTCGAGCTCCTTCCAGAAAAATCCAGCGTTGAACTCTGACAAGTACTGTTGCCAACTGGACTGATTAAAAGTAGAAATCGATGAATAGGGTTTGGAATTGTCCAGTTGGAAGGGTTTCGTCTTTCATTAAGACAACGCCAGACCTCACGTCTATTTACAAACCCGGCAAAAATGGGCACAACTTGGCTGGGATGTCCTACTAAACCCGCCTTATTCCTCTGACCTTGTACCTTCGGATTACCACAAATTTCGATCCTTACAAAATTATTTTAATCGGAAGCTCTTTAATCCTCCAGAAGCCTGTAAAAAATCATTTAGCCCAGTTCATCGATCCAAAAGCTGATAATCTGGGGTTGGTGGGATATGGAATTATGAAGCTGCCTCAAACATGGTGGAATATAGTGAACGAATCGACGCATATAAATGTATGTACAAATATCTAAATATTGTCTTTGAAATTCACTTAATAAAACATAACGGATTTTGTTCCAATCTATGATATATATATATATATATATATATATATATATATATATATATATATATATATATATATATATGATATAAGGGCCTAAGACAAGTGAGTTTTACAAAATTACAGTGATGGTTGTGGGATATGATTGTGTTACAGAAGATGACCGCCAGGCTATTGTGAACTTACCACATTGTATTAAAACTAACTTGTCGTGTTTTCGGGCTAGACGATTTTTTAATGATCGTATTACAATTTAGAAACATTTTTTTCTATTCAGAGACATTTAATAGAACTTTGTTTTCCTGACATTTTAACTCAAACATAAAAAGTCGACGTTTTTGGGTGCTGAAGGCAAAGGTCAACCTTTATTTACTAAAAAACAAATATTTATGAAAAAATGACTTGGTGCACCAAACGATTAAGAAAATATATAGCAAAATGAGCTTTAAACCAATACTCACAAGAAAAAATGTTTAAATTAAAAAAGGGCAAACGTCAAATATATTTAGACAACTTAATGAGGTAACGACTGGACATCCCGAGACTTTGGACACTATGACGTCAATGCTACCATATTGTGAGGTCATCACGCACACAATAACCACTAGAATTTTGTAAGATTATTTATTTCGTAAAAAATAGAAAAATTGTGGCACAAGGCTGAAGGGGAAATGGGGAGAGGCTGGTCTTCATTATCTATCCTAGTCTTAATTAATCAGAATCACGACCAATTCATTCATTACAATTTGTTCACTCATCACAAGGACTCATCCATCACCACTTAATTCTGCATATACCATAATACTGCATATTCATAGGGGGACCTACAAAGCATCCCATGACGTAAAAATTTCATTTCATTGTCCTTTATGGACTGTTTATATGAAAATTTCATGATTTATTAAAAGATGGAGTCGGAGGATGAAACCAGAAAACAAACTAAAAATGAACCGCAAAGATAAAACTAAAACAAAACAATATTAGTAGGAGCTGTCCATCCCTCAAAATAATAAGAATGGCCGCTGTATTCTGTTGATAGAGAAAATCAAGAAGCATACTCACTAATGGAATGGGAAGAGTAAAAATAAATGACGGAAAGGGGAAAATAAAAGACTGACCCAGTCGAGATGAAAAATGAGGGACAAATGCATACTGGGTGGGGATAGGAATCTCAACATGGGTCGTAACAAAAGAGAATGCCGGGAACAAGTCAGGAACATCACTTATTCATATTAACTAGGAAACATTGTCTAACTTAACCAGGAGAGGGTTCACAGGAAATCGCTCCGATGCATCTTAAAAGAGAAAATCAAGGATAGCCCCGATAGCACACGAACCAAGCTCGCCTCAGTCACCTATCTTTCACTAGAATTTTGTAAGAGCCTTATGTCATGTAAAAAAAAAAAATCATTCACAAACAAAAAAAAAAAAAAAAAAAAAAGCGCAAGCAAATCGTTCGTGTTCTTTGCTAGCAGTCGGGATATGCGAACATTCATGTCAGTGACATGATGCGCCTGCATGAAGTGGAAAGACTATATTGAATCATCTGCTAAATCTGTTGCGAGGAAAGTTGATTCACAGTATCGTGCTAGACAATTTTTCTCGCCAGAATCTATTTTAAATATTTTTATAAGTTCTGCCATTCGTTCATGTATTGAATATTGCTGTCACGTCTGGTCTGGTGCTTCTGCTATGTATTTAGAGATTCTAGATTAAATCCAAAGCAGAATCTGTAATGTCATCTGACATCTCGGCTTCTGTCCCGTTTCCAGCGCCGTAATGTAGCTTCCCTCTGCGTTTTCTACAAATATTTTCATGGTAATTGTTCTGATGAGCTTTCCACTTTAGTACCTAGACTTCATGAATTTAAGCAAAGTAATAGATTGACGGCAAGGTATCATTACTTTACAATTGAAATGGCTAGATGTAACCATAAGGACTATACTAACAGAATTTTTTCTCTCGCACTTCTCGTTTGTGGAACTCTTTTCCGGCTGATTACTTTCCCGTCAACTTCGATCTTCAAAGATTTAAATGCAATGTCAATCGTTCTCTTCGGTCTTCTTAATTCCTGTTCTTTTATTGTTATTTCTCCTTAATAATGTTTCTCTTTTTCTCATATTCCCTCACACTCAGTAACCCCTTGATTTTAGTAGCTTTATTGACTTGCTTGCGATGAAATGATAAAAAAAATGTACTCGTTATAGTAAATAAATCTAATCTGGTTCTTGGTTTATCAGATATCCTAGGTGAGGTTGCTTTTAGTGGAGACAGATGCATGTCGGGACATATCTTCGGTAGTATATATCATTGTGGTACAATGGAGTAATGGATAGGACTCGGATTACGTTATCGGAGATCCGAGTTCGAATTCAAGTAGGGTTCACTGCATTCCCTTACATACTAATATCCTTGGGTTTCTCTGCCTGAATCAAGATACATCGACAGGCATGGAATCTTTGAACGGAGAACACTTCAAGTGGATGTGTTCAAATACCTGGGTAACTATAATACATCGACAGGCATGGAATCTTTGAACGGAGAACACTTCAAGTAGATGTGTTCAAATACTTGGGTAACTATAATACATCGACAGGCATGGAATCATTGAACGGAGAACACATCAACTAGATGTGTTCAAATACCTGGGTAGCTATAATATATCGACAGGCATGGAATCTTTGAACGGAGAACACATCAGGTAGATGTGTTCAAATACCTGGGTAGCTATATATATCGCCAGGCATGGAATCTTTGAACGAAGAACACATCAAGTAGATGTGTTCAAATACCTGGGTAGCTATATTGCATCCACTAAGAATTATGTCAACATCAAACCGGGAAAATGAACAAAACTTAGAAATCTAATCAAACTGAAGTGCAAAGTTTTCAAAACTGCAGTCAATTCCGTCCTTGTATATGGCACCTTAACCTGGGCACTAAGTCAAACTGCGAAAGAGGTTAGATGGTGCTTGCACACGAAGGACTCGAGCAGCACTAAACAAATCAAGGAAAGATCATATCCAACAAAGAAAGAGTTCTCTGGCAACATGCCACTCATCAAATTAATACGCCAACAAAGACTAAGGTGTGCTGTTCTACTTTGGATAGCATCCCATGGAAAAAGAACACAAGGTCAACTAAAGATGTACATTGGCCATCTGACTGAAGACTCGGGATGCAGATTGGATAAGCTTCCAAATGCAATGGACGATAGCAATAGATGGAAACAGCGTGTTATGGAATATCGAGCTTGTTCGACATGATGAACAATCAACTCCATCCATATATAGGTAAATATCAGGACTGATTGGGATTTTGAGTCTTGGTTGGTAACCAGTCTAGAAGAAATACTCTGAATATAAACCAGCCTGGAGAGATTTGAACTCTGTCAGGTTGTCTTGCTCATGAAACATCACTGCTGTTGTGGAGTAGGTGTGGTGTCTCTATGTCTCTGGTTACGGAATTCGTGATCATGATATAAAATCCTATTCAAAAATGCTTAGTCGTAATCTTGGCGTTATAAATTCTACATCTCAGTTGCATATAAAAACGTGATAGAATTTTTGGTACTCAAAATCAAATAAAAAAAGCATCCGTTGAACAATTCCTGATAAGACAAATTTGCAAGGGGCTAAATTGAAAAAAAAAAGAAGACGTAGTTGTTCTACACTTCCCTTGTTCTTCTAAGTGCATAAAATCACTTTCATAACCTTGCGACACTGAAATCCGAAGACGCACTGGGATAGCCAAAGACGATTTCTAAAAACTATGCAGAGTATTAAGATACAGAAAAACACCTTCGTTAGAAATAAAGAAAACAATACTGAAATGTTATGTCATATCTGTTCTCCTATATACCATTGAATGCTGGACAATCAAATTAATTGAAGCAAAAGAAATGTGATTCTACAGAAAGATGCTGAGGATACAATGGACCGAACATATGAACAACAACAATGTTTTAGAGAAAATGTGATCAAAAAGGAAATTTATATTTAACACCAGGAAGAAACAGTTGAAGTTTCTGGGGCACATCATAAGGAAGGAGGGATTGGAAAATCTAATACTCACAAGACTGATTAAAGGCAACAGTGACAGAGGAAAATAACGCACAATAAACTTAATGAGCTTGAGTAAATGGAAAGCGGAACTGGGTTTAGGAGAAATAACGAAAAGACAAAATTAATTAGGAACAACAAAGGACAGGAAGTCGTGGAGTGCCATGATCTCATAGTCAATCCGAAAACCAGTCATTTCTTCCTTCATCGTATTTGACTAACTGGTTCACAATTTTTTGAGATGCCCAATTTCAGGTTCATTTTGAGACTATAATAAACATAAGGATATAATGTCTTATTCATTCTAAGGCCAGTCATCATTGACGTAACAAGTCTTCCCAGTAGGCCAGAGACCGGTACGACATTTGTGCCATATAATTATATAATGACGATCCGAGTAAATATTATTTGAACATTCGTAAGATTACTCATTTATACCAGATAGAGTATGAATTACCTCACATGCATATCCAAGCTTATTCCCAAGTTGTCACTCTTCTAGGTACTGACCAGGCTCGACGTTGCTTAACTTCGGTGATTCTACGGGAGCCGATCTTTTAACGTGAAACGTTCCACCGTGAAAAAGGGGTGAAGAGTAATATATTACAGTGCAATCGCTTTTGAACTATATTGAGGCTGATGAACAGCCCAGGCTCATATGTGGCGGCAATACGCCATTGTTGTTCTGATTTGGATTTTGTTGAGATAGAGTTTGGGAGGCGGGGTGGTCACGTTCTTTCTGGTGCGGTACAGGAAGCTGATAAATTTTTGCAGCGATTTTAGCGATGGCTCGTTCTATTTGAGATCTAGTCTTGAATGTATATCGAGTCCCGTCAGGCATTCAATTTAAGGGAGCCTCATTGGGAGTACAAGCTTTCATTGTAACCGGGACTTGTAATTTGGAAGAGAAATAAATGTACTTAATTTTGATGCCAGTTTCATTATATCATTTAGTATAATTTAGTATAAAACTTGACTTACACGCTTATTCTAGATATTAATCAAAAGCCGTAGCACTAAATGATCACTATGTTGAAAAATACTAATCTTGAAGAGAGAGAAAAATGATTGAATTTTCATATCAGTTTCATTATTTTATCTGGATTAAAACTTGTTTTATGGATTGGGAATCGATCCATTCCAATAGCATTAAGTGGTGATTATGTTGAAAAATGAACTTGTAGTTTTGGAAAAAATACATTTACCTAATTTTGATATCAATGTCATCATTCTATTCTTGTCTAAACCTTGTTTTATAAGAGCGGTGATAAGATAAGCACATCAGATCTCTCCTTTCACTTGCAACCATCACAATAAAATAAATGTTTTTCAGCCCTAAAGTCAAATAAAGCTTCTTCATAAGCTTTTACTTAGAGTTGTTGCTATATTACAATAAAGTTGAACTACTTATCAATTAACACCTGTAATTCTAAATGGTGGCTATTGTATTTTCTTGTGCATAATAAGAGAAATCTTGAACGAAAATCAAAAACAAAAAGGTAGGCGTTGTACTATAAACAAATGCACATTTTTCAGAAATTTTTACTCAGCTTAAAAAAACGACACTATTTACATAGTTCGGACTATCATCCTCATCTTTATTGCCATATTTATCACAACGTTTTGGCCGATGTACGCTCTGGCCTTCTTCAGGTGGTTGGAATGTGGAACTGAACACATTATTTCGCTCGCTGGGGTAGACTGTTCTAGTTCCACGTGCCATGTCAGTCATAAGTTATCTCCTGTTAATTCCCTTCTCCAAGTTCTCCACCGCCACCGCCTTAAGCAGTTATTGAACACACACTCTTTTGGGTCCTGTCACTGGATCTAACTAACGCCTTTATCCACTGTGCCATGTGTCATTGAGGACATATGGGTATGAATTTCTGGGTATTTTCAACCTAATATCGTCAGCAACCACTTCTTTACCAGTGCTCATATTACATTTTTTGCTGTTATCATTGCATGCTTTTTTTTTTACCAGAGCTCATGTTGCAATTTTCGTTGTTATTGCTTTTCTGTGGCACTCCTTATTACTGGTTCCCATATTGCATTCATTTCTATGGTTGGTCGGCTCAGGAGATTTTTGTGACCTAGCATACGTGCTGATTCCTTAAGTTTAAAAAACAACATGTTTCAAACAACAAGATTGCAAGTGATTACTGTAAACCGAATGAAAGACTTCCGCTTTCGTCACTCTATGGGGTGACGTCAGTAAACAGCCGTCACGTGAAGCACGTGATTTATCTCATCAAAAGGGAGATAATTGTCATTTGTATCCCTGCAACACTAAAACGATTGGTTCAGTTTAAAATGGCATTATTTAGAGTATTTTAACCACCTTCAGAATTCGTTTACATCGATCAGTCATTAATATTCATTGAGGTTGTGGAAGGCTGTGTGTATTCGCGCAAACGTGGAATAGCCATTCTATCCGCTTTCAGTATTGACCGTAGCGTAATTTTGATAAAATAGACGATTTTCCTTTTTATTACTTTTCACCCAATACAAGATGCAAGAGCCACCAAGGTAGAGGACTACTGAATGAGATTGTTGCCCAGAAATCAAAGCAGCGGAATTCTTGCTTGAGTCAGAAACATCATGGTGGGGGGTCAAAGGCTAATCGGGCATGTCCCCAAGTGTAATTAGATTCACCCACACTGTGTGTATCAGTACAGTGACAATTGTAAACCTCAATTTAATTATCTATATATCTACAGTAAATTTGCATCCAGGTTCATACAACATTTTACCATTCTTGACAGATCTTGTTATCCCAATGTAGGATATTTAATAACAATGGTGATGGAAACAAAAAGAAAAAGAAAGAGAGAGAAAAAGAATATATATGAAATCGGCTAGATTATATACCCAAAATACACACACACACAAAAATTAAATTTGAAATTCCCAGCGTCTCTCGTTAGTGCGCATGTGTAGTCGAAGTAAAATAAACCATTTTAGTCCAGTGAAGTCATAAACGACGATCTTTTCCATTTTCTTATACATCTTGCCTCCTAATTGTTCTTGATATATAAAAAATTATACATCGTTATCCCATATACATGTCTATATGACGGGGAACCTCGGCATGGTGTAATGTTTAGCAGGCTTGTCTCTCTAGAACAATTCCAACTGAGTAGTGAGTTCGTTCTTCACTGGATGCTCCATACTTTCGACCTTGTGCCACAACTAAGCTACGCTTAGAAAATATATATATATATATATATATATATATATATATATATATATATATATCGTTTTTATACATGCGAATTAGTGTACGTATCTACTACATTCAATTAGTTTCTAATAACCTTGGTAAAGGTATGAATCCTCTTCTTCCCCCCCCCTAGTTATGTGTAAATTGCAGTACAGACCGGGTTTTGTTGCCTTGGATGGCAACTGGTCTACCGCAGAAAGAAATGGCAACCTACTGCGGAAAAAAAATTCTGCTTCGTCAGTCATGTATCGAAAGATACATGATCGCCTAAGCGTGTATCACGTATGGCACATAACTGACTGATCCACGAGTGTGTGTACTTGTATGTATAAAGCTATATTTTTACCTCTGTACGAATATCGTATCAAGGAATATGCGCGTGCGAGTGTGTGTGCGTGTGTGCTTGTGCGTGCTTTTCTTTCCATTCGGGCGCGTACGCCTATCTCTATCCGATTGTGTCCAAAGGTCGAGCAGTGAGCGTCGTGTCCACCATAGCTTCGCCACAGAGTTCAAATCTAATGCTCGTGCCCTCTTCTCGTTATTTCCACGTTATTTGCCCCCTTTCCATCGCCCCGCAGCACCCACCTCGTACCCTATCTGACTCGTTCGTTTTATGCTGATTGCCTCGGCACGATCGCCGGGAAATTTTTGACACTCCGACGTGCGTTTTTATGACCGAAATAACACCAGAGATTTCATTATGTTGACGCAAAAATTATTACAAAAGCGATAACTGACAAATAGTAACCACATCTTTGATGCTATCTAATGGAAACAAAAGCAATGAGTTTAATCCTTTGCCTCCTTGATATGTTGTGTTTTTGGTAAAAAAAAAGTAGGGAAAGGAAAAGAAAGGTGTTGGGTTGTCAGATAAATTCTTTAGTTTCTTTTTTTATCATTATTTTAAATCCTATTATTCATGAACAATTTTAGCAAATCAGTCGATCATATATTCTCCTTCGTTGTTCACGACTTCTTGCCAATGTTTCGCCAGCTTGTGAATGCCTTGACCGTAGAAATCTTCGTGGCTTGATTCGAAGAATTCATCGAGCCACATTTTCAACTCTACGTAGTTGTAGAACAAAAATGCCACGAAGTCTCTTAGAAAGAGACCGAGAAACCATTTCTGTGCAGTTATTTCTGTAATAGCGTCTTTCACCGTACACACGGCACAAATGTCTAGAACGGCCTTGGTAGAGTTGTGACTTGATTGAAAGTGAAGAGAAAGCAGGTGTTGCTAATGCTCATTCTTGTCTACTTGGCACTCTATAGTTATATGTCCGAAAAGAGGTAAAATATGTCCGAAAAGAGGTAAAATTCAATCACATTTCAAAATTATTTCGAATTTATCAGACAACACAGTGTAGTAGGGTTGTGGTGTCACCGAAATCTATGGATAGTGTTTTGCGTATTGGCCAGTGCGAACGAGAAAAGAGTTATTAGAATTATGGCATGTCTCGTGACTTTGAGTAAACAAGATTTGGTTAGCATTAAATTACATTTCCATATTTTATATATCGATTTCCAAGATATACATAAAATAAATAGACAACACTTGTCTATATTATTTAATGAAACGTGTATAAATGAAAAGATGCTGCCTAAATACACACAATTTAAATTACATGATCCAGCAGCCCACAATACTTGGAATTACAAATGTAGCCTTGTGAAAAGGCAAATTGAAATAGCAAAAGAAAAATTAAACAACCTTAACAGCGAAAAACAGGACATTTCATCACTGTCGTGTCCTTATATTGTTTAATATGTTGTAATTTACATCTTTGATAATGGCTTAAGTAAGCCGAAAGCTTAGATTATATTAAAAAAAAAAATATGGATCAATATTGTGAATTTCTTTCTTCGTTCAACGATAATGTTATTAAACTTATCAGATGTTACGAAAAAAATTTACATAAAATAAATAGACAACACTTGTCTATATTATTTAATGAAACGTGTATATATATATATATATAT
>CAHIKZ030001580.1:2600000-2615000 GCA_903632075.3 Acanthosepion pharaonis
TCCAGTCGAATCCATTATATTCACTTATGTGCTAATGCCTTTCTTCTTCTCAAGCTATGGTCGCTTAATCATATATCATGCATGGCACATAACTGACTAACTGAGCTGCGAATTAGGCACAGTGGAGTAATGTATAGCAACTCGGATGGAGGAATCGGAGAACCGAGTTCGAATTCCAGTTGGATCCATTAAATTCATTTTCGTATTAATACCTTTGGGAAAGGTATGAATCCTCTTCTTCTCCCCCCAGCTATGGGTAAATATGGTCTACCGCAGAATGAAATGGCGACGTACTGCGGGAAAATCTACCTCGTCAGTCATATATCGAAAGTGTGTTTCCCAAATAACTGACTGACTGTTCAACATTGTCAATTAATGTTTTTTTTTCTTTTCTTAAATCTCGCACTTCTCGAAGTGTTAATAATAATAATAATAAGAAGAAGAAGAAGAAGAAGAAGGAGAAGAAATACCCATGAAAATTTCACAGTTTTCCTAATTTCATTTTTCTTTAGCTAATGATAGAATAAGCGCGCGAGTAGAAAACCCCCCTATCGCATCGTTACAATATTTGAGCTTAACAACTTTAACAAAAAATTGCAATAACAATCATAAATATGAATGCTGGTCGTTATTTTAAGAAGTGGGTACAAATGAAAAGATTTAAAATTGATAACTTTTCCCTTTCAGTGGAAAAAAGATCGCGAGCTATAAAAAAAATCAGTGTTTGAGTAGATTCAAATCTTGAGTTTATCTTGCCTGAAAATAGATAAATACGACTTTGCAACGTGTTGTGTTCAGTCAAAAAAATACATGAGAGCTCGTCTATAAAAGTCGACACTAAGTGACTCTCTTTACCCAAAGATGGAAACGAAGTGAGAGATCAAATGAATTCTCGACAACTGTAACAACGTCAGCTTCTCTAGATCACTAAGCTTGTTCTCGAAAACTGTGAGCAATGATATTTACAAATGTTTATGAGTTTCATTGGGAGTTTGTTTACGTTATTAATGATGACTGAAGGATTGCCCATACTGCTGTAAGGTATCCACTTTTTATCACCTGATACTGTTTCTTTTTTAAAAATGAGTATTTTCATTAAATAGCAACATACACGTTAATAACTGATTAAAATGCGAGTAGCTACTTTTTCAGTGCGCAAAGACTATGTAATGTGAGTCCTCTTATGAGACAGTGAATGTTTCTTCAAATACTGGATGAAGCAGAGCTGCTGAGGATACCATGGATAGAATTTTGTGAGCAGGGAAGTAGTTTCAAGGAAGACTGATACAAAAAGAACACTTCGAATCAGAAAGAGGACATATGAAGAAAAGGGGCTCGGAGAATTTGATACTTATAGGACATTTAAGGCAAGAGGGACAGAAAAAAAAAACTACGAGTAATCTGCCTAAAGAAGTTATGTGAACAGATGGTAGAACTGAACCTGAGATGGATAGCAATGGAACAAAGCTTGTTTAGAGCTAGAAAAGATAGGAAGATGTGAAGGGCCGTGGTCGTTCACGTCCTGAAGAGATAGTATATAAAATAAGAAGCAACACACACATACACACGTGTGTGCACACGAACACACACAAAAGTTGTCCAGTTGTTTTTTCGCTTATCTGAATGTCGCATGTCAAAAGAAAATAACGCAGATGATGCAAATGATTTTAAACTACATGTTATAAACGACTTAATTTTTTTACCAAGGAAAGTTAAAAGATTCATGTTAAAAAGATAAAAAAAATAAAAAAAAAACAAATGAAAATTACAGACAAAAGTTCATTTTCTCCATCAAGACATTCATTTCTGTAGTTTACTGCTACAAGCAAGCAGAAATATTTCTTCTCCTGATGATGGCCATTTTGGCCGAAACTAGTTAAAGAATCTAAATGAAATAATAAAAAAACGAAAGCATATTAATCTACAACCCAGTGTGTCTGAAGATTTTAATTTTTTAATATTTTTTATTTTTCAATATATATATATATATATATATATATATATATATATATATATATAAAAGAAAGAACAGCAAGATATATAATCCGGTGTTCTTATAGATATTTTTATTTTTACCAAATAGTGCTCAAGGTAAATTTACAGAGCATTAATATTATAAATTAATGGATTTAAAATAAGTTTTTTTTCGACTACACAGTTCTAACATGTTTCAAAAATGGAAGCTAAAACCACGAATTTAATTTTGTGATTAAATTAAAGACATTAGTTCCATTCGCTTGAGGATGAAATGGAACTAATGTCTTTAATTTAATCACAAAATTAAATTCGTGGCTTTTAGCTTCCATTTTTGGAAACATGGTTAGAACTGTGTAGCGAAAAAAAAACATATTTCAAATCCATTAATTTATAATATATATATATATATAAATTTCAAAGAGGATAGAATCCAGGTAGAGCTCAATGTCCAGGACAGAGCAAGAATATATATATATATATATATATATATATATATATATATATATATATATTTGTGTTTGTGCCTCTGTGTGTGTGTGTGTGTGTGTGTGCGCATTTTAATTTAAATATATATATATATATATATATATATATATATATATATATATATATATTGTCTAATTTGAAGTAGCTGTTGCTCTGTAATTGTGGGAATTGTGCATTTTATGCACTTATTTCTTACATGTATACCTTTTATTGGTAATTTATATATATATATATATATATATATATATATATATATATATATATATTTCTGAAAAGAGGGGTGTCTTATTCTTTCCATCTTCAATATCAGAATCAATAAACTAAAGTACTCAGTTATTATGGGTATGATATTTGCTTTCATATTTCATAGTTTTCAAAGTCCCTTGGCGAGTTTCTGGCATTTTCTCACCATTTCGCTTTCTATCGTTTCCAGTCTGTGGTGCGTTGTCACGAACACATCTTCAATCTGGCTAGCGATTTTCTTTTTCTTTTTTTTCTCTTTCCAACATGAATACGATGGTCGGCCTGTATACCAAAGTCCGAGTGTGTCTTTTTTTTCTTTTCCTTTTCTAGAACAGGTTATGGTTTGTCCTGAGACCATTTGTTTACGTGATCGAAAGAATACATTTCACAGTTTGGCATGGCATTTCTTTCTTTAACAAAAGGACTGCGGTAAATGTTAACAAGAAGCCGGAGTATTATTTTACACGAGAATTCTTCTCTGAATGTGCGCAGTTCCTAAGAACCTAATTCTTTATAGATATGTTGTATGTAGTTTTGACTGTGTCGAGCGTTCCAGCAGCCATTAGCATTGTTCTTGTCCTGTATTCGTTGAATAGCAAAATAAAATAAAAAAAAAATACCAGTGCACAGTTATATTTTATTTTATGAAATCTCTCGGGATCATATCTCTCGAGATTACATCTCTCGAGATTACATCTCTCGAGACCACACCTCTTGGGATCATATTTCTCGAGATTACATCTCTCGGGACCTCACCTCTCGGGATCACATCTCTCGAGATCACATCTCTCGGGATCATATCTCTCGAGATTACATCTCTCGGGATCATATCTCTCGAGATTACATCTCTCGGGACCACACCTCTTGGGATCATATTTCTCGAGATTACATCTCTCGAGACCACACCTCTCGGGATCACATCTCTCGAGATCACATCTCTCATGATCACATCTCTCAGGATCATATCTCTCGAGATTACATCTCTCGGGATCACATCTCTCGGGATCACATCTCTCGAGATCATATCTCTCTAGATTACATCTCTCGGGATGATATCTCTCGGGACCACACCTCTCGGGATCATATCTCTCAAGATTACATCTCTTGGGATCACATCTCTCAAGATCATATCTCTCTAGATTACATCTCTCGGGATCATATCTCACGAGATTACATCTCTCGGGATCATATCTCTTGGGATCATATCTCTCGGGATCAAATAGTCAGTGTAATTGGTTTATTTTAATTGCAATGTCTGATCATTTGACTTCTTTACTTACGATTGTATCATTGTTTATGCAATATTGCCAGCAGGGATACATGGCATTGTCCGGCGGGTGTATGATGAAAATTGACCGGTTGACAGGGGTTCTGGGTAAATAAATTTAGTGGTTTCTCCATTGGACATCAATAATAAAAATCAACCTTGGAACATTCAACACAGAGCTGACGACAAAGTTGATTATCAATGAAACTTTCTGCTCTCCAATAACATGGTTGATGATAACCTCCAAGGGAGTGACTGATTATCTCTTCTCGGACTAACATCCTCGGCTGACATGATGAAGGGAAATTATATTGAATTCATTCCCAGGTCAGCTGTGAAGAAAGTTGGTTTCACTGTGTCCGACTAGACAATTTTTCTCTTCAGAATCTATCTTACATATATATAAGTCTACCATTCCTCCATGCTTAAAATATTGCTGCCACATAATTTCTAGTGCTCTTGCTATATATTTAAGAAAAAATATCCAAAGAAGAATCAGCAATATTATTGGTCCTGACCTGGCACTTCGGTTTCAATCACTTTCCCAATGCCGTAAAGTTGGTTCTCTGTGCTTTTTGTATAAATACTTTCATAGTAATTGATCGGATGAGCTCTTCACTGTCGTACCTGGATTTCAATAAGATGCTGTACTAGATTATAAGTGCGGTACTGGATTAGCAATAAGGTCTCATGAATTTACAGTTGAAATAGCTAGATGTAACGGCAAGTTCTCTGCTAACAGTTTATTTTCTCGCCTGTTGAACTATCTTACAGCTTATTGCTTTCCAGCCAGCTTTGATCTTTAGAAATCTAAATGCAATGCCAATCGTTATCTAGTCTTCTTGATTACTTTTCTATTGTTCGCACTCCTAAATGTTTCTCTTTTCTTCTTTCACATTCAGTAACCCCTTGTTTCTTGATGATTCTAATGCCTTTTATATGGAGGGAAATGATTATAAAAAAACACTCGCTAAACTCCTTAACTCACAAAACTGTGGAACTCTCTTCAAGCTTTAGGCTTTCCAGCCAACTTTGATCTCTAAAACTTTAAGTAGAATATCAATCGTTATCTACTATCTTCTTAGTTCCTGTTTTTTTATTGTTCTTTTTCCTTAATAATGTTTCTATTTTTCTTATTGATTTACATCATGTAGCCCCTTATGTCTTAGTGGCTCTACTGCCTTGCATGGGTGAAATGATTATAATAAAAAAAAAACAAACACTCGCCAAACAAACTCCTTAACTCTCAAAACTGTGGAACTCTCTTCAGGCTTCAGGCTTTTCAGCCAATTTTGATTTAAAAAAAAATTAAACGCAATGTCAATTGTTATCTACTGTGTTGAAACTTGACTAATGCATGGAATAATAATACAACACAAAATGTACTTAGAACAAAATGTATTGAAACAAGAAAGTGTACACAATAATTACATATAGTCTTTTGTATATTCTTGGAAAGACCGTTCCTGGAGAATGGGTTGACTTAGTCGCAGTCGGGCAGAGTCTCTGGATTGAATCTCTTGATTCCTTCCCTCGTCTTCCCGGTACCGACCATATTTATATGGTCGGTACTCCACTATGCAAATTAGGTGGATCCTACCACAACATACTGTCTTATTGGTTACTCGTCTGTTGTTCTCGTTTCTTAGTAATGTTTCTGTTTTCTAAATCTTTCACACCCAGTAAGTCATGGCGGCTTTACTGCCTTGCTGGGTGTAATTTCGATTAATAAAAAAAAAAAGGAAGAAAAATCGCATGTATTCATATAGAAGTTTGTTAGAATCAAGAGAATGACGGGAAAGAACACACTTTTTTTTTTACTAGCCCACAAAGGATAATTGCCTCGATGACAAGTGGGTGAGGTTTCATGACAACGACATGAGTTACCCAACTGATTATTCTGCTCGGAGAGGCTTTCTACTCACGATCAGAGTGTAGTATCTGTCTAATCTTGGGCTCTTTTAAACTGGAATCAATTACCGTCTCTGGCTGAGAAATTTGCATCGTAATATTAAATAGGTACGAAATGGATAAAGAAAGAAAGAGAAAGAAAAAATATGATATGAAAGAGGAAAAGTAAGCGATATGAGAGCGAGGGAAAAGTAAAGGGGCAAAAAAGGAATATTATAAGTATACGAACGAGATGGATGGGCACAAAAGAAAGATATCAAGATTAATTGATTGGCCGATTCGTTTTCTACGGCTTTCATGGGGTAACTTAAACCAGTGCTACTTTCGATTGAAATTTATGACAATATTTCTCTCAGAATAGTTTATCAGGAAAATAGTTGCCTCAAGTCCAGTAACATTTATTATGTTTCCTTCCTGACCTTTTGTTTGAAGTAGCCGGCAAAGCTAACATTTTGATTATGTCATTATTTTCTCTTCGAGTAACATGTGCTATCCATTTTAGTTACCCTCGTACATTAAAAACGATATTTGTCTGAAGACGTTCCTTTTCGGGAGAAAACGCGTCACTGACAAATTTCGTTTTCCTTCTAGTCAATCATCAACCCACTTCACTCACTCACACATATACCCCTACACACAGAGAGACATGCCTATAGGGATAGTAATGGTAATATTAGTCGTTTCCTCATATGGAAACATTCAGCATTCATTGGCCGAGCAGCCAGTACTACTTTCGGTAGAAATTTATAAAATATTTTCTTAAGTGGAGTAATTGTTATTGCTCTTTCCACTATTGATGGGCCTTTCCTTCCGAACATTAAAGTAAAGTGGAACGTAAACATCTTGATTTTGTCATTATTGTCTCTTTGAGTTATATGTGCTATCCATTTTAGTTGTTGCTGCTGTTGAAAGTCCTCAAGTGATGTGATTTCTGTTATTTGGTACAGTTATTTGCTTGTGATTCTGTAGATACAGTCCCCGGTATTCGAAGACGAATAATCCTAGTTAAGACTTACAGGATTTATTCGCTCGAAGCCATTTTTAACCATTAATCTGAGAAAGCGGTTGTATACAGCTGACAATTGAGTTGGGAGCTATGCATGACATCGATATAAAAGTATCGATCTGACGAGGCTATTTAAGAATATTAAAAGTGGAAGAAAGTCAGTAGCATGGAATAAGGATAATCTCACTTATCAACAGCTCAACAGCTGGCTACAATTAATATTATTATTATTATTGTTGTTGTTGTTGTTAAAACACTTTTAGAAGAGTGCAATTCTCAGAAAAGATAAAGAAAAGAAAATGCATTTGAAAATGCATTTGAAAATGCATTTGAAAATGCATTTAAAAATGTGTTAAAAAATGTTTACAAATATTTCGACAGTATGCTTATTTTCTTTAAGTTATACATGAAACAAGGATGCGTGCAAGTGTGAGAACAAAAATGCAGGTATCCTCCAGGACTCTATCCTTGCTCCTTAATATTTATTAACAACCCTCCCGATGGCATCAGCTCTCAATTTGGTATCTGTGCCGATGACACAACCATTTACTTATGTCCCGATAGTAAGTCTTATCAGTTCGATAAGCTCAAATTTGCGGCTGATGTCAAAAACAACTTACAGTCTGTTGTTAACTGGGACAAAGAATGGCTTGTTAATTTTAACGCCTCTCATCCCAAACTGCTCCCTATTGAACATCTTCTAATGTTCTCACTCGTTAGAAATATTTCTGTTTTCTAATTCTTCCACATCCAGTAATCCATTTTGTCTTATTGGGTTTACTGTCTTGAGTGGGGTGAATTAAAAAAAAACAACAACAACAAAAAAAAAAAAAAAAACCCCAAAAAACAATCTATGTACAAACATCGTAAAAAAAGTCGCTTGTCTTGAAAAAATGGTTGCACAGGTAATCAACGAGACAAGGCAATGGAATATAAGTAAAACGTAACTAAAATAACTGGTAGCGTGCTCATCTTAAAAGACAGATGCTTACTAGATCGGTACAATGAACCGGCTATTTCTCCAGCATCTTTTGCGATGGATCATATGTAAGAGGTCCACCTGAGATCTGGATTAAAAGAAATGGTATTATCAGCATTTAAGGATTATGAGAAACTTGAATAAAATATTTAAAACCTGAAAATTTAAAAACTTCTCGAAATCTATCGGAAACTTTAAAAATCAATTTACAAAGTTGTCCAAGAAAAAGTTACATTAATAGCATTTTTCTAAAACTATTTTTTTTAATCATTTCATCCCAATCAAGGCAATAGAACCACTAAGATGCAAAGAATTACTGAGCAGGAGAGAATATGAAAAAAAGAAAACATTATTAACGAGAGAGAACAAAAACAGAAATTAAGAAGATAGAATATAACGATTTAAATTTTTGAATATCGAAGTTGACTGGAAAGCAAAAAGTCGGAAGAAAGTACCACAAGCGAGAAGTGCGAGGGAAGAAGCTCTTAGCATAGAACTTACATCTAGCTATTTCAACTGTAAAATGAAGAGACCTTGTCGCTTACTGCTACGTTTAAATTCATAAAGTATTGATAACGAAAGGGGAAAACTCATCAGAACAATTAGCATGAAAATATTTATGGAATAGTTTCAGAGAAGCTACGTTTCGGCGATGGGAAAGTAACTGAAGCCGAGATGCCATGTTAGAAGCGATAATATTGCAAATTCTTCTTTGTATTTTATCTCTAAATACATAGCAGAAACACCAGACCAGAGGTAGTTACAAGATATATACTTGTATATTTTTTGGAATAATAATAATAATAATAATAATAATATACACAGACAGAATAAACAAAGGTAATCGCCTAGACATTTTGATTTAAGACCACAAAAACAGAATGTGCTTTCTTATTGACATAGCAATCCCTGCAGATTTTAATGCATCTTTGAAGACGTTCAAATAACTATAAAAATACAAGAATTTTGAAATGGTAACCTCAAAAATGTGGCACATGAGAACATCAATAATTCCAGTTGTAGTTAGAGCCCTCCGGTTGATTGAAAAAGGTTCCGATAGACTCATTGAAGGGATTCCTGGAAGCCCATGCCTTAAAGAAATACAAAAAAAAATGTACTCACAAGTACAGCTCACACATTACGAAGAATTTTATCTATGTAAAATATATGAGATCTCAGTTTGTTTTGTTTGTTTGTTTTTTTTACAAAAATGATTAGTGGAAAATGTCAAGAAGCCATTTCTTACCTTAGGCTTTTGGTTGGAAATGGGCATTGAACAAAAATCAAACGAAATAATAATAATAATAATAATTTCCAAACTGTAAAGTATCTAGACCAGACAGTGTTCAAGGTTATTGGCTGAAGATGTTCACGTTTCTATCTATATGGCTCATGGATAAAACTGTATTGTTTTGGAAGAGTTCGTTTAAAGAATATGCAGTTGATAATTTTAGGCCGATTTTATGTGTTCGAATTTTGAGGAAATTGTTCACAGGAATTATATTTGAAGGCATATACACTTTCCTGGAGAATGAGAAAATCCTGCCAGAAAAACGATAGGGGTGCAGGCAGAAAAGTTGAGGTAGAGAGGGTAGCTTACTGGCAGATATACTCAGAAACGGTAAGAGGAGACACATCCATTTGACAATGGTGGATTACAGAAAGGCATATGACATGGCGTCTCATGTATCATGGAGTGCATGGAATTGTTTGGAGCGGTAAAGAATATCATAGAATTTGTCAAACGTACCATGAAAACATGGAAAACACAGTTGACATCCTCAGGTAAATTGATTGAAGAAGTTGAAATTCAGAAGGAAATTTTCCAGGGTAATGTTTTTATCTATGACAACTTTTGTTTGTTTTATTCGTGGAAGCACGACATTTGTTGTTGAAGAAGGAAAGTCTTGGTTATAAACGGGGGGGGGAGGCAATTACAAATAAACTATGGTTGACTTGAAACAGTTTGGTAAGAGTCAGAAGCGAATTGATGAGTGGGGATTGCTCACCCCTCCCAAACTGTCTTCCAGGACGCCACTAGATGGCGCTGCTTCAGGACTATAAAAGAACGGACAAAATAGGTCTCTTTTCCTCATTTCACTCGTGAACGGGGTACATACAGGACGCATCTCGTCTCCATCGTGTAAGTAATCTTCCACGGACGGCCAACTGCTATATTTTAACTCACACGCACACACATGCATTACACACGCATACACACATACGGAATGAATAAATTATTAGCCAGGGCCGATGCAAGGGTCCCGTGTCCCCCATATCTATAATACGTCCCCCATCTATGATACTCCCCCTCGATACTACAGTCCTCGAATCTATGATGCAAGCGTTCCCACTCTACTTCATCTCAATTTTCATCCAGAGAATCTCTATATATAAATGCAGGATGTGTGTGTGTGTGTATATCTCTATCTATAAAAGGCAGGATGTGTGTGTGTATGTGTGTGTGTGTGTGTGTGACGAATGCACGGCCGCAATTTTCCACGGATTTGCACCAAAATTTACATGCACATGCTCCAAGTTAGCGGGAAGGCCAAGACCGACTTTGCATTTCCCAACTCTGATCGATAGTGAAAATAATCGATTTTTTCATGCTTCTTTCTACGGCAGTTTTCATGTAGTTTGCGGCCATTTTAATACTGGCCAGAGTGAGAGCATATAGCTGGCTGCCACAAATAGACAGGAAGATTATATTGGCCAGCGTTAGAGCCTAACTGACACGACTGACACGAATGTTAACTAGATGTTAAATGTTAAATGCTGACTGACACGAATATTAACTAGCATTCTAGCATGCAAAAAAATCGATAGCTGTATTCATCACAAGTGGGAAAAATTTAAATCTGCATCGCACTTTACTCCAATTGGCTCATTCGCTTGCTTAAATTCAACGTTGATTCTGATTCCGCAGAATTGGGTTGGGTGTGAAAAAGTATTTATTGTTAACATTCTTTTTTCATTCGGTTTTTCCAGTTACGAGTCCTTTTTTAAAGCTGATCCTTTTGTGTTCATTTTGTTTAGTTCTTTTTTCGTAACAGATTTAATGTTTAGTATAGAGCTTAGAAAAAATTCGCAGTGTGAGATAGGCAAGAAGTAAGGCATGTAGCAACATCAGCACAGCAAAGGGCACCCCTTTAAAGACAAGGAAGGGCAAAAATATTTTAAGTCAAGTGATACCGATTGCTGTATGAGTCGTACGATTTTTGAATCAAGCACGGGCAACGCCGAGCCATGCTGCTAGTATTCATATAAAATACAAATTTCATTGTAACCTAATTATGTACAATAATGGATCATATGCAATATAGGTAAACAATTCAACTAAAAAAATTGAAAATAAATACAATGTATCTAAATACAAATTTGAGACAAATCACAATAGATCCTTCCATATTAAATAAATCAACAATGTTTTGCGCAATTTTCAACATCAACTTTAGATTTCTTTTGGTAATTGTTCTGATGAACTTTCGATATGTTACTTAGATTTTATGAATTACTATTTACTAATCCTATATTGGCGGCAAGGTCTCATCATTTTACAGTTGAAATGATTAGATATAACCGTAAGTTCTATGCTAACATTTTCTTCTATCGCATTTCTCGCTTGTGGAACTCTCTTCCAGCCTCTTGATTTTCAGTCAGCTTTGATCATTAAAAATTTAAATTCAATGTCAATCGTTATCTTCTTGTTGTTCTTTTATTGTCCTCTCTCCATAATGATAGTTTTCTCATATTCTCTAGCACTCAGTAACCCCTTGCATCCCAGTAGCTTTATTGCCTTGGGGTGAAATGATTAAAAATGTTCTTATACACCTATGTTTCTTAGATTGCAGACTTATTTGCTCAAGCTTGTGAGGCATTCAGATATTTTTATTAGGGGATCGGCCTGCTTCAACTTGGTCTAGAAATAGTCTTTGTCGTCGCCGTTTTTGCCGTTCCGTTGCAAAACTTGTTCTTCTGAGAGATATTCCCATTTCACTGTTATAATTAGAGACATTAAATTTTAAACATAAAAAGATATTGAGCAAAAAGCGGTTTATCAAATACCAGGAGTAATCAATGAATCATAGATATCATTGAACGTCTAAAAAATACAAAGGGATCGGATTTATTAAACGGTTCATTTGGTCTTTGTTTTATTTGGTAATTCGTTATCTTCGCTTTATTGAAACTCAACACATTGTTTCAAAGCATTAGTTTCATTCCATCTCACTATTAAAACTTTCTGAAAATACCCGTCATTTTTTGACGGCACGTGTACACGAGGTAAATAATAAAATGTCACAGATCAAGCGGTAATGAAATTGACATCCATTTGGATACTTTTTTTTAGTGGGGGGATGATTTTTATAGGGGCAAGATTGTTTCTGTTTTATATGTTAATCGATATATATATATATATATATATATATATATATATATATATATGTACAAATGAAAGAAAGAACAGATGAAGCAAAATGTTTTATTATAATCTCTTATAATATATATATATATATATATATATATATATATATATAGGCATTATTTACGGAGTTAAATTTAAACCCTATCTACCGATCGATCTATATATCTATAAGATAACGAACAAATAGGGATATATGTTTATCAGTCTAATATGTTTCACTTTTATTAAAGCTTTGTCAGAGATTGAGAGAAAACACACGAAAAGACAGATGATTGTTATTTTCCATTTTGTTTGGATCGACTCTCATTGGTCAGTCATGTATCAGGCGCATTAAGTCAGTAGATAATTCTATATGTAAGTTTGTAAAAAATCTATGTCTATCGGATGGTAATGCGTATTCGTAATTGTGTACGCGTGTCTGTCTAGTAGAAGTTCTCTTTTCACTTTTGTGGTGGTCAGTGGGCGTAGATCGGTGGTATTCTATTCATCTGAAGCTGTTTTTATATACGTACCGTTTGTATTGGAGAGTTAGATTCTTTAAGAATGGATTAAAAATGGATGGCGATGTAATGTAATGTTCAGGCGTGTGTTTATAGTTGACAATAATATTATTATTAAGTTTTCTAAGTATTTTCTCTTTAAAGAATTATGTTCTCTTTTAATTAGGGTGGCATAAGTAAAATCAAGGTTATGGCCAACTTTGTTCCTGAGTTAGAAGGTTTGTCTAAACACAAATCTCTCTAGTTTGCGAAGATGCGGGTTGCTAGATCACGTGATGCTCCCTCTACATAAACATTTTTGCATTGTAAACAATTTATTTGATAAATACTGGCATTTGAATTAGTGTTAGGTTTATTTTTCTTCCTAATCTCCGATTGTCTTGGAGGTGGTGGTAACAATCCTAGTATTATTAAGGAAGATTAGTTTGTTTGCGAATTTAGTAGAAAGAGTGTTGGGCGGTAGGATTATGAATTTTTGTGTAATTTTTGCTAGAAGTGTTTTTGGTGGTGTGTAGTTTTTGGCTTTTTGGATTTTGTAAGCTCGTTTTTTTAGCATTGAGGATGAAATCATGTGGATCTGTCTATTTGTTTGTCTGTCAGTTTATCTATCTATCTATCTATCTATCTATCTATCTATCTATCTATCTATCTATCTATCTATCCTAGTCTGTCCATATTCATCTATCTATCTATCTATCTATCTATCTATCTATCTATCTATCTATCTATCTATCCCAGTTTGACCATATCTATCTATCTATTCATCTATCTATCTATCTATCTATCTATCTATCTCAGTCTGTCCATATCTATCTATCTATCTATCTATCTATCTATCTATCTATCTATCTATCTATCTATAAAGTATGCAGGAATCTGCTTAAATGCATTAATGTGTTTAATAAATATCAAATCTAAATCATGTGTATGTATAAACACTGTTTTACATAAACACGAAAACAAATTGGCAATCACGTCCAGAATATTCATTTTCTACGCTGATATTCTTCTGTTTTTCCTCCCTCACTCACTAAAGAGCTCACACGCGCGTATATTCAGATTTATGTGAGAAAGAAAGAAAGAAAGAAAGAAAGAAAGAAGGCTTGCATTTCGGTCAACTTTAGTTAACCCTTAGCCACGTAAATTCCGTTAATGTCTTTGCCGACTCCGACGCCTAAGAAAGAGAGAGAAAGACAGGGGTGAAAGAGAGAAGAGAGAAAGACTGAGATGAAAAGGAGCCAAAGGAGGAATTGACATCATTAAATATTACTTGTCTACTGTAGCGTCCAGCACGAGCAGAAAGGTGATAAGGACCACTAGAAAATAAATAGATAAAAAAAGAGAAATGGAGAGATATACATGAGACAAAGAGAGAGAAGTAATTTAGGAGAACCAGAATAATGATTAGAGGATTCCTGACAGTAAAGAGGAAATAAGAGAGAGAGAGAGAGAGAGAGAGAGAGAGAGAAGAGAAAATTATTATAGTGATACTCGTATTTGAAATAGACGATTCATTTTCGTTTTAAACCGTGTGTATTATGTCTATCGGCCCGTGCTTCCGATAAATCTCAATGAAGAGAATGTGCTCACCGACAGAATACGCCAACTTCTTCCCCTGAAAAACGTTGGGAGACCTCACACAATAAAGGGTACACATTTTGACAGGATACTTGCAAACTAAGATTTTTATATACGTGCTTCATTTCTTTTACTCGCTACTATATATATATATACATATATATATATATGGGTAAGATAAATATAAATTTATATCAGTCAGTTATTTGGTTATGTGCCATGCGTGATACACGCTTAGGCGATCAAGTATCTTTCGATAGATATCCGGACGAAGCAGATTTTTGCACGCAGTAGGTTACCATTTCTTTCTGCGGTAGTCCAGTTGCCATCCAAGGCTATAGAACCCGGTCTCCGCTGCTATTTACTCATAGCTGAGTGGAAAAGAAGAGGATTTATACCTTTCCCAAGGTTATTAGCACGTTATTAGACTGGAATTCGAACTCAGCTCCCCGATTACTCAATCCAAGCCGCTATCCATTACGCCACAGTGGCTCCTACATATCTCCGCCGTACACGCACAAATACTTGCACATACGTAAGTATATTTATTCCTCAGGTGTTATGGTAAATACAATGTCATAAATACAGTCATATGAGACAGAGATATAAGCATATATTATTGAA
>CAHIKZ030001580.1:2620000-2640000 GCA_903632075.3 Acanthosepion pharaonis
GAGAGAGAGAGAGAGAGAGAGAGAGAGAGAGAGAGAGAGAGAGAGAGAGAGAGAGAGAGAGAGAGAGAGAGAGAGAGAGAGAGAGAGAGAGAGGGCCTACAGATACCCTGGGTGAGAGTGGACCTGGGAACGACAGCGGTTAAAAGTTAAGTTCCATGCTGCTCAAAACCTCCAATCGGGAGATTGGAGACCTTGCTGCCGGATGTAGTTTATCGTCATAACGAGGGCATTTTATCGATGATAAATCTTAAGTGTTAGGATCGTTGAGGGATATGTATCAGTGAATTTTTTTTAATTGTTCTTCATTCTGTTTATAATTAGGGTGCTTCTGGTATAATAGAACATGTTAATGGTGTTTATTTTAGTTTGCTTCAGGGGGGAGGGTCTTGCGTTATTTTTTCAGTGTTGATGTGTACAAACTGTTCACATCATTTTTTTTTCTCTTTGTAACTCTTTCGGAGGCAAAAAGAAATCGTTTGGTTCGAGGTTATGGTCCTCCCTGGATATAACTGTTGATACCACTGATCCGAGTGAATCCGTCAGGCTGACGTGTCCCAAAAGCAAGTACCGAGAGAAGTGAAACGTTTCTGAAACTCTAGCCCTCACATATACGTGGGAGGAGCCCTGCATTAAACTGAGCTTGTGTCAAATGTGCCCTCGTGCGGAGTCAGATAAATTCTCTCTTGTCTTGTTTTCACAATTAGAGAAATCTAGCCGAAACTTGTATCCAATTATTTGACATGGCACTACAAACATTTACGGCAAGTAGTAAACTCTTTTTCAAAAGTAATATCAACAAAATGGCTGAAAAAGTGACCCACTCTGGGGGACAAAAAATATTGCCTTTTTTTTCAACTGTAATAAACGCCAACTGTTCCCAAGTGGAGTCCATTTATAAGTTTGTTTGCCAGTTTGTTTTTATTTTTATTTTTATTCTTTTTTTTTGTTTTTTTATTTCTTTTCTTTCTTAATTCTTTTCCCTCTCTATTTCCCCCCACCCCCGCACTTTTTTTTGGTATTCCTTTTTCCATTCTTTGCCACGGTCTCTCTTTTTGATCCATCCCCCCCGGTAGTGATAGCTGCGAGTACCTTGTAGGCTTCAAATTATTTGACAATAAACAACTCTAGTCACCCGTGTTGGCGCTGATGGATCGGTCATTGGCTGCTTTTTTTTTTTTTTTAAATAAAGAAAGACCATTTCCCCACGAAACAGATGGCAACACCGTCAAGATCTTCGTTTTCATCGTAAGCTGAAGTTATAAAAAGAGGACGTAGCTGGGAAGAAAAAAAAAAGGGTTAACATTTTCGGGTGGTGGAGAGGACTCTTAAAAGAAAAAAAAACTAAATTCACGTGAAGGACACCTAGGAGTGTTTAGTAAGTTAATTGGTGGTGGTAGTGGTTGTGTGTGTGTCTGTGTGTGTGTGTGTGTGTGTGTGTGTGTGTGTGCGTGCCTTTATATATGTGTAAGGGTGTGTAGGTCGGGAAGGGGATCAGTTGCCCGATTCGAGCTGGCCGTCCGGTTGAAGCGTATTGTTTACGTAGGACCTTTTAAAACGAAGAGGACATGTTCTAATCTACATCGGTAAATACTTCGCACGTACGTTGTTCTGTTATCCTCTTCCTCCTATGCCTCTGTCCGCAAATATGTGGTTCCTTTCCCGATACGAGGTCTGTCTAAGGTTAAATTGAGTTATCATCCATCCTTTTTGTTTGTCAAGTGCCTTGTGCCAGAACAACTAACCCCAGTCAAATTACTCGACGAAACTAAAAAAAAAATATATATATTAGAGAGCCATCGAATTAAAGATGAGACGTCATGTCAGTAAATATAAATATTTTGTGTATGTATATTTTGTAAATATGTAAACAATTTGAAAAAAAATATACTTTCACCAATTATGTGACGTTATCAGAAAAATACTTCACAAAACAAAACCTAGTGATAAGAAACAGACAAGATTCTCGTTAAGTGGCTTTATTTTTGATTTGTCCCTATTATTTACGAAGTTTCTTTATCTGACACATGCTGAGAAAGTTTTAAAAATATTAATCCAAAACCCTGGGAGGTCTCCCCACGACCTAGGCGGTACCTCTCTTTCGGGAGGGAGATTGGTTTATTGGATCTTTTCTGTTAATTCACCTCAAAATATTGATTCACCCCATAATAAAAAAAAGAATTTATATAGGTACCGACATGAGATCGCTGGAAAATGAGCATAGCAGGATAATAACGGCTTTAAACTTGATGAAAATAATTTTTATCGTCTAAATGTTTATGTTATTATCAAGAGGAAAGATCAAAGTATTTTTTTATTATTCTTTTAAATTTTTTAATAATTTCTACCACGTCCAAAATTTTCGTTAAAAATCTCGTAAAAAATCCGCAAAATTGACAGAAAATCGATCGTCAGCCATTTTTTTAAATTTGTTTACAAAAGTGAAAGTCTCCGTTTAAAATTCGTTTAAAAAATCAATTATGATTTTTAAAAAAATTAATTTAAGAAAATTAGAAATTATAAAGTTTATTTAATGTATTTTGAAACAAACATCACTTTCTACGCTGAAAAAAGAATGGACTTTCAAATAATAGAAAGTCAATCTAGGTGTTGATTGACAAAGAGGTGTTGATTGACAAGTGACATGTGCATGATTTCATCTTACGGGTGGAAAAGTCATAGTACGGAAGGTCACAAGTGACAGTTTAGCTTTATGTGAACAACTTATTTACCTCGTTATTTTTAAGTAGGCATAGCATGATAAAAAAACGACCTTAAACTTGACGAAAGCAGAATTTTATCGTACAGAATGTTTGTTACTACCAACGCAAACCGCATGACGGACTATTGTTTTCATGATGCTTCCGGTCTTCCGTATATTTGAATTTAAGCTATTTTGGACACAAAAAAAAAAACATGTTATATTAAATTTTTAGCTGTTGGCAACTTGCTGATTGTAAACAGCTTTATTTTATAATCTGTAAATGATATTTATCTACTTAATAACACCATTGACTAAGCTGTACAAGATTTTCATTAATTTTAGAATATTTAACAACTTTAATGTAAAAAAATAAAATAATTTAAAAAATAACAAATAATTGTTGTAAAAATTTATTTTTCATCGAAAACGTTTTTTGCTTTCAGAAAATATTATCCATACAAACAAGTAAAAGCAACTAAATTTGAAATTAAATAATATCTTTGTTTTATTGAGTTTTGTATGTTACAATTCAGAGCTGATTTTAGGTAGAAGGGGGTCAATTAAAGAAAATGATTTGCTTTCCTCAAAGCCTTGTGCTTTTAACTAATTAATCACTAAAACTGTACAAATTAGAATTTCATGAGTTTTCATAAAATTAATTAGGGGGGGGGGTAATAAATATATTTTTTTTTACCATGACTTAAAAAAAATAAACATATTTATAATAATTTCCATTATTTGTGAATAGTTTCTGAAAGTTTCATTAAAATCCGACAATTATTTTTATTTTTGCAAGATTTTCAAAATTAATGACTGCCATTTAAAAAAAAAATACATAAAAATCCGCCATGTTATTTAGTAAGACATTCGCTGATGATGAGAAACGATGTTTTTCAATCAAAAGTTAGAATGCTGTAATAAAGACAGAAAAATTTTGAAAAATAGTTAAAAATTACTTTATTCTTTACTTTTAATAAAAACATAAACATTTTGGCGATAAAATTTTGTTTTCGTCAAGTTTAAGACCGTTATTATGCCGCTATGCTCATTTTCCAGCGATCTCATGTTGGTACCTAAATTTATATTTACTAAAAGTCACACCAAATTCTCTCAAAGCGAGCCTTTTTCATTGCACTCCGGTTGGGTTGACATTTGCAATGCCCAAATGTGGACGACTCGGGTGCGCTATTTTTAAGCGTGGGTTCAGCGTTCAGGTTTTGTTGTTGTTATTGCTTTTCTCTGGCACTCCTTATTAGTGGTTCCCATATTGTATTCATTTCTATGTTTGGTCGGCTCAGGAGATTTTTGTGGCCTAGTATATGTGCTGATTTCTTAAGTTTACGAATTTTCCAATGGTGTTCTTAGTCTATGATCTCAACCTAATCCCACAGAGAGTGGTGATCTCCCCTTCTCTCCATATGTGGTCAGCCACGCATGATTTTCCACTTCCCCTCGATAATAACAACAAAGTTGCAATATGAGCACTGGTAAAATGGTTGCTGAGACATTAGGTTTATAATACCCAGAATTTTTTTTAAAATACACAGATGTCCTCAAGTACACATGGCACAGTGAATAAAGGCGTTGGTTAGATCCAGTGACAGGACCCAAAGAGTGTGAGTTCAATACCCTGTTAAGGCAGTGGAGAACTTTCAGAGGGAAATTAACAGGAGATAACTGATAACTGACATCCGTTAAAAACAGAACTAGTCTACCCGAGTGAGCGAAATAAAGGGTTCAGTTCGATATTCCAACCAGCTGAAGAAGGCCGGAGCGTACCATATTTATTACAACAGCCAAAAAGTTGTAATAAATATGGCGACAAAGATGAGGACAATAGTCCGAATAATGTAAATAATGATTCTATATGCTGTGCCTAAATGCTTGTCTGCGGGTCATCGAAGTGCAAAGAGTGATTGACCGTTCTGTGCTGCCAGTTTAAATTATTAGCTATACCTCTGTAAATTCGCGATTCATCTCTGTGAAAACTTGATTCATGTCTCACCACTTTTTTGATTATTGGCAGAAGTGTCATGCTCAACTATTTCCATATACCAAATTGCTGGTGATGTACTAGTATCTACCAAGCCAAAAACCCAGACTTGACTCTTAGGGGCTTTTCCTCGATGGTATTTTGGTTTGTGGGAAAAGCACGATTTGAACTCTTCTCCCAGGTCCACCAAGTTTTATAGGATTAAGCTAAAAATTTCTCATTCACACCTCTCTGAAAAAGTTTTAAACATCCACTAATATCTGGTGAAATATATTTACAACATGAGAAGTTTCTTGTACCCTCATTTCATTACACCAACAATATATGTGAATACACTGCTGTAATTTCACTTTTGATTTAGCAAAAAAAAGTCTTTTCTTATTGCATTTCGTTTGTGCCGTGAGAAGTCTTTCATTTGACACTTCCATACACAGCCGTCCAAAGAAGCACTGCACTTTGTCCAATTCATAAAAGTATTACACGATTCACATTTTAATTCCCGTCGAATAAGTGATTTGTTCTTTATCCAGTCAATCACTGTGTGTGTGTGTGTGTGTGTGTGTGCGTGCGTAACGAATGCACGGTCGCAATTTTCGACGGATTGGCACCAAAATTTACATGCACATGCTCCAAATTAGCGGGAAGGCCAAGACCGACTTTGCCTTTCCCAACTCCCATCGATAGTGGAAATAATCGATTTTTTCATGCTTCTACGGTACTTTTCATGTAGTTTGCGGCCATTTTCTACTGGCCAGAGTGAGAGCCTATAGCTGGCTGCCACGAATAGGCAGGAAGATTCTATTGGCCAGCGTGAGAGCCAACAGCTGACTGACAGGAATTCAACGTTGATTCTGATTCCGCAGAACTGGGTTGGGTGTGAAAAAGTATTTGTTGTTAACATTCTTTTTTCATTCGATTTTTCGAGTCCATTTTTAAAGCTGATCGTTTTGTGTTCATTTTGTTTAGTTCTTTTTTCGTAACAGATTGAATGTTTAGTATAGAGCTTAGAAAAAATTCGCAGTGTGAGATAGGCAAGAAGTAAGGCATGTAGCAACATCAGCACGGAAAAGGGCACTCCTTTAAAGGCAAGGAAGGGCAAAAATATTTTAAGTCAAGTGATAGCGATTGCTGTATGAGTCGTACGATTTTTGAATCAAGCAGGGGCAACGCCGGGCCATGCTGCTAGCATAAAATAATGATAATACATATCATAAATAAAATAAAACAAAAAATATTAAAACTGTTTAAAATAAAATAAATAAAACCAAAATAAAAAAAGTTATCCCAGCAAACTCTGTGTGAGTGGGTTCGATAATCTTGACAATATCCCAACTATCGCATTCAGTAACCCTATAGCTTGAGTGGCTCTTGAGCCTTGTATTGGATGAGCATTTAAAAAATACATATATAATGTGACTTGTTCCAATCAGTCTTCACTGTTAACTCTTATTGTCTCCTCGAAAGTTCATAACATCCCCAAGGGAGTGTTACCGCCCACGTTGAGAGTCACTGGTTTAGAGCGACCAATCACCAACAGAACGACAGAAAAAGTGGGAAAAAAAATGTGTGAACTCGTCCATGAGGAGTAGTTGCCAAACAATCCATTAGACATCTCACATGACTGGAACTGAAACTGTCGATTCAAATGGAACCGCTGGCGGTATTGGACGACCTTCAGGAAATGAATTTCGGATGTACTTTTGAAGAGGTGCTGAGATAGCAGTTTACATCTCTAAAAAGACTGTTTCGATGGGGGCGGTTACCAAATTTAAATAATGTCTTCTTTTATGTGGCGTGTTCGTTCAGGACCTGGGTAGTCACGACTCCACAAATCCTTACCATTCTAGATCTAAGTAATATTTGTTCCATTACTATCTCTCTCAGGCAATATACCAGCATCCATTTACACACGCACAAAAGGTTCGTTACTGTGTTTTACACTCTCCGTCTTGTCTTATATCTTATATATATATATATATATATATATATATATATATATATATATATATATATATATATATATATATATATATATATATATATATATATATATATATATAATTCGTCGAGTCAAGAAGAAACTTCAACATAATGCAAAAGTTGCCTTCTATCGTAACTGTTTGGGTTTCAATTCTCGGTAGGATGCTCACTGCTGATGAGTCCCAAATATAAGACGTAACGGCTGTCCAGTGCTTTCTGCATTCTGTTGAGGTTTCTTCTAGACTCGAGGAATTACTTAATTATGATTATTTCAAATCCTCATAATTTTATATTATATATATATATATATATATATATATATAATCAAATATGTGGTGCAGTTTTATTTAAATTACAACGAATCATTCATGCAATAAGTAAATTAGTAAAGTTAATGATATAAAATAGCGAATTTACGCTCTACAAGTTTTTGTATCCGTTATCAATAACACATTTCAAAAAAACATATTTTCATTATATTTTTTCGTCTCGGATGCTATCTGAATTATACCAAAAATAGCTTTCATACCTGATGATGACTGGAGAACCCGTCGAAAGTACTTACATATTTAAGGAAGACCTAATACAGTTTATAATTTAAAAAAAAAACAGGGATCATAAAATTCATCGAATGGTTAATGAATTAATGCATCTTTAAAATTTAGTTAGCGAAGCAAATTCTCTATTTTATATAATTAACTTTACTTTTTGTATGAGTGATTCGTTTGTAATATATATATATATATATATATATATATATATATATATATATATATATATATATAGGACGAAACGGCCGTCCAGTGCTTTCTGCATTCTGTTGAGGTTTCTATCAGACTCGATGAATTAATTAAATATAATTATCAAATCCTCCTAATAATTACTATCTGTGTATATCATTGCTTGAATCGGCTCCTAATGCTCTAGAGTGAGCGGCTTGGTGAGAGTAGTCGTGGCTCCTGGGGGCACAGTCCTATGGTTACAGAGAACTCAGTAAGAGTTCCAGCACGGAATATGTGAGCGAGCGGCGCTATATTGAGTCTGATTTGCAATCTCTTCGTTACCGAGACCCATTTGGAACTGTTGGTATGATGTTTGCTTGACAACCTAACTGTTAGGGTTTCAATTCTCGGTAGTGGATGCGCACTGCTGATGAGTTCCAAATATAGGACAAAACGGCCGTCCAGTGCTTTCTGCATTCTGTTGTGGTTTCTATCATACTCGATTAATTAATTAACTATATATATATATATATGTTCCCAGATGGAGTGTATCTGTAGAAGAGATAAAATGAATAAAAATTCTCGAGAGTGTCATCATCGAATATTATCAAAATATCTGATTTACACCCCGTTTTTTTTTTCCCAATCTCACCTTTTCTGAAAGAATTAGTTCATACACAACAACAAATATGTTAGAAGATCAAAAGAAGACTCTTAAATCCATCACTTCATCCTTTTAAGATTTAAAGCGGATACGTCCATCTCAATACCATAACAATCTAATCATAATCCAAATCTAATCATAATCCAAACAATATTCATTTAGACAAAAAAAAAAATTATTGAATTTTACTCGTTCACTTTACTTTCCCCTAGACTTTGAATCAGAACACTTTGTGTCCTCCACGTGTGTTGACTGACCTTTTAACAACCTGATAATATTCAGTCACCCCCCCACGAGGGTGTCATGTGGCACAAGGCCTTTTTAACGTGGGCATTCCCGAGCCATTAGGCCCGGCCAAAAAATAGCCCATTTGAACCCGTATAAACGGATTCAGGGCCGGTTTTACCTCCCCGAAGGAGACTCCACCCTTCGGCGTAGCCTCCTTCGGGTTCCTCCCGCCCGTAGGAAGAGAGTTTAACCGTGCAGTCGGTTCAGTGTTGAACGACTGACTCTTTTAACAACCTGATGAACATTCATAAACTTTCTCAATTTTACAAGCCTTGATAAACCAATGACATCCTTGCCTCTCTGTATATAAACACGTGCAGCATAATAAATCCAACATTGCCTTGATAAAGTCTCTCGGTGGACGAAACGAATCGGCTAAGTATAGTTTTTCCTCTTGTCTTTTTTTATTCACACACACATACACAAACACACACACACACACACACACACACACACACATATATATATATATGTTATTTTTAGTGGATACACATATTTTAGTAGACATTCTGTTTTGATTTGTTTTTTTTTTTAAATATGTTTAAACAGTATATTATCATTTACATGCCTGAATATTCGAGAAAACTTAATAAAGGAAAACGTTCGGATACATAGAACAGTCAAACAGTTTTTACACACTTTTATAGCCGTAAAAAAACACTAATATGAACACAAGAAAAAAATATATAAAGGGTGTTCTAATAACTTGGACCGATTTTAAATGTGGATTAAGTTTAAACGTCTAATGATTTTTTCCTTTTTTTTCCAGATTTGGCGGATATTTGGGCGATATTATTTTTTCACACATAATTGCCATGACTTAAAATAACATAATCCAATAGAGAAATAAATAAATTTTCCCCAATAACACTAATTTATTTACTGCTGCCTTTGATCCGTCTTAAGGAAACACCCTTTATACATACATACATACAAACATACATGCATATATATATATATATATATATATATATATATATATATATATATATATATATATATATAAAAAAAAAAAATGAAAAAAACGAGTTCGCAGTAATGCAATCGATGTCGAAACCAGTGAGATACAGTGATCAGATTTAAAACGATATACAGTGTAACCCGGATATAAGAGAGTTGTCGGGACCGGAGAAGAAGTCTCTTATATCCGGGTTTCTCTAATATCCGGGTTTGGTCTATTTTATATTCATTAACACAGGCTCTAATTTGGGACCAGAGAAAATCTCTCTTATATCCGGGTTTCTCTTATATCCGGGTTATACTGTATAACACTTTATTCAAAGGATTAGGAAAAAGGACTCGAGATAACAACAGTGAAACAATTATACCCATTTTCTATCTTGTCTCTTTTTCTGTATACTCTTGATGCTACGACGACGATAACAGACGACTATTTTAACTATACAAGCAGGTAATGGAATCCTTTCCTTTGTGCGGCCCTCATTAATTCCCAGATGCCACTGTCGTGTGAACAAGTGTTTCAAATATTGGCAGTTAGGCAAAGTCGGTTTTCTTCATCTTCTCTGGTCCGCTTTCTTTCTGTCTTCCGAAGACACAGACACGCTGTGTGGAAGGGAGTCATACGAAGTTCACTTACTTTTCGGTCAAGTTTTCTTCGCTGGTAAGTTTTTGTAATGTAATGTTATACAGATACGACTGTTACTTTGGTAGTGACTCTGGGCGTCAAGTATAACTTTTAGTAACGGGCAGGCTGTATCATGACAAAAGCTTCCCTTGATACATGATATATACACGATTATATATATATATATATATATATATATATATATATATATATATATATATATAATTTAATTTAAAGAAAAAAACAGACCACTTTTAAGGCTCCATTAGTTATAATTTATTTCACCTGAGATTTTATTTTCTCTGGATCTTCAGACTTCACTTTCAAAGTTGAAAAAAATGAATTTAAAATTTAGACTTCTGAAGGGCAGAAGCTTATATAAGGTGAACATATATATATATATATATATATATATATATATATATATATAGTGTAACCCGGATATAAGAGAGTTGTCGGGACCGGAGAAGATGTCTCTTATATCCGGGTTTCTCTTATATCCGGGTTTGGTCTATTTTATATACATTAACACAGGCTCTAATTCGGAACCAGAGAAAATCTCTTATATCCTGGTCTCTTATATCCGGGTTACACTGTATATATATATATATATATATATATATATATATATATATATGTATATATTGAACAATAAAAAATATTGAAAAATTAAAATCTTCAGACACACTGGGTTGTAGATTAATATTCTTTCGTTTTTATTATTATTTCATTTAGATTCCTCGACTAGTTTCGACCAACATGGCCATCATCAGGAGAAGAAATATCTCTGCTTGCTGGTAGCAGTGAACTACAGAAATGAATGTCTTGATATTCCATTTCTTAGCATTTACTTTTAAAAAAGTGCTCAATACAAAGTAGTGCAATATATTATTATTATTATTTTTATAAGTGAGTAGAACGTAAACATGTTGAAATAGCATGCTGTGTAGCGATTTCCGCATAGTTTTGTATATATATATATATGTATGTATGTATATATATATATATATATTTATATATATATATTCAAAAAGGCTTGATTGAATAATATAAACACATTATGTCCATTTTTATAACAATCCATTCTAGTTCTAGTTGTAATTCATCAATGCGTTTTTTATACAATAGTTATTATGAAAAAAAGAAAGATAACAATTCAACAATAACATTTTTAAATGATTATTCCGAAGCGTATGATTATCGACACGCATTTTTATAACATGAAAATAAAATAATATTTTTATTAAAAAAAGTAAACAAACACCAATATTTATTAACAAATAACTCGACTACAAAAACGCCTGATAATTATGCACCAAGCCAATACTTTCGATCTATTGCAACACATTTAAAGAAACAGAAAAAACTGGAATTTGTAATTGTTTTGTGGCTCACTCCGTGTCGCTAACAGTTTAAGTATTCGCATTCGTTATATTATATATATATATATATATATATATATATATATATATATATATATATATATATATATATATATATATATATATGTGTGTGTGTGTGTATTTATATAGAGAGGGAAAGAGAAACTGGGGAAAAACTCGTGACATAACTGCACGGGTTCACTTGTATATATATATATATATATATATAATTGTGTTTGTCTGATTCCTTCATTCCACGGTCATGTTCTATCAATACCTCATAAAAGTGTACTATTTCGCGTTTTGATAGCGTGAAAATTGGGAAAAATACATTAATTGGTTTCAGTCAGAAAATGGAGGAATGAAGAAAGGATTAAGGGAAGATAGAAGTGGGGGGAGAGAGAGAGAGAGAGAGAGAATCTAATGAAGCTGATAAGAACAGTTACTACACTTTAATCTCAGCCAAAAGGCCGAGAAGCTATGCTCACTACTTAAAAAAAGTATCATTTGTCAGATTCACAGTATCGAACAACGGAAACCGAATAAGACCAAAAAAAAAAAAAAAAAAAAATCTGTTACCACAGATAAAATATCGTTTACTGAATTATCTTAAAATTATTATTAAGAGAAATGTTCGTAAGAGGGGGAATTCGCTAGAAAGAAAGAAAGAAAGAAAGAAGAAAAGAAAGAAAGAAAGAAAGAAGAAAAGAAAGAAAGAAAGAAAGAAAGAAAGAAAGAAGAAAAGAAAGAAAGAAAGAAAGATAGAAAGAAAGAAAGAAAGAAAGAAGAAAAGAAAGAAAGAAAGAAAGAAGAAAAGAAAGAAAGAAAGAAAGAAGGAAAGAAAGAAAGAAGAAAAGAAAGAAAGAAGAAAAGAAAGAAAGAAAGAAAGAAAGAAAGAAGAAAAGAAAAGAAAGAAAGATAGAAAGAAAGAAAGAAAGAAAGAAGAAAAGAAAGAAAGAAAGAAAGAAAGAAAGAAAGAAGAAAAGAAAGACGGAAAGATACTTTAAAACTTCCTGCCAATACCTTATAAATAATGAACTATTCCGTTTCGATTGCGTTGGAAAAAAAAGAAAAGACAAGATAGAAGTGTTTAATGGTTGTTTCAGTGAAATAGAAGACATTGACGATTTGTAAACATTTCTTAAAACAACAACCAGCATTCATATTTGTTGATTTCTGCCAATCGGAGCTTAGACGTGACACAATGCCGAAAGTATGGCGTATCAATACAGTGAGTATCGAACTCACGCGTAATTTTTATTAACTAGACACACTTGCTAACCATTACATCAATTCGAGGTAACCAGCATTCATGATTATGGTCGTCACTGCAATATTTTGTTAAATTGTTACTCGCAAATATTTTAACGATGTCATAAGGGAATTTCTACGGATATTGTATTGTCATAACACTGTCCATAAGCTTATTCAATCATTAACTGAAGAATTAAGATTCATCAGAAAATTAAAATAGGAAAATTTCAGGCAACTTTCTACTATATATTATTTTTCGTTGAGAAAAGAGACAGGAATGTTTGAGCATTACGATTTTTAACATTTATCAAATCATGCTTCTATTTTGTCTCATAGTGAATAGCTCTCTAAGAAAATGCCTCCCCGATCACTAAAATCTTAACCTATTTAAGTCTAGTGCCAACCGTTATCTTCTCCACATATCCCCATAAAGGGTGCAGCTTACTATGTAACCCTCTACCTCGAGTGGCTCTTAGGCCTTGTACAGGCTGAAAATCAGAGTAAATATATCTATTATTATTATACTCTCGTTTTCGAAATTTTGTTTATCGACCTACTACCGTAATTTCTCGAAAATAGTGCGCACCCATAAATAATACACACCCCAACAAACGATCCAAAAATTAAGAAATATATCTATCCCTATGTATAATACGCATCAAGAAGTGTTGTCTGAAGATGACATCATTGTCAAGAGAATAAAGAGGCCGAAGATAATTTTGAACAGGACGAAGATAATATTGTGAATGATAATTTGTTTAATGACAATTTAGATATTGATTCTATAATAGAAAGTGATGATGATGATGATGATGATGATGATGATGATGATGATGATTTCAATAAATTGTTCACTCGATAACTTCTTTTCTTCGAAATTGGCCTTTTTATAGATTTTTAAAAAAATTTTTTTCGCCAAATAATAAATGCGGTTACTGATTGACAAAAAATGTTACAATTATTATTGTTGTATCTAAAATGAAAATTGGGATAATATCTTTCTTATTTTAGAATAACAAGTGCGTATTTATTATTATAAATCAATAATGAAAAATATTTTGCTTAAACCTATTTATAATACGCACCCTACTATCACCTGCAATTTACAATTAAAAAAGTAGGTATTATTTTCGAGAAATTACTGTATACCTGAACACACACACAAACACCTCTCCCTCTCTCTCTCTCTCTCTCTCTCTCTCTATATATATATATATATATATATATATATATATATATATATATATATATATATATATATATATTTGTGTATTTAGGCAGCAATCCTTCTTTCATGCCCATTTCATTGAATACGACAGACAAGGTGTTTTTATTTATTTATTTTTAATAAGGCTTCCATTATTTTTAGCCCTTTTGAAAAATGAAAACATTTTATAAAATATACATACAACAAACTATTTCTTATCTAACAGTTAAAATATTTAATCCTTGAAAGCACTCGGATAAAAAGAACATTCGGACAGTTTTTATATAATTTATCATCCGAAAAGAAAAAAAAATATTAGATCGTATGAGAAATTGTATAAAAAACTAAATAAAAGCACCTTGTCTGTCGTATGAAATATGCATATATATATATATATATATATATATATATATATATATATATATATATATATATATATATATATATATATATATATAAATTATGTTATAACGTTCTTGTTCATTTCCGTTGTTTATAGCAGTGCTTTGAAGGAGTAAAATGCAAAAGAACGGTTTCCCCATTGAAACGGCTATTATTTTCGCTACCTTCATTCCTCGGCAGTGTTTATTGTTCTAAAAAGCGATGATTAGAATGTTCATAAAACCTAAACATATGAAATTCATTTTCTTTGTTCTTGATAATTTACAACAAAAATATTAAACGCCATTTTATTATTAGATTGTTCATTTACAAGAATAATTTTGCATTTACAACATTCTAAAAACTAAGAGAACTGTATTAAAACTAATGTAATTCAATATTTATGGTTTACCAATTTATAAAGAAATAAATATGAAAACAACTTTTTAATTCATAAATTTATAAACATTTACTGAATTATAAAAATATGTGAAGCAACTATAAGTAAATCTTTATTATTTAACACTTTATAAAATTCGAATCAATTCAATTAACCTACGTTTTGACGACCATTCCAATAAAAAAATAAATAGCGTAAATAAACAATTTAATAAATAGTGTTTAATATTTTGTCGTATATTTTCAACAACAAAGAAAATATATAAATTCAATTCCATATATTTGGTTTTTATTAAAATTCTAATCATTGCTTTTTAAAACAATAAATATTGCCAAGGAGTTAAACAATAAATATTGCCAAGGTAGTTAAAATAATAGCGGTGTCAAGGGAAAAATCGTCCATTTTACATAGCGTTATTTTTTTACGAGCACGAAAGCTAAACATTGACTTTTTTTCTCTCCATTTCTTTGTATAGATCTCAGTTGTATTGGCAAGGATAACTTAAGGTCAAAGAAAAGGAAAAAAAGGACTCAAAGCAAAAGAAACTACCTAAAAAATAATAAATAAAACCCAGCTTTTTTATATCCGAGTGGATGCTTCCTTTATCTCTCACACAGATACGTATATAAGGACATATACTTGGCACACCTATCAGGAAGATATCAGGATGGTCCACCGCGAATTTATTTAAACACACACGTGTATTTACTCGTGGGCGTACCTACGTGTTTGACTGTACTCCAAAGAATCATGTCGGAAATAATTAGTCGAAGACGAACGTTATTAGTCGTTGAGAAGGAATAGCGTTTCTTTCAGAATGACTGCTTTTGTACTGGTAAAATTTTTGCTCTATAACTCCCAAGAATAAGATAATTGCATACACGTGTATATAGTCTCACCTAAATCTATCTATCTATCTATCTATCTATCTATCTATCTATCTATCTATCTATCTATCTACCAACATTAATTTAGCCCCGTGGCAAATTATATTGTACTAAGTACACACACACACACACACACACACACACACACACACACACACACACAAGCCCTCTCATTCATTCTCACATAAGCGCATACAGACTTATAAAAGCACTCATTACACTCATAAACACAAACTCACACATGAATTCGCGTAGACACACAGATAAGTACAAACACACATACACTCCCAAACAAACTTGCGCAAACAATTGCACACACTAACACATGCAATCATACAAACTAGCTCGCATGAATACACGCACGCATACGCACACACGCACTCATATACAATGCACACACAAACTCAAGCACACGCGCATTTACACAAATAAACACGGACTCACAAAAAACGTCCACACATGCTCAAGCACGCACGCATTTCCACAAGCGTATACACGCTCATAAAAACACACATACATATATAAATACATATTTACATACTAGTTTACTCATATCATCAAAATTGGCATAGTATTTTGAAATCCTTAGAAAGTTTACATGCATGAGTCTTTTAATATATATATATATATATATATATATATATATATATATATATATATATATATATAGTGTCTCATTAAACAATTTAGACAAGTTTTGTCTACTTATTCTTAATAGGGTCCTGTAATATTTACGGATGAGTTTCTTAGTATCTTTATTAAAAGAAGAAAGAAAGTTACCATGTTGATGTATATCCATTTTATTTCCGAATACTTTCGACATTAGTACAATATCATCTTCAGGGTCTTGTTCTTGCTAAGACAAAAATTGTTGCAAATGAACACAGCAATTTTGTCTTAGCAAAAAAATCCCAGAAGATGGAATTGTTTTAATGTCGAAAGTACTCGGAAATAAAATGGATATACATCAACATGGTAATTTTCTTTCTTCCTTTAATAAAGATACTAAGAAACTCCTCCGTAAATCTAAGAGGATCCAATTAAGAATAAGTCAACAAAACTTGTCTAAACTGCTTAATGAGACATTTCTTAATGAAAACATACTGCCAAAATATACGCAATATATATATATATATATATATATATATATATATATTGTTTTTTTAATCATATCACCCACAAGCAAGGCGATGATGCTCCTAAGACGCAAATTGCTACTGGTAGTGAAAGAGAATGATAAGACTTTAGAAGGAACCGAAAACCCAGTCCCAAACAGGAAGCAAGAGTCATACCTCTACTCCTGTTCAAAAGACTGGGGAGGAGTTTGAACCGGGCTATGTGTGAACTTATTTAGCATTTATTATTGTTGTACTCTACTCTTTTATGGAGTCGTTCTTTTCACACTTTGGTTTCGTTAACAGTTTTCAAGTCGGAAAATTTTGAACTCAAAACCGTGGCGAAGGCAATGGTAAACCAACAATCTTTCATAAGAAATAATGATAACAACAAATAATAAAAATAAAGAAAGTTATGGATAGCTATGATCATCTATGGCCTGAAGGAACATGGTAATTGAAAAACTATAAATTTATGAACCAAAATAAGCCGGATTACACCCATCTCCGGTCTTTTGAACAAGAATAGATGTTTACCACTTGATTCCTTTTTAGGATTGGGTTTCCCGTTCCTTCTAAATTCTACTTCAACTCTATCCTTCTAACATCTCCACCTAAACACTGAAATATATACTATTAATTGGTTTTCTGTTTCCTTTTTTGTTTGTTCCAGTCGACCCCTTGCATCTTAATGGCGTTATAGTCTTCGGGTGAACTGATTAAAAAAAAAGAAAAAGAAAAAGAAAAATGTCTAATAAATATTTATATATGATGCACGCGTACTCTAGCTCTTATCAGCATAGGAATTGAAATTGGCACGCCAAGTTCGAATTCTAACCGAAGACGTTGCGTTCTCTTTCACGGAAACAATATTGAAATTTATCACTTCTAGCACAAAGACAAGATACAATACAGAAACAATATTTGAAAATAAGCTTGACGTATTATAGAAATCAATACACGTTGGTACATCAATATGTTTGTAACGTAATGAAGAAACAAATTAGCAATTATTTATTTAGCAATATAATCTATTTTGCTAATGCCCTTAATTCAGTGGTGAATATTAATCACATAAAGGAAAAAATATTAAATTTCCTATTTTGGTTCAAATTTCAGCAAATAACATACCAGAGCAGAGAATTATTGATCCATCCGCTTGTACCAATAATGCGTCGCTTAGTTTGAATGCAATACCAGAACATTGCATCAAGAGAGAATTGAAGTCAATACTCAGGAGTAACAATTTTTAGAAACACTTTGCAAGTCATATGAATCAAAGAGGTTTGAATGTAATTACAGCCTGAATGCTCACTGGGAAAATATTCCTGTCTTTCCCAAGATCATGATTCCGAAATGATCGCCCTTGAGAAGAGCAACGGATTAATGGCTTCTCATTTCCAGCTATGAGTTAATTAGCACTATACACTGAGCTCTCTACATTTGAACCACATTCAGTCTAGGAGAAGAATGAACTGAATTTAAAACCGTGTATACTGGCAGCAAACAGTATGCATGCACATAGGAAACAAGTTCAATGAATATACAGAAACAGAAAGGAGCGTAAGGCAAGGATGCGTCTTCTCACCCAACCTGTTCATCCTATACAGAGAGACAATCCTGAGAGAATTGGAAACCCTACTGAGATTTAGCATTGGTGGCTACAATCTTAACACATAAGATACGCAGATGACACAGTACTGATAGCAGCCAGGGAAATGAAATTACAAAATCTCCTACAGAAGGTATCGATGGAGAGTGAGAAGAAAGGACTAAGCGTAAACTACAAGAAAACAGAATGCATGGTCATCAGTAAAAGGATGAGCCCGAAATGCGATTTGCAGGTTGGGAACACTAGAATCAAGCAGACGCGAAAGTTTAAAGACCTGGGAAGCGTCTTGACAGAGGACGGTAAGTGCGACACTGAGATCTATAGGCATATTGGGATGGCCAAGAACACATTCCAAAAGTTAAGCAGAGTACTGCGAGATAGGAGGATTTCTTTGGTAACAAAGAAAAAAGATACTGAATTGTTACGTGACATCTGTTCTTCTTTACGGCAGCGATTGTTGGACGATTTCCTCAAAGATGAAGAAGAGACTCGAGGCGACAGAGATGTGGTTCTACAGAAGGATGCTAAGGATATCATGGGCCGAGCGTGTGAGCAACGAGGAGATCTTAGAGAGGTTGCAAACAAAGAAGAGGCTTATAATTAATATCAGGAAAAGGCACCTGGAGTTTCTGCGACACATAATGAGGAAGGAGGGCCTGGAGAATCTGATATGGACGGGTCGAATAGTGGGAAAGAGAGACAAGGGAAAACAACGCGTGACATACATGGCGGACTTAAACAAGTGGATGACAGAACGTGGTCTGGGGGAGGAAGCAGAGGGAAGGAACTTGTTGAGAGCTGCAAGGGATATAGGTAGGTGGAGAGCTATGATCGCCTACGTCCTGAAAGGACATGGCACATAAAAAGAAGAAGTGGGAGGAGAGTAATGGATAGCGGCCCGGACTGAGGAATCGGAGAGCCGAATTGGAATTCCAGTCAAATCTATTACTTTCACTTACGAATTAATAACCTTGGGAAAGGTATGAATCTTCTCCCACAAGCTATGAGTAAATAGCAGAACAGACCGAGTTCTATAGCCTTGGATACCAACTGGTCTACTGAAGTAAGAAATGGCAACCTACTGCAGAAAAAAAAACTGCCTCGTCAGTCATGTATCGAAAGATACAGGATCGCCTAAGCGTGTATCACACATGATACATAACTGAAGAAAGCAACAGAAAAAAAAACCCAAAATTAAAAAAAAAACTCCTCTATGTTTTCCAAGAAATAGTTGAAAATGAGGGATATTTTTTTTAAAAAAAGAAGAATTCGCGGAGATCCGTAATCGCTTATGTTCTAAGTGTATTAGGCATTTTAAATAGTGATATTTAACTACCCCCCTCCCACGAGGGTTACATGTGGCACAAGGCCGGGTTTAACGTGGGATCTCCGAGCCCGTAGGCTCGGCCAAAAATATTCCCTCTTTGGACCCGCATAAACTGGTTCAGGGGCAGTCAACCACCCCGGATGAGGCTCCGCCCGAAGGCAGAGAGTTAGACTATTAGCCAAGTTAGGCATTTTAAATAGTGGTCACTGAATAAATCTTAAATTATTAACCAAATTAAACACTAAATTTCTACCTGGGTTGAGCGCGTAGTGTAATGATTAGTGTTCTAGCTGAAGTCGATGCATTTGAAAGGTATAAATTTATTTCTTCTTTCTCTTCCTTTCCCCTTCTCTCTCTCTCTCCCACTCTCATTCTGGGGGTTAATAGCAGGGCAGACTGATCACTAGAGCTTCGACAGGTTGATAATATCTAAGAAAAAACTAATTTTGAATTCATTACCGGTTGAGGCTAACCACTCCCCCCGTAAAAACATTGTTGCTAT
>CAHIKZ030001580.1:2645000-2717500 GCA_903632075.3 Acanthosepion pharaonis
CCACGGATATTGCCAACCCATCTGGAATACCCATTCTCTTTTCTTTTAGTAGAGTATCTTTAACTATGAACGCAAGCAAGGTTACTCGATACTGCTCGGCTGAAGAAGTTAAAAATAAACAAACGAAAAAAAAAAATGTTTTTACTTAATTAACCGTTGATCTGTAAATTGAAAAATTGATTTCTATATTTTTCTTTTTAACACATAACCCTCTAGGGTCGTAGAGGCCCTACATGTACTGCAGCAGTAGTGATGTTTCCTGGGAGAGATAGCTTGACGGAGCCCAAGCTACTCCAGGCTGGTTTTGAATTCAAAATTTTTACTTCTCCTGGACCGGTTTTCCATCCAAGGCTATAGAACTCTTTACCCATAGTTGAGGTTGGGAGAGAAGAGGTGAATTCATACCTTTCCCAAAGGTATTAGCACATAAGTGAAATTAATGAACACAATTGGAATTCGAACTCGGCACTCCGATTCCTCAGTTCTTGACTATTTTTATTTAACCCTTGTTTATAAAGAGCAGATAATTGAATTCATTGATGCGATATAGACATGATACAAAGTAACGGTTTTAGGAGACTTGTGGCCCAAAGACATGTGGCCCACAGACATGTGGGTCACAGACATGTGGCCCACGGACATGTGGCTCACAGACATGTGGCCCACAAACGTGATCCTACAAAAAAGAAGATTGAAAACAAAAAGGACGCATAGAATTAGAAAGAGTCAGCTGTGACTAGTGGGACACATTAGGAGGAAAGAAGGCTTGGTGAATTTCAAACCCACAGGACATAGTGAAGTCAAGAAAGACGAGGGGAAAAAGTGGTGTGAAATGAAGAGGAAAATAGGCAATGGGGGTGATGGTAAAAAGACAAGCATTACTAAGAGCCATGATCGCCCACGTCCTGAAGGAATACGGCACATAAAAGAAGAAGAATTTTATTTATTTCATTTTTATCAGGGGTCGGTGTTTGAATGAAAAACGTCGTTATCTCTCGGGAACTTTAATTATATTCAATGAGCTATTATTACTTCTTTTTTTTAAACTTTCATCTTACTTTTTTTTATTTGCTTGTCATCGCACTTTTTATGCAGGCCGTCAATCTACGGCAGAATGTATTCAGCTCGGATCTGAAATAAAAAAAAAATAAACTCTCAGTGAGATTCGAACCCAAGTTCGTTTTGTTGGTCAACGGCGTGCTGCTTTTGGCGCAAAGTTACGAAAAATGAACGGAAAAACAGATTTACGAGGGAGGGCGGAAAACCTCACAGTCTGACTATGATGGAGCCGTGAAATCTTGCATGCATTAATTTCCTCTCTTCTTATAAAATAACTGCATTGTTTCTTTCCAAGTTAACTGATATCTGATTGTTCAAAGAAGATTGTTCATCCTGTTTGTAAAAAAAAAAAACTCATCAACAGCAGTGTTTTGTCATGTTGGTGAACAGATGATAGTCAAATCAAGAGAATAGAAAGGTGGACCAACCAGTTCAACGTCATAGTCACGCACAGCAGCTACTGAGAGTTGTGTACTGGAGCATTGTCCTCTTGAAACAAGATTCCTTTCATCAATTTTCCGTGGCGTTTGGTCTTGCTAACAAGTTGACATAATACTCTCCGTTGATTATGTAAAATAATTTTTATACCAAGATCATCCACTAAGGAGGATCTCTGATTTTTTTAATTAATAATAATACTAACCAAAAGTCCACGGCTAGTAATTAAAATAAAATTTCTAGTCACTACTTTTTACATTTCTAAAACAGAGAAAATAATCGCTTAAAAAATAAAAAAATGTTTAAAGATTTCAACACATGGAAAGTTTCCCCGAAAATTAAAATATTGTTTCTAAAACAAATTTTTAAGCCAATCCCGTTTGTGTTGTGTTGGAATCTTTGTAAAACTTTTTCTCAGCGGAGATGCGTCAGCGATTAATCTTTATGGAAATGTAAAAAATTGCGACTTAAATATTTTTTTTCGAGTAAAATTTTAGTCATGAAATTATTGGTAGTTATTAGTCAAAGAATTTTCTCAGTTCTTTTTAAAGTAAAAAAAAAAAGCTATTCATTATAACAGTAAATAATGAATATGTACTGAAATTTTCATTTAAATTGGATAATTTCGTTATTTTTGGTAATTTTTAAAAAGCGCTGACCCCACCCCTCCAATTTTCCTTCGAGGATTTGTGACCATCCCCACCCCCTCACCGGTTGGGATACTTTGAAATCGACATATAGTAGTGGGCGGGCGGGCGTGGCTGCGTACCAAAACGTTGGTACGCAGCTACGCCCGCGTCGGCCCTGATAAACTCGTATAAGTTTCGATCAAATATGGATTGGAATCCAGTAGAATTATATGACAAAAACAAAGAGGAAAAGTTTATTAATGTAACATATCTCACGTTTATTAAAGCTTTATCATAGAATGAGATATAGAGAAAAAACAAGAAAGAAATTCTGGTATTTTTACTGTTGTGTTGTTTGGTTTTCATTGGTCAATCATGTTTCACGTGCTATCGACTTGTCAATTGCATTAATAATTATACTTAATTATTATATTACCAACTATAAACACACGTCAAAAACATTATATTACATCACCGACGTTTATTGAATACATTCTTACAGAATTTAACCCATTTTTTTAAATATATAAAATAGACAGTATGTACGTAAAAACGTTCCCAAAAATTCAAAAAATCACCAAAGATAATGTCTACTAGACATACACATACATTACGAATACAGTGGAACCTTGGTTCACGAATTTAATTCATCCCTGAAGACCGTTCGTAACCCGAAATGTTCGTAAACCGAAACTATTTTTACAACAGGAATAAGTTACAGTACAATAAAATTGGAAAAGAAATGCACAAAACAACACACGAATGTATACAACACGGCGGTCAACTCAGAGATTATTCCGTTCGGGTTAACGCGGTTCGGCTATGTTGTTCGAGAACCGAAATTTTCTCCGATAGCTGAGGCAATTATATCTCGAATTTTCTGTTCGAAAAACGATTTGTTCGACATGTGAGACGTTCGAGAAGCGAGATTCCTTTGTATACATTATCATCTAAATCCCACATAGACAAAACTAAAATTATTATACACTTACATAGATAAAGCACTATTTACGGTTTCGCAGTTAGGTTTGGAATCCGTTCATTTCATGGAACTTCGAAGGGACGAGTCGTTTCTCTTTGAATTCGGAACGCCATAAATTATAATATACTAACTAACCAATGAAAATCAAACAAAACAAAAGTAAAAAATACCAGAATTTTTTTTTTTTTCTCCATATACTATTCTCTGGTGAAGCTTTAACAAATGCGAAACATGTTAGATTCATAAACGTTTCCTATTTGTTCTTTATCTTATCATAGATATATATATATATATATATATATATATATATATATATATATATATATATATATATTTATAAAAGTTAGCTGACGCCCTCGCATTTCCAAGTATTCATTTCATCCTGCCAGCACTCTTTTCTAAATCCCCGTCTCTGCTGAGCAAATTTGAAACCCCTGAAGCTATTAGTGTTTAATTCTGCCCGAAGTAAATCTTTAACGGTTAACAATAAATCTCAGATTTTTAAATTCTTTGCTCTTCCCTCCATTTATTTCACCTGCCACCATCTCTCTCTCTCTCTCTCTCTCTCTCTCTCTCTCTCACACACACACACACATTTTCTTTCTTTCTTTCTTTATTTTTTTCTTTCTTTCTTTCTTAACTATAGCTGCTTCACCTGCCACCATCTCTCTCTCTCTCTCTCGCACACACACATTTTCTTTCTTTTTCTTTCTTTTTCTTTCTTTCTTTCTTTCTTTCTTTCTTTCTTTCTTTCTTAACTATAGCTGCTTTACAGAAATTACACGGTCGGTTAATTTTTTGACTCATCTCCATTTCAAAAACTTACTTTTCTGAATAAACGACCACCACTTCAGAATCGGGGAGTGGACATTCGACGCATCGCAGTTTACCGGGTTTGGTGGGACAAAATTTTATGACTATGCCTTATTTTTCAACATCTGTTGACTTTTATTTAATATTGAGACCGTATTTTTTTTTTCATTGGGGAAAAGAAATGAAGCCAAAAAGGGAAATAAAAATCAGCGAAAAAACAAATTAGAGAAAGAAAAGAGAAGTAAGACGGATTAAAAAAACAAAACCAAACAAAACAAAAAAAAAAAAAACAAAAAAAAATGAAAACATCCAGTATAGAAAATGCAATTCAATGAAAAAAGAAAAAGAGAAAACCTTACATTCCCAAAAGTAATAAACAGTATTTACTGAATATTATTATTATTATTATTATTATTATTATTATTATTACTACTACCACCATAACTCTTCAAGAGGTAGACGATCATAGGCCTCCATAGATTCCAATCTTGTTTTTTTTTTTTATTTCATTCATGGTTTTCAAGACTTCTTTGTACACATAGTGGGCTTGTATCTCGTTGCTTTCTCATTGGTTTTGAATTGTTGTTGTTCTGGATGACTCCTTTGTCTACGCTCTGCTATTTTCTCCAACGGCCATAGTACAAAAGTGAACGCAGCGGTCAGCCCGGAATTTGAACTCGACGCACTGTTATTTTCTAGCGGAGCCAGTTGTACGCGTTCGATTTTAGGTAACGACCAGGATTTCGAAACTTGATAAAAAACACAAGCAAGCCTTTCTTTATTTAGGAGTTTATCGCAATACATTTTTCTGTACTTAATGAATGTAAAAATTGTTCGAAAGGTAGTTGGTTCCGCGCGCTTTCGCCTAAACTGTCAACCATTTTAAGGATTATTTTTTGTTAAACTACTACTGGTATTAAATCTTGCTGAATGTAGATATATTCTTAATTTCCAATTACAGCTAGTACACAACAAGAAGGTACGGTAGAGCAAAGGATAGAGAAATCGGAGAGCCGAGATCGAATTCCATTCGAATCCATTAGATTCACTTACGTGCTATTACCCTTGAGAAAACTATGAATCCTCTTCTCCCCGCCCAGCTATATGTAAATAGCAGGATAAACCGGGTTCTATAGCCTTGAATAGCAACTGGTCTACCGTAGAAAGAAATGGCAACCTACTGTAGGAAAAAAATCTGGCTCGTCAGTCATGTATCGAAAGATACATGATCGTTTAAGTGTGTATCACGCATAGCACATAACTGACTGACACAATGTATAATTGAATATATTTTCAGAAAATATTTTTTTCTTTAAAGAAGTTAATTAATGTAGTGAAAACTTAATATCTTTTAAGAAAATTAAATTTTAAAATCAAATTTTTTGACGAGTGGATGTAATCACCATAGAAATCAGAGTTGGAACAAGCGAAGTGGATATTTAATTTTATTTATTACTATAAATATTTTATCTATTGATATCGAGTAGTATAATAACAATTTTTTTCTTTTTGGGTGATAAATTATATAAAAAACTGTCCAATTGTTCTTTTTATTCGAGCGCTTTCGGCTATACATTTAGCCATTTTCAAGGTTGAAAGAAATAGTTAACAAGAAATAGTTTGTTGTATGTATGTATTTATATAATGTTTTCATTTTCAAAACACGGTCAAGATAACGTGTCCATGTTCATAGTTGATATTATTAAGTGTTGTTTTTTGTTTTTGTTTTTATTAATAAGATTTCCATTGTTTTTAGCTTTTTTTGTTGCACGTAAATGATGCTTTTGTATTATTTCTTGTTAACAGTTAATATATTTCAATCTTGAAAATGGCTAAATATATAGCCGGACAGTTTTTATATAATTTACTCGCAGTAGAGCCCGGCATGGCCCGGGGATGTAACAGTAAGAGATAGATCAAGTATTGACCATCATAAAGACTGAAAAAATAAAATTGACAAAGATTATTGTTTAAGGTTGACGGACACGAATATCTTAATTAGTTTTTTTTTGTTTTGTTTTTTTCGTTTTTTTTACGAATTGGTCAAACCCAAACTCAAACAAAAACATTGTTTTCAATCGTTATGAGTCTACCGATTGAATAGAATTTTATTATGAACAATTGTCTTGTAAATGGAATTGTTAAGGCATTCTGAATGTAAAGATAAAGAAAAAAGTGTGCAAGACAATAAGAAACACTACCTGCCAAAAAAAGTGAAGTTTTGTTGAAATTGGTTGAAAAATGTAGGAAATTCAATCCCATATATAAACGAACACACACACACACACACACACACAAACAACCTGAGTTTTATAATGTATAACTCGATATGAGTTGTCCCCCTTTCATTCTCGCGATGCCTCTTAATCGTATTTTCAAATTGATTTCGTGTAAAAACAATTGTGTTTTTCCAATTTTTGGCGCTGTTAGAACCACCGCAAGGTAATTTTGCGTAGTCCTGTGAAGTTTTGTTGAAATCGGTTGAAAAATGTAGGAAATCCGATCCAATATATAAACGCACACACACACACACACACACAACCTGGGTTTTATAATAATTATGATTATCCGAAAAGAAAACAATAATTAGATCACATGAGAAATTGTACAAAAAAAAAACTAAATCAAAGCACCTTGTCTTTTGTATTCAATGAAATGTGCATGAAAGAAGGATTGCTGCCTAAACACACACACACACACACACACACAATATATATATATATATATATATATATATATATATATATATATATATATATATATATATATATATATCCAGGTTTGGTTGAAGCCCAACGAAAATTATGATCCAACGTCTTTTAGACCTTTTGACTTTAATACGCTATTATTAAAGTGTTTTTTCTTTTCTGTTTTTCTGTGTGCATGCATTTTATTTCTTTTGTAAGTTTTCGATTGACATCCACTGATGCCTGAAAACATGACGGTTCGAAATCCAGCAAAGTAACACCCTGCCCTACACACAAAGGGTTATGAATGTCAAAGGCGCTCAGAAGAGATACCTGAAAATTTATTTTCACATTCTACGCAAAAACCAGGGAAGTCGGTACGGCGGGGGGGGGGTGTTACCTTAAAAAATGTAAACAGTCAACTTTTGTTGGGCTTCAACCAAACTTGCATAAATGAAAAATTGATGCCCAAATCAAATACACAAACAGGAGGGCGCGTCTTTTCATTAATAAGTTTTCTCGAATATTCAGGAAGGTAGACGAAGATAAATAAATATACTGTTTAATAAATAAACGGTGCGTCTACTCAAATCTGGGTGTGAATATAGTACCAACTCTAATTAGAAGCTTATGAGGATTTATCTGACTCATTCAGCTTTCGGGCAGGAAAAACGTTGATTTTATTGTGATGGATGGTTACAAGCAAGAGGGGGAGATGGGGTATGGTCATTTATTACAACAGTGGGTATCCAGTAAAAATATCATTCAAGTGGTGAAATCTGACGGATTAATGAATAAAAAAATCCATTACTTCTTTAGAAATTGCTTTGCTTACGTTAGGATACGAAGCTGAGCAGATTTGAATGTTTCGGGAATATTAGAATAAATTTGCGGTTATAGACATTATTCGGATTTGCTATATCGGCATGACCTTACGTGTCCGAGTTGGTCTTAAGCACGTCTCCTCCTAAAGGCCGTGGAGGTTCATCACTTGATAAGACACCGGAGGTGTTGAAACAAAATGGCTATTTTTGTAGTGATTTTATAAAATATTTATGTTATAATTTTTTAAATAAATAATTACACACACACACAAACACACACAAACACAAACACATATATATATATATATATATATATATATATATATATTTGAATCTCCAGTTTTAGCACTATATATATATATATATATATATATATATATGTATGTGTGTGTGTGTGTGTGTGCGTGTGTGTGTGTGTGTGCGATGGATAAATTGTTGTCATTTTATATTTTAAATTTCGCGCATGCGTATTGTTTGTTTTTGAGTTTGTCGTGGCACAGTATTATAGGGTCAGTTGTGCACCATCTGTGAGAAAAAGAGCACCATGTCGAAATTTCGAAACAGCATGCTGTAATGCTTGCCATTCGCATCGTAAGCTATAATACAAACATTTCAGAGTGTTAGGGTGTCAATCTGAAGACAGTGCAGAGGATGCTGTGTCCGCAAAAGATGTACCGAGATTGATGAAAACCAAATATCCATTCAACGTCCTGGTGTTTGGAGTGATCACTAGTGATGGCGACGTTATGCCTCCATTCGTCTTCGTATAGGGCCTCAGAATCAACATGAAGGCGTACATCAGTTGCCTTGATGAGGCAGTGCTACCCTGGGTCAAGAGGGTGGCTTCTGGAAAACCCTATGTCTGGCAACAGGACTCTGCATCATGCCACAAAAGAAGGATAATCCAGTCATAACTATCAGACAATTTCTGTGACCACATCATAACTTACATCTGGCCATCTAACTCCACAATCTTGATTATTATGTTTAGGGCACAGTTGAGTGAGAGACCAACAAAACTCCTTGTAACACAAAATATGAATTGAAGTCAGCATTAATCAACTTAAACAAAGTGACCATCTAGAAGAGTTGCAGGAGATTCCAAAGTCGTATAGAGGCTGTGGTTGAAGCCAATGGCGGTTTTATTAAATTAATTTAACTCTTTAGTATTTCAAGACATGTTGCGTAATTTTGGTAAATGTATCTATTAAAATGAGATGACAGTGTTTTTCATTTTTACGTAATTTAGATGACAATTTATTCTTCACCCTCTCTCTCTGTGTATATATATATATATATATATATATATATATATATATATATATATATATATATAGGACCTTCACTAATTCGCTGAAAAAAGAGCATTCCATGATGAAAAAAATTCCACAAACTTGTTAAAAAAAAAATTATCATCGTCAAAATGTGTATTACTAAGAGGAAAAATTAAAGTATTTTTTATTATTTAATTACATTTTTAATCCTTTCTAGTACTTTCGAAATTTTCGTTAAAAATCTTGTTTTTCTTGCATCAGCGGTGGGGACCAAAAATTAGTTGTTGATTAGTATAGGAAATTTTAGTGTCAGTTTTGCGGTAAAAAACGCATTGATTTGGAAATTCTTGCAAAAATCAAATAATTGTCGGATTTTAATGAACCTTTCAGCATTTCTTTACAAATGAATTAAATTATTTTACAATTTTTGCTAGAATCTCTTGGTAAAAATATTTTTGTTACCTTGAAAAAATGTAGTTATTTCAAGGTAAAAAAAAAAGAGAAAAAAAATCAGCCACTTTGGAAGATTGGTCACAATCACTAAATCTCTTCATTTTCACCTTGGGACAGAATATCATCTTACACTTAATAAATAAAAACTGTAAGAAAGGAAAGTTAAACAAAGTTTCATATAAAATGTGGATAAAGGGAAAAGGATAGAAAAACAAAGAAAACAACAAAGAAAGAAAGAAAGAAAGAAAGAAAGAAAGAAGCAAAGCAGAAAAGTCGCATTAGATGAACAAAAATTCAGCCATTATTGAAAAAAACAGGTCACATGATATATAATTGTATTGTATTGTATATATATAATTGTATTTATTGGCCAATGGAAATCTTGTATACTCTTTAATTCCCGGAGATTCTTTCACGCCCACCAAAAAAAAAAAAAAAAAAAAAAGACAAAAAAACAATAAAAAACCAAAAGCTAAGCAGAAAATTCTCTTTTTGCTATATAGGAATAAAGTATCGCTGGTAACACTGGGGTTTGAACACAGATCACCAGAGAGCAAACACAGGCGATCCCATTTTGAAATAAGTAGATCACGTGACCATAAAGAAACGCAAAAATAGGACGTAGCGTGGCGTCTAAATGATTCCTTTTTTTTTTTTTTTTTTAACTCTAGCCTCCATTATTTATGGATCGCTATTCTCTATACAATTCATTATACTATTTCTTTATACTAATCACTATTCGGCGGTTACTTTTCGAGCGAGTATTATCGAGCAAGTACTATTAGTGCGAGTGTTATTCGATGGCGTCTGACACCAGTATTGTTCAACGGCGTTACTATAGTTGTATCTGAGCTTACAAAGTCTCTACTAAAGTGAGCATCATGAAAGTGACAACGAGTATTCGTTGACATCATAAAGGTTGCAACGAGTGTTCGTTGAGTCACAAAACTTTTTCTCTCAACAAATGTCATGACGAGACCATAGTGTAAATATCCAGGAGCCCAAACCAAGTCAAATTCAGCAACCAGTAATTCATTCCTCCCAATACTACTTATACAAAGACAAAAGGGTTTTCACATTCGAATCTACATTACGAACTCCCCCAAAACGTAAATCCTTTTTTTAAGAGATCGAACAGTTTTATTTTAAGTAACTTTGTATCTATATACAAGTACTGTGGATGTATCTGTTTGTTATCTTCTGTCATTTTTAAAATAACGCACCATTTTGGTATTTTTCTCTATTTCAAATCGTGTTGTTGATTGTCAACGAACAATAAATTAATAACAAACAGTAGCAGAATAAATAAAGTTATGATTTTACCATTCTTGTCTTTTTTTAATCGTCTCAGAGAACCAGTTCTGCCTTCCATCAGCATGACTGATGCTAATCTCCAGAAGAGTGACTCATTGCACCTTCGCAGGATAACCTTTTGCACTGACACGAAGAGGAAATATTATATTGAGTCAATTGCTAGGTAGCCTTTGGGCGTCCTGGGTAAGATGATAAACTACGTCAGACAGTAAGGTCTCTGATCAGGAGGTTTTGAAGATTGTAGAACCACCTCTTAATTGATGGTGTTCCCAGGTCCACCCTGACCCGGGGTGGTAGCACCTGTTAGGGTCCTAGCTATGGGTAAATAGTTAACCCCCAAACTGGAGTCAAGACATGAAAGTCTAAAAACAGGTTTTAGAACCAGAAATACTTTGTAAACAATTATTACCAGCAATACATTAAGAAAATATTTCCAGCAATATATTTTTGAAAAAAAATTACCAGCTATAGATTTTTGAAAAAAATATTACCAGATATACATTAAATAAAATATTACCAGCAATATATTTTTGAAAAAAATATTACCAGCTATACCTTAAAAAACTACCAGCAATACATTAAAAAAAAACAAAAAAAAAAAAAAAAACAACAACAAATTACCAGCAATAAAAATCTTGTCAGCATTAAAAAACCCATTGAGGTTGATATGACGTAAACTAAACTAAACCAAACCAAACCAGTAGGCTGTGATTTACTGTGTCGTTTTAGACAATATTTCTCGCCATGATTATCTTACACATTTAAAAGTCAACCGTTCGTCCATGTATTGAATATTGCTGTCACGACTGATCTGTTGCTTCTGTTATGTATTTAGAGATTCTTGATAAAATACAAAGAATATGTAATGATATTGGTCCTGGTCCGGTCTCTTGGTTCCGGTCACTTTTCCACTTTTCCTTGTGCCTTTTCTACAAATGGTTTTCATAGTAATTGTTGTGAGGAGCTTTCCACTTTGGTACCTAGATTTTACGAATTTAAGCGCAGAACTTGATTGGGGATAATGTTTCGCCATTTTATAGTTGAAAAGGCGAGATTTAACCGTAAGTGCTATGCTAACAGTTTCTTCATTTTGTGACGTACGCTGGGCGTTAATAATGAAGTCACAATAGTCACTGCAGTCAGTAGCCTGACACCGCTATTTATACACCTGTCGGAAAACATATATTGATAAATCCAGAGTGTCACGATCAAACCTCAGTGTCGGTAATTACTCATTTTCTTTCTATATGACACGCCTCTAGCACTGCTCGCTAGTGGAACTCTCTTCCAGTCTCTTGTTTTCCAGTCAACTTTGATCTTCAAAAATTTAAATGCAATGTCAATAGATATCTTCTGTCTTAATTCCTATTCTTTTATTTTTCTTTCTCCTTAACAATGTTTTCTCATCTCATATTCTTTCACATTCAGTAACTCCTTGCGTCTTAGTGACTTTAATGCCTTTCTTGGGATGAAATGATTTAAAATAAGTTGTTTATAGTCGCTACTGAAGCCCTTATAAAAACAGAATTTCGTTCATGCGACACAGACATAGCTGAATTATACTTCTCTTTCCTGCGATAGTTTATAGAAGCAGGTGATTTAAAAAAAAACGGATATGCAGTAACGTAACAGTTATTATCACGGAAAGAGGTATTGGCGAACTGCGTTCAAATCTCAGCCTAGACTGTTGTTTTCACTTTCAATCTAATGACGTTGGGAAAAACATGGATCAATCGCTTCTCTCCCCCAACTAAGGTAATAATTAAAAATAATGTAGATCAAGTTCTACAGCCTTGAGTGGCTACCATATTAGGAGAAGGAAAAAATTGAAATCAAAATTGTGGAAAAGGCAACGGGAAACAACTTTGAGTTCTTTCGGATAAGGGACATGGAAGTAAGAAAAACATCTCTAAACTTCATTTTTAAATTTCAGGCTATAAGAAAGATGAGATAGCGTAAGGAAGATCAGGTAGCGCAAGGAAGATCAGGTAGCGCAAGGAAGATAAGAGAGACAGCTTTTATATCAAGACTCACTTCTTATTGCTCGTTTGATGGACAAAATTAGCACAAAAGAAGACGAACTGAAATTTAAAAATGTTTGTCGAAATATTAACATCGCCTGGTTTCAACAGATGTCAAGTGAATGTGCTGTTATTGAGCAGGAAAAAGATTTGATGGCGCTTGTTCCTAAAGATGGGAATCTTACTTGCTTAGCTTTTTAAAAGTTAAGAAAACTTTCAGGCTTATTTCCTTGTCTCAATAGCTGTCGAGATTTACACAGCTTAGCCCAGCTTCGTTTTGTCACAAAATGCGGGATATCCAGTGGGAGATGTCCAATGAGGATTGAATTCACTATGGTATATAATAATAGTCGATGAAATTATCTTGTTAACCATTTCTCTATGGTAAGGCGCCTATGTATAATCACCTCTTTTCCGATTCGGTTGTCTTCATATTTCCGAGACTGTCGCCATCTTGCGACGAGAGACGGCAAATTAAGACGAAAATTAACTTAACATTGTCTCTACGTATTTTTCTTTCTTTTTAAACTGCCTTCGTCGTCAAACTCTTATTCTTCCATTTTTAAATTGTTTCTTCTTTCCTTTTCTTTTGACACAACTTTTCTCTCATATTTATATTTTGTCTTTCTCTCTTATATTATCATATTATATGACGACTCTGCTATTATTTCCTTCTTTTTAATTTTATTACTCTCTTATTCTCACTTTCTAGACATTTCACGCTTCTTTCTTTCTTTCTTTCTTTCTTTCTTTGAATTCTATTCACTTTTTCTCGTTTCCTGATCATAGCTAGCTTTTTCTTTCATTTTTCTTTCTTTATATTTTATTCTCTTTTTTTTCTCGCTTCCTGTCTATTCTTTCTTTCTTTCTTTTTTTCTTTCTTTGTATTTTACTCTCTTTTTTTCGCTTCTGAATCATTACACGTTTCTTTCTTTGTATTTTACTCTCTTTTTCTTGTTTCCTGACCATTCCAAGCTTCTTTCTTTCTTTTTTTCTTTTTTTCTTTCTTTCTTTTCTCGCTTCCCGCCTATTCCTTGCTTCTGTTTGTTTGTTTGTTTCTTTCTTTCTTTCCTTATATTTTACTCTCTTTTTCCCGTTTCCTAACCATTCTTGGCTTCTTTCTTTCCTTTTCAATCAGTGCATTTTCTTTCCTCTTTTCATTAACTCTTTTTTTCTTTGCCGTTCGTCACTTTTTCATAATCCTTCCCAATTGCCCGGATGAAAAACCACCATAGGCACAAGCTGTGTTAATCTCTGAACGTTGACTGACATATTTATATTCCGCGATGTTGTGCGCCGCTGGCTGGCGTTGCCGGAACCATAAAGCAGCGTCCGGCTAAATCCATTACAAGACTATCCAGGCCGACAATGGCCGAATTAGTGGACACCGTAAGCTGTATTGGTCATCGCTGATTTTGACCGTGGTGATCTTTATGTGGCCGGTGTCCATTCAAGTATGATTTGTATTGGCTTGTGGTTTGCGAAAACCTATCAAACAAGAAAGGCGGTAAATCTGATGATAAAAAGAGGGAGAGAGTCAAAGAAAGTGTTGGAGGGGGAGCGAGAGAACGATGAAAGCGAAGTTGGTAAAAGTAAATAGAAAGATAGCAGTTTAGTATGGGAGTAGATGAGAGAGAGAGAGGAAGAGAGAAAAAGAAAGAAATATAAGTGCAGAGTTGGAATACAAAAGATGGCTTAGCCCAATAAAGATCTGGTCCAGCGCACCTGCCGTAAAGCAATTATTATCGCGCCTGTCATGGTTAATGTGTTCGATCCCTATTTAGTTCGACACAAAATGTATCATATAAATGTAAGCAAATGTGTGCCTTCATATTTACTTAGTTTAGCTTGGTATGACACAAGGCCAATTCGAAGAGGTGGTTTAGTAACAGCCTGTCGTGAAAATAAACAGTCGTCAAAATCATAACATTGTACTTAAGCTGGAACCGATGATAGTGGGATAAGCAACTATTTCGTCCATTTCATGTGATTTCTGCGGCAAAAGTAAAAAAAAAAGTTTCACTGGACGAAAGGAAAGGTTCATCCATCGTCCGGTTCATACTCCTCCCCGGTCTTTTGACGGGAGTTGAGGCTTTCTTGTTTCTTGGGTTTCCGGTTCCTTCTAAAGTCCCGGTTAATTTGTCGGGAAGTTTTATTTACTTCTCTTTCCTGCGATAGTTTATAGAAGCAGGTGATTTAAAAATTACCAGCAATACATCTTACCTTTCTGGTATTTCTTTCTGATTCTTGTCTTAGTGGCATTATCGTTTTGCTTGGGGGTGAATTGATTAAAAAACAAAAAACAGAATCAGAAAGAAAGATTATTAGATACCTTTTCTACGGCTTATCAACCCATTGCAGGTTTAAAGCCAGAAAATATTTTTAGTTAACCCATAGCTGAAGAGATGCGGTGGATATTTTTAAATCACACTAGATAACATTGTAACTCCAGCAGCCTTTCCTTCTGCTTACAAAGGAAGGCTTTTTTTAAATTTCAGGAATTTTAACATGGTAATCCGGATGTGCTTCATCATCCCTCATAGCCCGGTTCATACTCCTCTCCGGTCTTTTGAATAGGAATAGAGTCATATCCCATATTTCCTGTTTAGGATTGGGTTTCCGGTTGCTTCTAAAGTCTTTCTATTTCATTTCTTGTCTTAGTGGCATTATCGTTTTGATTGGGGGGGGGTGAATTGATTAAAAAAAAAAAAAACAAAATCATAAAGAAAGATTATTAGATAAGTTTTCTACGGCTTATCAACCCTTTGCAGGTTATTTAAAGCCAGAAAATATTTTAGTTTGTAAGAATTTTTTCCGAGATAATAATGATTTAGAGATACAAGTCTTACTAATTAACCCATAGCTGGAGGGAGATGCGGTGGATTCATACCTTTCCCAAGGATATTTGCGCATAAGTGAATATTTCGAACCCAGTTAGAAATTGAACTCGGCACTTCGATTAATAATTCCGAATTATTATTCATTACACTACCCGCACACCGAAACTTACGCACCTGGTATTCTCAAGCGGTCAGTCATTTAAGTACCGACCAGGATCAACGTTGCTTAACTTCTATGACCGTATAGGAACCGATCTTTCAACGTGATATGGCCCTAAGCAGAAAAAAAAACAGTTGAAATTTTTAGGACATATTATGAGTAAAAAGAAGGCTAAGAGATTTTGACACCCTCAGGACATATTGATGGTAGGAGGAACAGAGGTAAGCGGCGAGTAACCTACTTTATGAGTATATCAAAGTTCAGCTTGTTGGACTCTCTGCTTTTGGGCGGAGAAGCACTCAGACGGGGCTTTGCCTACAGGCAGAGTCTCGTCTGGGGTAAAGTAGACAGCAACCCAACCCCGTGTATGTGTGGTCTACGGGGAATTTTTGCCAGTCTGTATGCGCTCTGTAATTCCCAAGTTAAAAAAAAACAGTCTTTTGCCACATCCCATATTGTGGGGAACTCGGATAAATACTGAGTAACATATATAATGGGCTTGTGTAAATAGACGGCAGAACAAGGACGAGGGCAGATGATGAAAAGACAAAATATACTACAAAGGAGAGGAAGTTGTTAAGAGCCATGATCGCCTACGTCCTGAAGGGAAACGGCGCATAGAACCAGAAGAGTACATAAAGTATGCTCTCAAATTATGGTTGGTTGGGTGATTTTGTTTAGCGGCATATCAACCTCTATTGGTTATTTAATACCAGAATCTAAATATTTTAAATACAAGTTTATGGCTCAACTAAATATATTTTTACTATTTACATTATTCAGACTATTGTCCTCATCTTTGTTGCCATATTTATCACAACATTTCGGCCGTTGTACGCTCCGGCCTTCTTTAGGTGATTGGAATGTCGAACTGAACCCTTTATTTCGCTCGCTGGGGTAGACTGTTCTAGTTCCACGTGCCATGTCTAATGGATGTCAGTTATCAGTTATCTCCTGTTAATTCACCTCTCCAAGTTCACCAGTGCTTTAATCAGGTATTGAAGTCACATCTCTTTGGGTCCTGTCACTGGATCTAACCAACATCTTTATCCTTTGTGTCATGTGTTCTTAAGGACGTCTGTGTATGAATTTCCATACCTTTCCCAAGGGTATTAGCATGTAAGTGAATGTAATGGATTCGACTGGAATTTGAACACTGCTCTTCGATTTCTCAATCCGAGCCGCTATCCATTACGCGGTCACTGAAATGCGTAAATGAAAGTTACATAATCTGTGTTGGGTAAAAAATGTTATTAATTCTTTAAAAACGGATATTTTAAAAGTATTTACATTCAATGCCTCTAAAATCAAACTGTTTACATTCCATCGGCGCCGAACTATCGCCAGTCCCGATGAACAGATGTCCCTTCGAGGAGATCCCGTGCCTCGAGAGGATATTGGGCCTCAAACTCACACCCGACTTCAAGTGGATTTCCTGTATATGATCCATCGCTAAAGATGCAGGTAAAATAATCAGCTCCTTGTAATGCTCCAGTAAGTATGCTATCTTCTACCTTTCTAAGAGCCAGATCAAGCCGAAAATGAAATATGTTGCCATATTGCTTAGACCTCACTTTCTAGCCTTGATAGTGTTCAAATGCGTCTCCGAGTATTTCATACTCTAACCTCTCTCTCTCTCTCTCAAGGGCAGTATGTAGTGAACCGCTCACTATTCTATCGCTACTACCATGGTAAGTGCTCAGACGAACCGCAGTTTCTGGTCCCACCAGGTCTGGCCTACACGGCTAGGACCCGCCATATCATTTAAATAGTAGCAATCCACCCACATTCTCTCTGTATACCATCGGCGAGAAGTAAGTTCCACTCAAACAGCTTCTTCCCGCGAACCACTGCTGTATGAAGCAGACTTCTTAAACGATGTTTCCCCGATCTCTACAATCTTAACCTGTTCAAGTCTACTGTTATCTTCCCTTCGTATCCATATAAACTACCCCTGATAGTAACCCTCTATCCCGAGTATCCCTAATACTATATATATATATATATATATAATAAATTGAAATCATTATGTCTCCTTATTTTTATTATAATCCTTTCATGTTCACGAATATTTTTCCGTATATTACAATTAAATTAGGAAAGAAATGCACCGTAATAGTGAAAATCACTCATAAAAATAAGCAGACATAATTTGTAATTTATTCAATCTGACATGCCTAAAAAAGAATTTGCTGCTTAAATACACCCCATATATATATATATATATATATATATATATATATATATATATATATATATATATTAAATATCTGTTTAGGTGAAACCTAGGTAGGTTTGTCTGGCTCACTAGGTGTATCTCTCTCTATATATATATACTATAAACATTATTTTTAATAGGTACATTTTTATGAATTGCTATCACTGTTTTTTTTTATTTTGTTAAACTGAAATTAACCAACCTGAATTTATAAATCTTAAGAAAAATTCTGCCTTCTATATATATTTTTTTCTTTTTTAATCAGGGAAAACATTTTAGCCAAAGTCTACCCCCACCAGTACGGCTACGGAGTCAGCTTGACAGGGCAAGTTTCGAATTACTTATTTAAGGAAAGCACGTTTTCTCGTGGGGACTTTCTTCGAATTTATATCAGCTTCAGTTTCGGACCCGAAACGTAAAAACAGCAGTTTGTGATGCAAGTATGTTCTATTCGATATAATTTTTTTATTACGATAAACGTTATCTAATAAAGCTCATGGTAATAAAAATTAATGTCGGATGAAAAATCCTTTCAAAAATACAAAAATGTATATAATAAAAGGGAGGAAGAAAAAAAATAAAAAAATACTGTAAAATGATGAATCGAAAAAATATAGAAATAACAAAAAACGGATTAACCTATTATCACTTTTCGTTCTTCAGAGCCAATCGCTGACTAAAAAAAAAGGAAAAAACATACGACCGGAGAATTAGAAAAAAAGCATAAATCACACACAGATAACATTGTAACCCAGCAGCCTTTCCTTCTACTTACAAAGGGATGACTGTTTAGTCTTAATACAAATAGTCTCAGGAATTTTAACATGGTAATCCGAATGTGCTCTAATGATTATGGTTTAAAGGTTACCGGTGAAAAACGATGCACAACGGATTCTTCATTAAGTGTTCTGCAATCGCGGAATCGGAAGTATTCACAAGAGTATGCAAGTTTTCCATACTGCTCTCGACGGATATTAGGTGACCAATTCTGATCAATTCCACTACCCTTATCTAATTTTTTCATTTGAACCCTCTTCCTTCTTTAAATAATAACCTCTGTTTATAATTATTTTTATTTATTTATTTTTTAAGCATTCAATCCCAAGCAAGGCGGGAAGCCACTAGCACGCAAGGGGTTACAGAGATTTGGAGCGAGAGCAAAGACGAGTGATAGATGAAAGAATGAAGAGAAGGTTAGGGGATAGATCAGGGCATCTGGAGACGTCGATTGACATTACATTTGAATAGTTGGAGATTATAGCTATCAGGGAAACAGGGAAAGGGGAGGGAGTTCCACAGGCGAGAAGTGCGAGACATGAAGCTATTGGAGTAGACGAGATGGCTACATTTAACAGTTTCGACAGTGAAAGGGTGAGAACGAGATGCCAGCCTAGTCGAACGCTTAAATTCATGAAGTCTGGGAACCAGCGAAAGCAGCTCACTGGAGCAGTTACTGTGAAAATATTCGTAAAAAAGACAAAGGGAGGCGATGGCATGTATGTGAGAGAGTAACTGCAGACGAGATGTCAGTTCACACACACACACACACACACACACACACACACACACACACACACATATATATATATATATATATATATATATATAGCAATATTCTTTTTTAAGCGTTTCACCTCAAGCAAGGCGGGAAGCCACTAGCACGCAAGGGGTTACAGAGAGTTGGAGAGAGAGAGCAAATAGTTGTGATAGAGGAAAGGATGAAGAGGAGGATAGGGGATAGATCTAGTTGGGACGAGAACAGCCTACTCCCGTAGATTAAATAAAGTGTTCGAAATTCCTCGTAGATTATCTGAATTGATATACACCTGATGAAGGCCGCAGGGCACAATGGCCGAAACGTTGTGATAGCAACAAGTAAAACGAGGAGAATAGTTCGCACGTAAAGAATATTATCGAACTATTTTCGATATTTTTCAACATGTTAGTATGGACTCTCCTTGACATTTAATAACTTACAATAGTCTTTCGGTCATCGTTTTCTACTGTTCAAAATGAAAGTTGTCTTGAACTGCCACTGCTCTCGATCTTTTTGCATTAATGCGGCCTTCCCCCACAGTTCTATCATTGGACTTACGTTTTACCTAATTTTCATGAACGACCGTTCAGATGGTGTCGACTCTCAACTCGGTGACTATACCGATGACCCAACAATTTACTCCTGTCTTAATACTAAGTCTTATCTTATCGATAAGGTCAAATTGGCAGCTGGTCTCACGTGACCTAAAATCTATTCTTAACTGGGGCAAGGTATGGTTTGTTAATTTTAACGCCTTCAAAACGAAACTACTTTCTATTAATCACCTGAGAGACCATTTTCTGTCTTCCATCATCATGGCTGATGCTAACCTCCAGGGGAGTTGTGCGAGAAAACGCAGGTGGGGAGGAGAAACAAATTCTTGCGACACAAAAAACAAACGCCTTCTTGCAAACCTGAAACGAACGCCTTCTCTTCCGAACGAACACTTTACGACAGCAAACGAGCAAAACGGCACCCAAGACTGCTGCCGACTGATGACCGACCACAACGGCTTTTGTCGCCCAAGAAAAGACGCCAAACGACTCGCGCGTCTTCTTGTAGTCCTCGGTCGAGTCCATTATGGTACTCCAAGGTGTGCCCGGCGACAACACACACACGCAGTTCGAGGACGCTTCCGCGCATGCTCGTTACAAGAGTGACTCAATGTGCCTTCTCAAACCAACGTTTGACATGAAGTGAAAAGGATTATATTGAATCCATTGCTAGGTCTGCTCGTAGGAAATTTGGTTCACTTTGTCATGCTAGACAATTTTTCTGTCCAGAATCTCTCTTACATATTTATAAGTCTACCACACGTAAATGCTTCGGATACCGCAGTCACACCTAGTCTGCTGCTCCTGCTATGTATTTAGAGATACTTAATAAAAATCCAAATTCTGCAATGTTATTGGTCCTGACCGGGTATCCCGACTTCAGTCATTTTCCTACTGCCGCAATGTAGCAATGCAGCTGTCCTGTGTTTTTTTTCTATCAATTTTCTATAAATAATTTCATGGTAATTGTTCTGATGAACTTTCCTCTATGGTACCTAGATTTTATAAATTTAAGCACGGTAATAGATTAGCAGCAAGGTCTCATCATTTTACAGCGGGATTGCTTACATGTAACTGTAAATTCTATGCTAACAGTTTCTTTTCTTTCTTTTCCCGCCCGTGGAACTCTCTTCTGGCTTCTTGCTTTCCAGCCAATTTTGATCGTCAAAAATTTAAATCCGATGTGAATCACTACCTACTGCCTTCTTGATTCTTCTTAGTTCTCGCTCATTAATAATATTTTTCATACCCCATAGTCCCTCTGTGTTTTAGTGGCTTTATTGCCTTGCTTGCAGTGAAACAATTAAAAAAAAACATGGTTGGTTGTAGTTTTTATTTCTTTGTAGAGATCTTTGCTTGAATATCGCTTTCCATGCTCATATAAATATCTTTTGAGGATGGACCGATTTTCTGTTGGATTAATATCTGGAAAAGGCGAGGGAAATTCAATTAATCTGGTGCCTTTGAAAATTTTTTTTTTTTTTTTTTTTTTTGAGATTGAGGTGGGTAACAGTCAGTTTTGCAGAACGTGAAGGAGCATTGTCTTGCTGAATACACCCTTTAGCTTGAAATTCCTTGTTTGTAACTTGTTCCATACGCGCTCACGTGTACACACACACACACACTAATATATTTTCCAAGAATTTAATTTTTTGATTTTATATTCAGGCCATCATCAACTTTGAATGGGCTTATAATTCGGTTGCTTCCAATAATACTTGACACGACCTTACCAGCATTGTCCTCTGACTTGTGTTTATTTTTTACAATTTCCACGAAGAACAACTTCTGTCTTAGCTATCATGTCCGACCAATGTAACTTTAGATTCGTCACTAAAATATTCTTTTGAGGCTAAGTTATCTGTACTGCTTTGTTTGACTTACAGGTTTCTCTTTGTGGTACTTATATTTAAAGGTACTAAATTTAATTGCTTTCAATTCTTTGACCAATATTCTTAATAGTTGGCACTTTTTTTCTCTCTGTTTACAAAGGGTTGATAAACCGTAGAAAAAAGAATCACACAGTCAAATCTCTGTTTACATCTACATAACCAGCTTTTTTTTTCAAATATTTTTTTGTTCAATAAATATATATATATATATATATATATATATATATATATATATATATATATATATATATATATATATATTATTAATTATTTTTATTAACTTTTTTACATTGTTTCCAGATCTCTTTTTGTGACATGCTTAAAGTTGGTTTGTTCTTCTTGTTCTTATCGCGCCATTGATTTCGGCTTTTTTTTTTAATCGTTCTATGGTTTCTACTTGTTGCGTAGGAAACCTACCACCCCTCTTGAAGATGAACTTGTCTGCAAACAAAGACTTTAAATAGTGGCATGTCTAAAGCAGAGACAGAGACGTTCTTGGCTGAGCTAGTTATAGACTACTCAGGCGATTTCTGTACCTACTTACCAACCTAATAAACCCCATTTTTATTGTTACATGTTATTTGGCGTTTGTCTTTACTAACCCCAAATCAACATCATAACACTACTCAACCTATTCGCTGTTTCCAAAGTTGTGTTCCCGTTAACCATTAATTTTTCAATATCCTTCTCCACTTTTGAAACAATGTATGTTTTTAAAAAAACATGGAAGTATTTTCGTTAGATGGTGGACAGTTTGGGAACACTGGGTATAGTAAACCTTTTTCTTCATCTTTTTCTTCTTCTTCTTTGTGACATATCTCTTCAGGACGCGGACGATCATGGCTCACCACAACTTCTTATCCGTCGTTGCTTTTAGTAATGTTTGTCTTTTTACCATCCCTCCCGTTCCGCTATCCTGTGAGTGTCGATTTCTCCAAGCCCTCCTTCCACGTTATGTGTTCAAGAAATTTCATCTGTCTTTCTGATTCTGAGTATAGAAATATATAATGGAAATAGAGACATTACAAAAAGCATTCCTGCTAAGAACAGCGAGATATTTCGGTAAGTACTGAACACAGTCTGTAATTGAAAAGAAATGACCGGTTTATTTTCTTAACCTTTTAATGACCATTGTTCCACCAGTGGAACATACTTTCTGACATGTCTATTTTATATACCAGACAAGCATTCATTGTATTTTAACACGATGCGTGAACATAAATTGTGTTTTAGTCTTTTCTGTGCACATTATCGATAAAATAATGAAAATGAATGGAGAAAACACTGTCAGAAACCAGCAATCATAATAGAATATTTAACACTAAAAGATGTTAGGATCTGTGTGGGAAGTAAAATATGGTGAACTTCAGCGGGTGAGGATTGAAAAACCTAACATTTAGCCTGCAGCATAATAAGTAAATGCGTTAGGTTTTGATACTTGACGACGAAAATGTATTTTATTTAAACATCTTTTTCACTGCCACGCAATTTTTAAGACAAAGCAATATCTGTCGAAAAACAAGAAACATTCAAAATTTGTGTAAAAAATGAATATGGTTGTCATAACCTTTTTACTGTTGTACTTATCATATTATAATTCACCATGTTTCTCCCTTCGCATGTCTGTTATACTCTGTCATTAACACAGATAACTAACGGACCATTCCGTTTTGAGTGAAGACGGAAAGAAAAGGAAACATATCAGAAACTCTGTCTGCTTTTTGTGAGAAAAAGTAAGGGAGTTCTACAGGCGAGAGGTACGAGACATGAAGCTATTGGAGGAGAACAGACGGCTACATTTAACAGTTTCGAAAGTGAAAGTGTGAGAGCGAGATGCCAGCCTAGTTGAACGCTTAAATTCATGAAGTCTGGGAACCAGCGAAAGCAGCTCATCGGAGCAGTTATCTTGAAAATATTTGTAAAAAAAGATAGATGGGGGCAGCGACACGTCTGTGAGAGAGCGACTGCAGACAAGATGTCAGATCAGGGCCAATTACATTGCATTATGATTATTATTGCATTTTTTTTTTTAAATTTGTTTAGCTCAAATGTTTAACGAAGCTATGGAAGAATTTTATAACCAAGCAACTCGAAAGGAACGTATTCAATCATTAATTTACGAATTATAACCCATGAGAACTTTCAAAACAGGAAAATTGTGAAATTTCACGTGTTCCGCTAAAAAGCATCACTTTTACCCACTCTATAAATGATGGAGATTTGGGCACCTCGAAGCGGTGCAATGATTAGCACGCTTGTCTCGTTAGAACAATTACGACGGAGTAGTGAGTTCGATCCTCACTGGGTGTACCCTACTTTCGGCCTTGTGTCACATCTAAGCTAAACTTGGAAAATCACTATAAATTATGGATATTTTATTTGGGTTTGAAAAGTTGTTTACAATGCATAAAAAAAACCATAAAATAATGATTTACACAGGGAAAATTATTCAGGAAAAAAAAAACGATATATAAAATCTAAAAAAAATCGCTAATTATCACATCAATGCGTACCAGCCAATAATTGGAAGGGTAACTGGGAGAAATGACATATTTAGATTGGTGATAGCTGAGCATTTATTAACCAACCATCAATATACCCGGTCCAATAACCAAGACCTTATCTCAATGCTCAAGAAGGCTCACTCGAATTTTCACCTTAATGTTTTAGAGGCAGTTTCACAAGGGGAAAGAGATGAGGGTTGGAAGATTGTGTTACGCTTATCCATGAAAATAAGGAAGGCTACCTACTTAGAAGATCAGCACCCGAATTTCTATCTGCCGAACCTCGAACACCGATAGGAGGTACATATCCCAACCATAGAGCTGATCACTATATATGATTAGTTATTAAGATAATATTAACGTGACAAAGTCAGATTAGGACAACTAATCCAGTGAGCCTTGATCACACGAAACTAGCTACCGCATTTGACGGTATATAAGTCGCACTTTTTTTTTACTAAAAATATCTTTTAAAATTCCTCTACGTCTTATATGTCAGATGTGGGTTTACTAATTTTACTAATTACTAATTTTTTCTTGATTTTCCCTGCTGAAATTGAGGTGCGTCTAATATGGCGTCAAATACTTTGCGAAACGCGCTTTCAAATATCATGTTACAGTAGACACCCAAATCTTAGCAGTAAGTATCATATTTTATCTGAGATTTGTTCATTTTTTTTTTCGAGGGATTATGATTTCACAGTGTCTAGGAAGACACTCCCAATTGTAAATTCAGTTACCATTGCATACTAGCTTACAGATATATCACATTGAATCACCGGTTCTTGTACGATCACCGAAGTTAAGCGACGTCGAGCCTGATCAGTATCTCCATGTGTGACCACTCGAGAATGTAAGTGGGGGTAATATGGTGTCTAAGTAGTCCACCACTAGCAGTGGTTTACCTATTTCACGCCGCTGGCGAGTATTGTGTTTTGTTCATGTTATAAAGATTACCGTTTCCGTTTCCAACCTCCGTTTTCGTCATACCTCATTCAGTAACCCTTCCTAGGTTACAACAGATAGATAGATAGATAGATAGATAGATAGATAGATAGATAGATAGATATGAAATGAATCGACAGGAATAGATAGATAGATAGATAGATAGATAGATAGATAGATAGATAGATAGATCGTGTTATAGACCGTACCTATGAACACTAATGGGTATGTCTCAATCCTCATAAATACGTTGGACACTATTGTAAGTGAGGTTAATATGCCTAGTCCACTCTCTAGCAGTGGTTTACCTACTTCACGCCGTTGGCGAGTATTGTATTTTGTTGATGTTAGAAAGATTACCATTTCATTTCCAACCTCCGTTTTGGTTATTCCTCCTTCAGTAACCTTTCCTAGGTTACAATTCTTTCTTTCTTTCTTTCTTTCTTTCTTTCTTTCTTTCTTTCTTTCTTTCTAAGCTTGCTTTTTACCTTCTTGCTGCTAATTTCGACTTTAATTTCTTGTTCCTTTTAATATTTTTCTTTTATTCCAATGTGCATTCGTGTTTGCTTGCTTTCTTTCAATGCCTTTTCCTTTACGTCTACCATTGTTTGTTTCCTTCTTGTTTTTTATTTTTGCATTAATTGAGTTTTTCCTTCTTTCTTCCTTTTAACTTTCTTTTCTTCATTTTTTTTTTTACGCGGGAACTTGTTTACTTTTCTTCTTTCCTTCTCGTTTCTTTTAAAACGGGCTCTTTCTCATTTTTTTTTCTTTCTTGGTTGATTTTCTTTCATCAAACGGCATTCCTTTAAATCCTTTCTTAACCATTCTACACCCTTAGACTTTAGCTCACCATTTCTTTATTTAGGCCTTTTTTTTAATTCTGCTACTGGACAAAATTGTTTTCTTTCTTTCTTTCTTTCTTTCTTTCTTTCTTTCTTTCTTTCTTTCTTTCTTTCCAGTTTTCCTTTTATGATTCGATTGTTTCATGATTGGCAGCCTTCAAGAATTGAATTTGCCCAAGAAGCACACGAAACCCTAATTGCTGTTTCAGAAATCTTTCCCTTCACGCTTCAATTAGAAACGAACCTATCACCTTGTTCCCGGCATTTCCCTCTTGTTCACATATTTTCTCTTATTCGCAAACCTCATTGGCTCTTTCTTTTCATCCTGCCGCGTGACTTGGGAAAGTTAAATATAGAAAGAACCCAGCAATAATAACTATGGTGAGGTAGAGTTGCGGTATTGTGGGAGGTCGTAACTAGGAGAAAACTCCCGGAACGCGGTAAGAAAGGAACGTCAGAAGGAAAACATGATTGTCGTATCGGATTAGTTTAACTGATGAACAGTTAGGAATATGGTAAATGGTGTTGTGTACTGAAGATATTGAAGATTTAGACGATGGGAGATTGTAACAAGACGATGGGGGATTGTAACAAGATGATGAAGAAAATGAAGAAGGGCATTGAAAAAGAAAGGAGAAGAAAGGATTCAGAGAGAAGAAAAGAGATAATGAAAGAATAAAAAAAGGCGAGAGGAGGGGGAAAGGGAACATTAAAGATGTCATTAAAAGCAAGGAGGAATGATGTTAGATTAACAGTAAGGAAAAAGAGAGAAAGAAAAAGAAGCATAAGAGAATGAGAAATAAAAATAAAAAAAGAAGAAAAAGTAGAAAAGAAATAAAAAGAAGGAGGAAGAAATTAAAAGAAAGTTTTTTGTTAGGAAGAAGAGAGAAATGAAGAGTAAACAAAGATAAAAAAGAAGAAGGTCAAATAAATTTAAAGAAACTGAAGTAGAAAAGAATAAAAAGCTGATGAGAGGGAAAGAGAGATAAATAAGTAAAAGGGAAAAAAAAAGAAAAAAAAAACGAAGAAGGAAAGTAAAGAAATCAAAAGCAAGTGAGAGGGGGACTTGAGGAAGAAAACTAGAAATAATTAGTGAGAGTGAGAGTGGGAGGCTGTGTAGTTTTAAAATGTAAAGGAAGAAAGTAGTGAAAAAGGAGAGGGTAGGAACAACAATATAAAAGGAGAATAGAGGAAAAGAAGGTAAGAAGAAAAGGGAGAAGAACAGATAAATTATGCTAATGATGAGAGAGGGCATATAAGAAAAAAAAAAGAGAACAAAAAGGAAGAAAGAATAAATGAAGGAAAAAGGAAGAAAACAAAGAGGGGGAAGATAATAATAGAAAGAAAGGAAGAAAAAAAGGGAAATAAAATAAATGAAGGAAAAAGAACAAGGAATAATACAGGGACAAACAGGGGGAGAGATGAAAATGAAAGGAAAAGAGAAAAGAAGAAAAGAGAGACAAAAAGGGAAAAAGAAGGAAACAAACAGGGGAGAGATAAGGAAAGAAGGAAAGAAATAAAAGATGAAAAGAAAGACAAAAAGAAAAGAGAGAATAAAAGAGAGGGAGAAAGAGACAAGTAAAGTAAACAAATAGACAAAATGGAAAGTGAGAAAAAAAACAAAAAAAAAACAAAGGAATGAGAGAAAGGAAGAAAATTAGGTTAAAAATGGGAGAATAAAATAGAAAACCAATGAGCATTAATCAGAGAGAGAACGAGAGAGGGAAAAAAGACAGAAAGAAAGAAAAAAAGAAAGAAAGAAAGAGAGAGAGAGAGAGAGGGAAAATGAAAGAAACTAGGGAAAAAGAAAGAGAAGTGTGTAGTGAACATAGAAACAAAGAAAAGTGCACGATTGATGAGAGAGACAGTAATAGAACAAAAGGTAATAAAAAAGAAAATATAAAAATAAAAGAGAGAAAGATAGATTGGACAACGACAAAGAGAAGGAATAAATAGAGAATACAAGCAAATAGACACGAAAGTTTAAGGAGGAGAATGAATGAAGGAAGAGAACAAACAATTAGGAAATGGTTTAACTAAGGGGAGAAGAAGAGAATGAAAAAGATGTCTCCAAGACAGAACAGAATAAGTACAAGCTCGAAAGATGTGGTTCGGAAGGAAAAATAAGAAAATACGTGGAAAGAAAAAGAGGGCAAATGATAGAGAAGAGACAAAAAAAAAAGCAACTGAAAGAAATGTAACGATGTGAAAAGAAAAATAGAAACGAAGAGAAGAAAATAGTAAACAAAGAAAAAAAAAAAGGACAATTAAATTCAAGAAATGAAAATTATAGAAAGGGAAGTCGCGTGGAAATAAGGAAATAGAAAGAGAAAAGACAGGAAGTTACACAGAAGACCGAGAATGCCGGACAGCAGAGAACAAGGTAAATCTGAGGTGATGGATTGTGCGGCTCTTTAATGGAGACGGTGCTGATCTGTTCCGAGCCAGGAAATTCAATGAGGTTCGATCGATTGGACTGATCAACATCCTACGTGACGAGCCTGGCCACGACTGCAAATTCAAATAAAGGGACAATGGGGTAGGAGAAGAGAAAATCATAGGCAGCCATTCTTGCACCTCCAAGTCGCACTTCTATTACGAGCAGCTAAAGTAATTGACGCTCACAATGTCTTCTTTTATTTCTAGTTACTCATTTTATATTTCGTTCTTTTATTTCTTTTTATTTCTTTCTTTTCTTCTTTCTTTCTTTCTTTCTTTCTTTCTTTCTTTCTTTCTTTCTTTCTTTCTTTCTTGCTCGTTCTTTCTTTGATTCTTTCTTTTCACTTCTCATTTTTCTTTCTTTCTTTCTTTCTTTCTTTCTTTTCTTCTTTCTTTCTTTCTTTCTTTCTTTCTTTCTTTTCTTCTTTCTTTCTTTCTTTCTTTCTTTCTTTCTTTCTTGCTCGTTCTTTCTTTGATTCTTTCTTTTCACTTCTCATTTTCTTTCTTTCTTTCTTTCTTTCTTTCTTTCTTTTCTTTCTTTCTTTTTCTTTCTTTTTCTTTCTTTCTTTTCTCTTTTCTTTCTTTCTTTTCTTTTTTCTTTCTTTCTTTCTTTCTTTCTTTCTTTCTTGCTCGTTCTTTCTTTGATTCTTTCTTTTTCACTTTCATTTTTTTCTTTCTTTCTTTTTTCTTTCTTTCTTTTCTTCTTTCTTTCTTTCTTTCTTTCTTTCTTTTCTTCTTTCTTTCTTTCTTTCTTTCCACATCTCATTCTTTCTGATTACATTCGTTACTGAAGAAATTTGGAATTTATTCTATGAATTCTATAGAGAAGATACGTTTGCCTTTCTCTCTCGCTTTTTCCATTCTTTCTTTCTTTATTTTCATCTTCCATTTTTCTTTCTTTTTTTCTTTGTTTTTCGTTCTATCTTTTCACTTCTCATTTTTTTCTTTCTCTCATTCTTTCTTTCTTTTCACTTCTCGGTCTTTTTGATTTCGTTCCTTTCTGAGGAAATTAGGGATTTATTTTATCAATTCTATAAAGAAGATAATTTCGCCTTTCTCTATTTTTTTTTTCTTTATTTCTCTCTTTCGTTCTTTCTTTTCACTTCCCATTTTTCTTTCTTTCGTTTGTTCTTTCTTTTTCATTCTTTCTTTTCACTTCTCATTTTTCTTTCAATATCTCATTATTTTTTTATGTCGTTCTTTTTTCATTTCACTTCTCATCTTTCAAATTACGTTCGTTGCTGAAGAAATTTGAGATTTATCCAATAGAGAAGTTTTTTGTCTTTCTTTCTTTTTTTTTCTTTCTTTCTTTCTTTCTTTCTTTCTTTCTTTCTTTCTTTCTTTCTTTTCACTTCCAATTCTTCTTTCTTTCACTCATTCTTTCTTTTCACTTCTCATTTTTTTTTCTTTCTCTCATTCTTTCTTTATTTTCACTTCTCGTTCTTTCTGATTACGTTCGTTGCTGAAGAAATTTAGGATTTGTTCTATTAATTCTATAAAGATGCTTCGGCACTTCTCACTTCTTTTTCTTTATTATTTCTGATTACATTCGTTGGTCAAAGAATTCATGTTTTATCGAATCTATAAAGAAAACATCCCTTTCTTCCTATGTTTGCTTGTTTCTTTCTTTCACATTTCTTTCATTCCTTCTTTTTTTTTCACTTTTCAGAATTAAAAAAATAAATAAGAAAACCTGTAAAAGTGGAAATAAAGGATAGAAACACAAATACACCCATGCAAGAAATTAGAATAAAAAGGGGGAAGGCAATTAAAATATTATGACAAATATTTATTCTTTGATCAACTTAATGTAATTTTCATCCAGTTTAAAAAGTAATGGAATAATCCTTTAAACTAATAATAATAAAATAATAATCATTTAAAATTGTTTAATAAAAAATTTAATAATAAACTAAAAAAACAAATGTTAAATAAACTAAATGATTACTTATTCTAACAATAAAAAAATCAATAATCATATAATCCAAGTCAATGCAAAAATTATTAATATATTTAAATTTGATTAACACAAAATCGAATCATTCAAATCAGATTAAGATTGAACAATCATTTGAACTAATTTATATAACATTAAATTAATTTAATATAAAACTGAATAACATTTAAAAACATTTTAATACAAAACTAAATAATCATTTAAATAACACAAATAAATTGATCCTTTAATATAAAACTGCATAATTCGTGAAATTAACTTAATAAAAAATGAATAATCATTTTAGTAATTTAATTTAAAATTAAAATTTAACATAAATCTGAATAAATATTTAAAACACCTTAATTAATAAATGAATAAATATTTAGATAAAAAAAGTCAATACAAACAGACGTTGATGAAGATAAGATAAAAAGGAGGTTCAACGATAGAGCTCTGGGGAACCCCTGCATCAGCTAGATTGAGAACTGATGACAATTAGGAAACAATGTAGGTCCAAGAATACAACCCTAAAAGATACCTGGTCTAATGCAAAACGATTTAGAACAGTGGCCATTTAAGACAACTTTCATTTCGTGATTTGATAAGAAAGATTGAATCACATCAAAAATCTATCTAGAAATACCATAATCTTTCAACTTGTGAAGAAGACCAAAATATCAAATACCTTTTGAAATATCCAAAGCACAGCCTGAACCTCACCATTCTTACCTAAAGTTTAACCTTAACATAACTATCGGACGTACTATTAAGCCAAGAGTAAATAGTTGTGTCATCAGCATAAGTACTTAGTTGAGTGATAATATCGGGAAGGTCGTTGATGAAGATAAGAAAAAAAGGAGGTTCAACGATAGAGCCCTTGGGAATTGCTGCTTTAACTTGAAAGGATCTTCATGAATGGCCGTTCAAAACGTTTTCATTACACTATTTCTTAAGGATTGGATTACGTCAAAAGTTCAAACATAACACAATAATCTCTCAGACTCACTTAATACAATCTTAACTAATTATTTATAGTAATTTGATACAAAATTTAATAATCATTTCAACCTTTTTATGTAAAGTAAATAATTATTTAAAGTACCTTAATATAAATTTAAATAATCACTCAGAAAACAGAAAAAAAATCATTTACAGAGATGCAAAACTCACTGAAATTAAATTAAATCAATAGCGAAAATTAATAATCATTTAAATCAGCTCATGAGAAAATCAAATTATCATGTAAACAATCTGAATACTAAAAATCATTTAAATTATGTCAACATATTTAAATAATAATCTCTATCTATAAAAGTCAGGGTGTGTGTGTGTGTGTGTGTGTATGTAACGAATGCACGGCCGCAATTTTTCGACAGATTTGCACCAAAATTTACATGCACATGCTCCAAGTTAGTGGGAAGGCCAAGACTGACTTTTCATTTTCCAACTTCCATTGATAGTAGAAATAATCGATTTTTTCATGCTTCTACGGCAGTTTTCATGTAGTTTGCGGCTATTTTCTACTGGCCAGAGTGAGAGCCTATTGCTGGCTGCCACGAATAGGCAGGAGGATTCTATTGACCAGCGTGACAGCCAACAGCTGACTGACATGAATGTTAACTAGCATGCTAGCATGAAAAAAAAATCGATAGTTGCATTCGTCACAAGTGGGAAAAATTTAAATCTGCATGGCACTTTACTCCAATTGGCTCATTCGCTTGCTTAAACTCAACGTTGATTCTGATTCCGCAGAACTGGGTTGGGTGTGAAAAAGTATTTGTTGTTAACATTCTTTTTTTCATTCGATTTTTCCAGTTACGAGTCCTTTTTTAAAGCTGATCGTTTTGTGTTCATTTTGTTTAGTTCTTTTTTCGTAACAGATTTAATGTTTAGTATAGAGCTTAGAAAAAATTCGCTGTGTGAGATAGGCAAGAAGTAAGGCATGTAGCAACATCAGCACGACAAAGGGCACTCCTTTAAAGGCAAGGAAGGGCAAAAATATTTTAAGTCAAGTGATAGCGATTGCTGTATGAGTCGTACGATTTTTGAATCAAGCACGGACAACGCCGGGCCATGCTGCTAGTTTTAAATAATGACATAAAAACCGAATAAATAAATAAGTTAATTTATTTTAATCATTTCACAAGGTGATAAAGCTACTCAAGTGGTTAGTGGGAGTGAAGGAAATTCAGAGATCGTTATTGAGAACAAGACACAATAAAAGAAGGATAAAAATTTTAAATTGCGTTTAAATCTTTGAAAATCGTATTTGACAGAAGATCAATAAACCGAAAGAGAGTTCCACAAGACAGGGAAATGCAGATGAAGGAACTATTAGAATAGAACTTGCAGTTACATATACCAGTTTCAATAGTAACATGACGATTTAACACTACGCTTAAATCCGTGAATCAAGGTACCAACAAGGAAAGCTAATCAGAGCAATTGCTATGAAAGTATTTATAGAAAAGGCACAGGGGAGTTACGTTGCAGCGTTGGGAAAATGATCGAAGCCGAGATGCCTTTGCCAATGTTTCATCGGATTTTATCAAGAATCTCTAGACATACATAACAGAAGCACCAAACCAGGTGTAGCCACAATACTCAATGAACGGACATGCAAATGTGTAAGATAGAATCTAGTAAGAGAAATTGCTCAGCACAGTACAGTGAACCAATTTTCCTACGAACAGAACAAGCAATAAACAAGAATAATGAGTTAAGACAATGCAAAATGTAATAGCACGTTTAAACTAACTTAATACAAAACTAGATTATCATTTAAAACAATACAAACTTTAATAATAAAGCAGGCATTTCTTAGTTTTTGAAAGTTATATACAGTTGAGCTATTATTTTTCTCTCTTTTATTCCTTTGTGAGATGACAGATGAAATTTACTTTTAAACCATTTTACCTCGTTTTTATTGCTAATTTTGCTTTATGGTTTTAACATTTTAAACTTATTATCTATCGTCTTCATTAAGAGTTTATCACGAAGCCGACGGCATTAGAGAAACTACAGATTTTCATTATGACAGTTAATTTCAATGTGTCTCTTTTTCTTCAGGATATATTTAAGCTTTGTACCGTTAAGACCTTGGTTTTTCTTCATGTTATATTTTAATTTTTGACTGTTACAATCTCTCAGTTTCTTCGTGTAAACTCAAAGCTTTGTACCGTTAAGATATCCGCTACTTCCAGCTATATTTAAGTTGCGTACCGTTAAGATGTCTCTGTTTCTTCAAGATAAATTTAAGCTTTGTATCGCTAAGATGGCTATGTGTCGACATTTCTTTTTCTTCAGGCTATATTTAAGTTTTGTTCCGTTAAAATGCCTATGTTACTTCATGCTATAGTTAAGTTTTGTACCTCTAAGATGTGCCTTTTTCATCATACAATATTTTTTACCGTTAAGATGACTCCGTTATTTCATGCTATATTTAAGATTTGAACTATTAGGGTGTCCCTGTTTCTTCAGACGATATTTAAGCTTTGCATCACTAACATTTCTTCGTGATATATAGGGTGTTTCGATAAGACGGATTATATATAAGGGTGTTTCATTTTGGATCAAAATTAGCAGTAAATAAATCAGTGTTATTGGTGAACATTTATTTATTTCTCTGTTGGATCATTATATTTAAGTCAAGGCAATTATGTGTGAAAAATAATATCGCTTAAATGTCTGCCAAATCTGAAAGAAAAAGAAAAAATCATTAGACGCTTAAACTTAATTCACATTAAAATCGGTCCAAGATATTGGAGCACCCTTTATTTAAGCTTCTTACCGTTAAGATATCACTGATTCATTGTGTTATATTTAAGCTTTTACCGCTAAGATGTTTTTGTTTCTTCAGGCTAAGTTTTAGTTTTGTATCGTTAAGCATTCATAAAGAAATGTTCAATATCTGCAGTATTTATCTAGCAACAATTTCATTTTGGCATTTTAGAAGGAAATCTTAAAATATTTCTCTTTTCACCGTGTTAAGTTGGTAAATTCTTCGTTCCTTTAATACTTTTTCGTATTTCGGTTTTTTATCGTAACGTTTTAAACTTATCAACGGTCCTATTTTAACAAGAGTTGATCGAAAAGCTAGTTGCTTAGTGGGAACGAAATGACCTTTTTTCTTTTCTGACTGTTAATTTCAACGAGTCAATGTTTTTTCCTGTTATGTTTAAGCTTTGTACAGTTAAGAATTTACAATGAATTTGTTGATATCTGCAGTATTTATCTCGTTTATTTACACTATTTACATGTAGACTATTGTCCTCATCTTTGTTGTTGTTATCAGAATGTTTTGGCTGTTGCACCCCACCCCGCCTTCATCAGGTGTATGTCGATCCCGATACCCTACAAGTAATTTCGAATTTAACGCTTTATTTAATCTATGTGAGTAGACTGTTCTCTTTCTATTGTCAATGTCGAGAAACCAGCAACGATTGGTGAAATGAAAATTTCCATAGAGCAATAATGTAGCGAAATACGTTAACTAAATGATCATTGCTGCTTGTGATCTCATTGGGTCGCGTTGTCAGTAATGTCGGAATCATAACAAGCATCATTTTGAAAATATGCAATGTCAAAATCTTCCTATGCATTATTCAAATTAGATATAGTTGATTCTAGTTGGCCGACGTATTTCTTGATAAAGCTTCAAGATGTGTATACATTTTTCAGACAATATATATATATATATAATTTTCGTTGGGCTTCAACCAAACCTGGATAATATATATATATATATATATATATATATATATATATATATTATAAATTAATTGATTTAAAATATGGTTTTTTTACACAGTTCAACCATGTTTCAAAAATAAAGCTAAAAGTTCGATTTAATTTTGCAATTAAATTAAAAGTATTAGTACCATTTCATCATCAAGCGAATGAAATGGAACTAATGCTTTTAATTTAATTGCAAAATTAAATTCGGGGCTTTTAGCTTCTATTTTTGAAACATGGTTAGAACTGTGTAGCGGAAAAAACATTTTAAATCAATTAATTTATAATATTATGCTCTGTAAATTTACATTGAGCACTATTTTGTAAAAATAAAAATATCTATAAGAACACCGGATTATATATCTTACTGTTCTTTCTTTTTTATATATATATATATATATATATATATATATATATATATATATATATGTGTGTGTGTGTGTGTGTATTTAGGCAGCAATCCTTTTTTATGCGCATTTTATTGAATACGACAAATAAAAACATTATATAAATACATACATACAACAATCTATTTCTAGTTAACAGTTAATATATATCAACCTTGGAAATGGCTAAATGTATAGCCGAAAGCGCTCGGAGAAAAAAGAATAACTGGCCTGTTTTTATATAATTTATCATCCAAAAAAACTAAATCAAAACACCTTGTCTGTCGTATTCAATGAAATATATATATATATATATATATATATATATATATATATATATATATATATATACGTATATGTGTGTGTTTTACAGTGATTTTTACTCTGTACAAGGCCCAGGGCCACTCGAGGTAGAGGGGTTACATTAAGAGACATTTTATACTGGTTAGGTGGGGAAGATAATGGTTAACCCTAGACTAGAACAAGTTAAGATTGTAGGGTTCTGGGAAACACCCTCTTGGGACTCGATTCCAAAGACCAGTTCTTCGCGGGAAGATGCTGTTCGAGTGGAACTGATTTCTCACCGATGGGATAATGAATTAATGTGGGTGGTTTGCTACAATGTAAGTGGCATGGCGGATCCTAGCCGTTAAGGTTACTGTACTGTACTGATGCGGTATTCACCCTGGGCGGATTGAGCCGGCTTCTTCCTGTTATGAGAAGAAGATTCTTGGGATAAATTACAGAAGTCGTTTACCCAGGCCTACTCGGATAACGTTCTTGCTTGCCGCGGGTTCCCACAGACGCAGAGACAGGAACGACCAGAAGCCGCCGGTTACCGATGCAGACGCTCTTGATTTTCACCAGAGCCCTTGTTAGTTGGCGTGTGTGTCAGACCTGTCCGCCTTTGGTGGCCCTACCAGGAACGAAGTTCCGGGCGGCATAGCTCTGACACTACCGTTTACACCACCCCACCGACTGTGAGGTAAGGGTTGGACTTTGGGGGCTTACAGTACCAGGTGTTCCCAAGCGGTCCCCCATCTAAGTACTGACCTGGCCCTACGCTGCTTAACTTCGGTGATCGTACGAGAACCGGTGTTTCAGCGTGATTTGACCGTAAGCCGTTAAGGTTAGACCTGGCGTAACCAAGAAATGTAGTTCGTCCGAGCACTTTCCATGGAAGTAGCGATAGAGTAGCGAGAGGCTTGCCACATCCCGCCTGTGAGAGAGAAGTTGGAGGGTGAAAAACAATTTGTCACCCAAAAGGCCTTGGAGACGCTTCTGAACTCGAGATTTAATGCGTTAACATACAGCAATCATGGCAAGACGCTTTTGAACTCTATCAAAACAGGAAAGCGAGGACTGGGCAGCGCTAGCCGAAAATGTGGCAACAGTACTCGGCCTGATCTGGTTCTTGTAAAGGTAGAGAATAGCATAAGGAATCAGGTACTTACTGAAGCAGTACAGAGAGCCAACCATTTCCGCAGGATCTTTAACAATGGATCGTATGTAACAGCTCCATTTGAGGTCTGAGTTTAGGGCTCAATAGTCGCTCAAGACACGGGTCTCCCCGAGGGAACAACCATTCATCGTGACTGGCGGTACTTCGCAGTCGGATTGGCAATGATGGAATGTAACTAGTTTAGTATTGAATGAAACCAGCCAGTCTCCCCCCACCACTGTGAAGTTAGCGCTCGATCGGATAAAAGATCAGCTGCCAATCTCTAATCATCAAGAGTTTTAGAAATTAGAGAGAGAGAGAGAGTGATGGGAAGGCAGACAGCTAAAATAGTACATCGCAACTCGTTATTGAAGCTCCGTCATCAAAGATGTCGATTATTTTGTTTCACGTGTCCTTGCGCTGTCTCTGTGTCATTGACTTCAAAGCCAAGCGTCTTTCGCCCGCCATTCCGTAACACTTCAAAGGTGTCCATCAAGAAAATGGGAAAAGAGTTAAGATAAATCACTGCGCTTGAAAAGGCCAACGAAGAGGCGTGTCTCTGCTTCTTACATCGGCTCACTTAGGATCAAATCATGGACGAGTCTATTTTATTTCATGAAATAAAAGCAGTCATTATTATAAAGGGGACAAGAGGAAAACTTCAACTAAAGTAGTTGGTAATATGAAGAGAAAAAAAAGAAATGGGAAAACAGAAAAAAGCGAAAAGAAACAAACAAAAATACTAGAGAGTGAGTTAAAAGGTTATCGCTACCCATTCGTCAGAACTCGACCGAAGAAATTAAAATATTGTGCATGTCAAATAAAATAAGAAATCACACGAAGAAAATACAGACATTATAAAAAGGGACAAGAGGCAAGCAACAACAGTTGGCAATATGAAAAGAATGAAAATGAAGAGGAAAAGGAAAAATACTAGCCGGTTATCGCTCCTCACTCATCAAAACTCGACCGAGGAAATTAAAATATTTTACATGTCAAATAAAATAAGAAATCATACGAGAGAAAATACAGACATTATAAAAAGGGACAAGAGGCAAGCAACAACAGTTGACAATATGAAAAGAATGAAAATGAAGGGAAAAATAAAAAAAAAATTCTAACCGGTTATCGCTCCTCACTCATCAAAACTTGCCCGACGAAATTTTGCACACCGATTACAAAAAAAGGGAAACACGAGGAAAAATACACACGTATCAATAATATATGACAACGATAGATGCATAGATAGATCAAACTAAGTCCGAACAACCAATTCTTTCGTTTACATCACTTGCAGACACATCGCGTTGAAACACCGTTTTCCATACGATCACCGAAGTTAAGGAATGTCGAGCTTGGTCAGTGCCTAGATGGGTGACCGCTTGAGAATATCAGGTTCTGTAAGCTTGGATGGACGTGTGATCTAATGGATAATAATTCGGAATTTATAATAGGGGAGCTGAGTATTAACCCCACCTTTTGCACCAGGCATGGGTTAATTAGGAAGACTTTTATCACTAAACTACTATTATCTAAAAAAATATTCTAAATTCCAAATGAAAAAAAATTCTGGCTTTACAAAACCAGGAATGGGTTGATAACCCGTAGTAAACGAATCAACCAAGCTTTTGTTTACATAAATGTTGTGGTAGGATCCACCTAATTTGCATAGTGGAGTACCGACCATATAAATATGGTTGGTACCGGGAAGACGAGGGGAGGAATCAAGAGATCCAATCCAGAGACTCTGCCCGACTGCGACTAAGTCAACCCATTCTCCAGGAACGGTTTTTCCAAGAATATACAAAAGAGTATATGTAAATATTGTGTACACTTTCTTGTTTCAATACATTTTGTTCTAAGTACATTTTGTGTTGTATTATTATTCCATGCATTAGGCAAGTTTCAACAATAATGCCACGATTTAATATAAATGGTCTTAAAACATTTAGTTGGTAGTTTTTTTGTTTTTTTTTAAATTATTTTATCCCAAACAAGGCGGGAATGACACTAGCACGCAAGGGGTTACAGGGGGTAGAGAACAACAGTAAACAGGTGTGTTTGAGGAGAGAAGGACGGGGTGTTCAAGGTATCAAAATATGTCGATTGACATTACGCTTGAATATTTGAAGATTATAGTTACCAGGGAAGCAAGTAAGAGGAAGAGAATTCCACAGACGAGAAGTGCGAGAGATGAAGATGTTTGAGTAGAAGAGACGGTTACATTTAACCGTTTCGACTGTGAAAAATTGAAACCGAGATGCCAACCTCGCTTAAATTCAGGTTCTGTAAGCTTAAATGCTCGCTTAACTTCATGCAGTCTGGGCACCAGCGAAAGTAGCTCGTCGGAACATTTGCCGTAAAAATACTTATAGAAGAGACAGAGGGAAGCCACGGCACATCTGTGAGAAAGCGACTGTAGGCTAGATGCCAGATCAAGACCTATCACATTGCATATCCCTCTGGATTTTATCGGGGACCAAGTGATGAACAGCGGGAGCAACCAGACCATATATGGCAGCAGTATTCCATGCAAGGACGAATGGTTGATTTGTAGATTGAAAAGGATGGACTCAGGAGAGAAAAAAACTTTCTGGCGTGACACAGAGAACCAATATTCCTTGCGGTAGTTGAAGCTATAGATTTAATGTGTTTGTTCCACTTCAGGTTAGTGGACAGAGGGAAGCCACGGCACATCGACTGTAGGCTAGATGCAAGATCAGGACCTATAATATTGCATATCCGTCTCTAGATTTTCTCGAAGACCTCGAGACTTACAGTTGGAAAGTATATAGATTTAACCAACAAAAAAAATAAAAACAAAAACCCAAAAAAGACAAAAAACAAAAAAAAAACAAAAAATAAACAAAACAAATAAACAACAACAAATCTTGTGTCAGCCTTGTAAATTTACATTTTGCCGAATGTTTTTAATGCTGATGGAAAGATTTTTCATCATTTTATCTCTATTTGTTCATTTATTGAGTGATTTTTTACGTCTTGTCAACCCTTTTAATGTTACCATAAATTTATTTTTATATACAGAATAAGTGTGTGTGTGTGTGGGGGGGTAAACATTAAACATGGATTCCCAGGATTTGAGAGCATTCCAAACTAAAGGGGCCATTTTAAATGTGAAGCCAGTTAGTATTAGTCTCCATTTTAAGATATGGTATCTTACTACCGTTTACAGAATGGAGAAAAACGATACGTGAATGGCGAAAAAGAAATGAAAATATATAGAATCTTGATGAAAAAAGTAAATACAGCGAAAGAGGTGGGGTGGGATAAACACCTTCTTCGTCTCTTCATCTGAAAAAGAAGACGATAGAGAAAGAGAGAGTGAGGGAGCATGTGAAGACAAATGGAGTCTGTAGTAATAAAGAAGGAAAAAGGAAAAGAACGTACAAATAGTAAGTTCAGACAAAAACACAATATTGGGAAAGGCATGAATCCACTTCTTTCCTCTGCCAGCAGCTGACGGTTAAAAGGCAACATAAACCTGGCACCTTAGCATTGACAAACGTTATAATCTAGGTTTGACTGTATCATCAAAACTCTCAAGTCGATATCCTGCAAAAAGAAAAGTTGGCTGATATTGATTATGCAGATGACCTAGCTTTCACTGCAGACTCCATTACCAATGTCACGGTTCTCCTACATCATCGAGAAAATGCTGCCAACGATGTCAGTGTATCTAAAACTGCAATCATAGGCTACAACCAGCAAGACTCAATACAAACTGTCTCAGGTGAATCAATAGTCTCTCGAATCTTTTACATACATAGGAAGCAAAATAAATTTTATTCAAAAGCATGTGAAAATTTGCATAGCTAAAGCCTGGGTTGCCTTGAATAAAATGGATGTAATCTGGAAATTTCATCTACCAGAGCTTCTTTCGTGTCACAGTAGTTATGGTATGGCGTCACTGTTTGGTTATTAACCAAGACCCTAGAGTCTAAGCTTGATGGAACCTAGACTTGAATGCTGAGAGCTATAATTAACATCTCTTGGAGACAAAATCCAATTAAATAACAGCTCTATCCTTGATATTTCTACAATGTTACGTGAACGCAGAATGCGCTTTGCAGGACATTGCTGACGAGCAAAACAAGAATACGCGAGTGATCTACTGCTCTGGAAACCTAGCCATGGCGCAAGATGAGCTGATCGCCCATCTACCATGAACATTGGCCAGCTATGTTATAACACAGAATGCGACCCTAATGACCTTTTGACCTTGATACAGGACCGTGATGGTTGTCATGATAGAATCATGAATGTCCGAGTTAGCTCGACCGAATAAAAATAATAATCATATATATATATATATATATATATATATATATATATATATATAGAGAGAGAGAGAGAGAGAGAGAGAGAGAGAGATTAAAGAAAATTGCTGCCCAAATACACCCCGTTTATTTTGATATCAACTTAATTTCAGATCTGTTCCTTCATGAAGACGTTATTACATAACATAATTTAATCTGAAATTGTACGATTATAGGTATTAGATATTTTTGCCATTATAAAAAGGATTTTGTATAAAATCCTAGGTATTTGTATAAAATAAATGAGTTTAAAATATAGTAAACTGTTTCAAAGGGCCACAAAGATCTGGAAGTTTTTGAGACTTCTAATCGCACACGTCCTGAAGGGACAGACACAATTATTTATAGTTCATTGAAATTTAGACACATTGATATTATCGTCATATTCAAATTTACAGATGATGTTTTTAAAATCGTTTCAACCCTAAGCAAGGCGATAATTCCACTAAGACACAAGAGGCTACTGGGAGTGAATGAGAAAACTTTAGAAGGAACCGGAAACCCAATCCTAAATAGGACACAAGAGATAAACCTCTACTCCAGTTTAAAACAACAGGGGGACAGATTAAACATGTTTGTGTGTGTGTGATAATGAAACGATAAACCACATACATTTACCAGCTATGTTATGGTACGGAATGCGACCATAATGACCTTTTGACCTTGGTGCAGGACCGTGATGGTTGGCGTGATAGAATCATCAATGTCCGAGCTAGCTCGACCGAATAAAAGCTTTGTGTGAAAGTCACAGTAAAAAGACAAATCAGAATTCAAACCCATGGAGAAAACACTGTACTAAATTTCCTAAGAAATAATGACACTCCACATATTCCATTATCTTTTTGTTGTGGATTCCGGGATGAAATCCGGTACCAATAAATAACAAACGCCAAGAAGGAATATAGGAAAATAAATGTATTAATGTAATAATACAAACTGGTAATGCAGGTTAGTAGTTCCATGAATGCGGGTTAGTAGCCATATATATATATATATATATATATATATATATATATATATATATATATAGTCTTTGGTATCGACATATCACTGTATGACTTCTTACTGAGTCTACGTGTTTGCTTCACTGTGACTCTTGGTCGTTCCGTTCGTGCTTGTTCGTCGCCCATTCTCGTTCTTCTCCCGGGTATTCACTAGCAGTAGTATATGTATACCCTGGGTGAGTCCATTTGTGTAAAAAGGGGAGAACTCCTCAACACTTTTCTAAGCAAGCACAGAAATTCACAGATAATCCACTCTCTTTTCCAAGGAGTCATGGCAGTTCACAGATAATGAAGAAAGGAATCTATGGGGAGCCGTGAATGCCTTTTGTATTAAATATATATGGCGTTTTAAACATGCAGAAAATGTTTATTATTTTCTTCTATTTTCAGTATTACAATCAATAAGCAACAATACGCTACTTTAAAAATTTGAAAATGTATTCTGATATGACAGCTGTCAAAATAAAATCGCAGACGATCTTTTCAAAGTTTGTTAACCTAAACACTGCTCATGCCATCAAATGTCAAACGCTGAACGATCGCTACAGACAAGCCAGTATACAAGAATAGATTTACAGGCACATCTTTGATATACAGAAAGATAAAGAAAACAGAAAAAGAAAGAAAGGAAACAAAAACATACTAACAGAGATTTTGCAAGCATATGAATGTATAACAGCATCAAACAAATGGTGGGACAGTATTATTTAGATTTTGCTCGCTTGTTGCATCATCATCTGTGTCATATAGGAATAAAGTGTCGCTACCGACACTTGGGTTTGAACACGGATCGCCAGAGAGCAAGCACAGTCGAGATGTATATATGGGAATTATCGTCTGACCGAGTATTGTACGAAGGTGTTACTAAAGGGTGTTCCAATAATTTGGACCGATTTGAAATGTGAATTATGTTTAAACATTTAATGATTTTTTAAAGTTTTTTTTTTTTCCAGATTTAACAACTTAAATCTTTGGCTGTTTCAACCATGGAAAGATTAACAACCAAACACGGTTTTTAAAGTTATCGAAGTCTATTACGAAAATGGACGTTCAAACAGAAATAGATTTCGCGCACTTTCCGATCTTTTGGTCAACATAATCGACCAACCGAGAGTGCAATTGGAAACGATGTAACATTGTTGTAGAGAGGTTCAATTCCTGCGCGCGATGATGAATAGAGGGGTCTGGATTTTCGGCCACATTCTCGTGCACTGTGGCAATGTTCTCAGCTGAACCGTTTAAACGAGTACGCAATGGTATTTTCACATCTACAACCGAGACAATTTGTTTGAATTTACGAACAATTTTTCCAATTGCACTCTTGAAACTTTAACACGTTGTTTGATTGTTAATCTTTCGATGGAACTGAATTCTCCACAACAACGTTACATCGTTCCGAATTGCACTCTAGGGTGGTCGATTATGTTGACCAAAAAATCGCGAGGTGCGCGAAATGTATTTCTGTTTGAACATCCATTTTCGTAATAGGCTTCGATAACTTTAACACATTGTTTGTTAATCTTTCGACGATTGAAATTGCGAAAGAGTTAAGTTGTTAAATCTCAAAGAGAAACGAAAAAATCATTAGACGCTTAAACTTAATTCATATTCAAAATCGATCCAAGTTATTAGAACACCCTTTATTATTTTATCTGTGATTTACAAAGTCTCTACTACAAATGAGCTTCACAAAAATCTGTTGGAAGTTATTGGTAAGTTTGATATATTTTGGAAAGATATTAGTATAACTTATACTAGCAGCAAACCGCCTGCCTGCAAATCGAAAAAATCCGGTAAATATAGAAAAATAGAAAGGGTTGTAAGACAAGGATGCGTCTTCTCACCAGACTTATTCAACCTTTACAGTGAGTTGATTCTGAAAGAACTCAAAGTCCTCCAAGATTCATTAACGGCGACAATCGTATCAAGATTAAATATGCACATGGTACAGGAATTTCTACACAATGTAAAGTAAAGCGAGAAGAAAAGACTAAACATAAACTATAAGAAAACAAAAGATATGGTTGTCAGCAAAAAGAACTCAGCAAGCGAATTACAAAATGGAGATGCGAAAAATCAAACAAGGAAGTGTTTTAACGGAGGACGGAAAGTACGACACTGAATTCCGATACCCCAAGATGTATGTTACAAATGAGAGATGTCAAAATTAAACAATTGTGCAAATTCAACTGGACAGACAATGGAAAGGTTTAGTTTGTTTTGTTTTACAGCAACTCAACCCTTTTTAGGTCATTTGATGCCGAAACTGATTATGATTGAAAATAATAGTCAGCTTAAAAGGCTTTCCTTTTTTTGAGGAGGGGGGAATTATATATATATATATATATATATATATATATATATATATATATATAATTTATATATCATTATGTTCATATTTTTGACTAGCAGTAGAGCCCGGCGTTGCCCAGGGATGTAACAGTAAGAGATAGATCAAGTATCGACCATCATAAAGACTGAAAAATAAAATTGATAAAGATTATTGTTTAAGGTTAACGGACACGCATGTCTTAATTAGTTTTTTTTAGTTTTTTTACGAATTAGTCAAACCCAAACTCAAACAAAAACATTGTTTTCAATCGTTATGAGTTTACCAATTGAATGGAATTTTATTATAAACAATTGTCTTGTAATTGGAATTTTTAAAGCATTCTGAATGTAAAATAAAGAAAAAAGTGTGCTAGACAATAAGAAACACTACCCGCCAAAAAAAAAAAAAAAAAAAGTGAGTTTTTGTTGAAATCGGTTGAAAATGTAAGAAATCCGATCCCATATATAAACGAACACAGACACACACACACACACAAACAACCTGGGTTTTATAATAAGTATAATTCGATATGAGTTGTACCCTTTTCATTCTCGACAGCGATGCTTCTTAATGGTGTTTTCAAATTGATTTCGTGCAAAAACAATTGTGTTTTTCCAATTTTTGGTGCTGTCAGAGCCACCGCAAGGTAATTTTACGTAGTCCTGGGAAGTTTTGTTGAAATCGGTTGAAAAATGAATCCGATCCAATATATAAACGAAACACACACACACACACACACACACACACACACACACACACACACACACACACACACACACACACAACCTGGGTTTTATAATAAGTGTGACTTAAGTCTTTTCTTTTAGAAAGTTTATTATTTTGGAAGAGGGAATTTTGTTGAAAAGTTCTCTCAAATTGTTTACTTAGTAAAATCTTTCTCATTGGAATAGCGAAAGATATCTTTCAAAAGCTAAGCAAAGTATTAAGAAACAATAAAATCCCGTTAGAAACAAAGGAAAGAGTACTTAATTGTTATGCAATGTCGGTCCTCCCATATGACAGTGAATACTGGACAATCACTACACAGATGAAGAGACTTGAGACAACAGAAATGTAATTCTACAGAAGGATGATGAGAATACCATGGACCGAACATGTGGGGAATGAGGAAGTTTTAAGGAAAATGGAAACAAAAAAGTAGTATTATACTTAACATCAGAAAGAGTTGAAATTTCTGGGGTACGTAATGAGGAAAGAGGGCCTAGAAAATTTGACACACACAGGACAGACTGAAGGCAAGAGGGCAAGAGGAAAGTATCACATAGACCTAAAAACTTGTGTAAATCGTTGGCAGAACAGCGATTAGGGAAAATAGCGAAAAGACAAAATATATAAAGAGCTACAAAAGATAGAAAATTGTGGAGAGCCATGATCGGTCACTGCATGACTGGACATAGAAGAAGAATTTGAAGCAATGTATTTTCGTAGATTCGAATATCATCTTTTGGCATAGGATATTGCACAATGTTAAAAGTATGGACATCCTTCCATACGTACACCAGTGTTAAAATATTGATAGATAGGGTGACAAAGAGAGAAAGAAATGCATATATATATATATATATATATATATATATATATATATATGTGTGTGTGTGTGTGTGTGTGTGTGTGTGTGTGTGTGTGTGTAAAGAGAGAGAGAGAGAGCAATAGATAGCTAAAAGAGATGGAGGCGTTAAAAGATATTAGTTAATCGCGTCGCGTAATTAGGGAAGTGGGTATCATTGTCTCACACCAAACAAGTTGTATCAGTTCCGGTTGCTCTCCACTAGGTAGCGCCTTTATCGCGCTGAAGTGGTGGGCGTGAAGTGGTTGTCAACTGGCTGGCAGCCCTGGCGACGATCAGCTGCATATAATTCTGGCCTTAGGTCAAAGAACAGATTTGGCTTCCGCAAACATCTCTTTCTCTCTCTCACACTCCTTTTCTCTCTCTCACTCTCTCACTCTCTCCCTCTCTCTCTCTATATATATATATAATTGTGTGTGTATGTTTGAAAGAGAGAAAGAGAGGAGGGAGATAGAGAAAGAGGGGAGGGAGAGAGAGAAAGAGAGGAGAGAGAGAGATTACCAAGGTTTGAATTGACGGAATACACTATTACGTTAAAAGAGAGAAAAAGGAAGCTTTTGGGATATTTAACACATTTTTAAAATACGTTCACACCCATGCACAGATTTACCCACACTTTCATAGCCAATGATATTTCACAGGAAATGCAAAAATTCTACTGTGCATAGTATATATATATATATATATATATATATATATATATATATATATATATATATATATATTTAATGTATATTTGAACAGCGATGTCTTTCAAACAAGTTTCTTTGAATATGACATACAAGGGAAAATTTTATAAATTTTTATTGCACTTATATATATATATATATATATATATTATGGAGTTTTCTCTCTTTTCTCTCTCTCTCTCTCTCTCTCTCTCTCTATATATATATATATATATATATATATATAGTGATTTTCCAAGCATTGCTTATATATGGCAAGAAAGTCGAGGGCACTCAGTGAGGATCGAACTCACTACTCAGTCGTAAATTTTCTGGCGAGACAAGCTTGCTAACCATTACATCGCCTCGAGGCGCCTCTTTCTCTCTCTCTCTCTATCTATCTATCTATCTATCTATCTCTATCTCTCTCTTTCTCTCTCTCTATATATATATGCATCCGCTATCTGTCTAATAATGTGTAGATCTCTGTATCAATGTATCGATATTTGAATAGATATATGTGTATGCTTTCGCTGTAACGTGGTCACTGTATATATATATATATATATATATATATATATATATATAGCGGCGATGGCTAAATTGTCATCTAAATTACGGGATAAAATGAAAATCATAGTCATTTCATTTTAACAGATATATTTACCAAAAATCAAAGACAAGCATACGCAAAATTGAATATATAAGATGGCGACAATTTACCCATCGCACCGTGTATATAAACATATGCATTCGCTGTCTAGTAATGTATCGATCTGTATATATATATATATATATATATATATATATATACTGAATACCTATGAACACAAATGCCCCAATCCTCCCTAAATACGTTGGAAACTCTTGCAAGTAGGGGTAATATGCTGTCAAAGTAATTCAGCACTTGCAGTGGTTTACCTACTTCACGCCGCTGGCGAGTATTGTATTTTGTTGATGTTATAAAGATTACCGTTTAATTTCCAACATTCGTTTTGGTTATTTCTGTTAATCATTTCAACCCAAGAAAGACCATAAATCGACTAAGACAAAATGGTATACTGAGTGTGAAAGAATAAGAAAACGAAAGCATTATTAAGGGGTGAGAAGAAATAAAAGACGGGGAATCAAGAAGACAGCAGATGACGATGGGCTTTGCACTTAATTTTTGGGAGATCAAAATTGACTGGAAAGCAAGAAGGAAGACGAGAGTTCCACAGGTAAGAAGAAATTGTTAGCATATAACTTACGGTTACATCTAGCTTATTTCAAATGTAAAAAGATGAGACCTTGTTACCGATCTAGTATTGCGTTTATACACACACACACACACACACACACACACACATATATATATATATATATATATATAATGGACGGTTACTTCCGTTTTTCTGTTCAAGCGTTATGCCAATCCCTGTGGCAGACACCTGTTCACACACAATTTTATTCAACACCAACAGAGACCACCTGCAGTACATAGTGCAAAAATGCCAAGCGGACCTTATTTACAGTTTCTGGGGAGAGAGCGCATTAACTGTATGTTAGTGTGAGCCGGAATGACATCATAACTGGTTTGAGAATGTTTGGTATTAAACGTTGCACTATTTAGTATTTGCTTTTTTTCAGTTGGTGCACTTGTTGCTTATACGAGGACACACGCAAGCATATAGAACACTGCTGATAAGCAGGTTCATCCTGAATCTATCTATCTATCTATCTATCTATCTATCTATCTATCTATCTACCTATCTATGTATCCCAATCAGTATCTATCTATCTATCTATCTATCTATCTAGCTAGCTAGCTAGCTAGCTAGCTATCGCAATCTGTTCATATCGAAATATCGTGATCTGTTCCTATCTATCTATTCATCTATCTATCTATCTATCTATCTCATATCTATCTATCTATCCATCGCAATCTGTTCATATCGAAATATCGTGATTCATCTATATTCTATCTATCTATCTATCTATCTATCTATCTAGCTAGCTAGCTAGCTATCTAGCTATCTATTGCAATCTGTTCATATCGAAATATCGTGATCTGTTCATATCTATCTATCTATCTATCTATCTATCTATCTATCTATCTATCCCAATCAGTATCTATCTATCTATCTATCTACCTATCTATCTATCTATCTATCTATCTATCTATCTATCTATCTATCTATCGCAATCTGTTCATATCGAAATATCGTGATCTGTTCATATCTATCTATCTATCTATCTATCTATTGCAATCTGTTCATATCGAAATATCGTGACCTGTTCTTATCTATCTATCTATCTATCTATCTATCTATCTATCTATCTATCTATCTCAGTTGAAATCTTTTTATCCTTCTCTCTTTTTCTTCCTGCGTGACACAATAAACTGAATGTATCAGAAATGACATGTCAAGTAAAAGTGTTTCCGGAAACGTCCATTATTTTCAATCCTGTTCTCTTTCTTTGCTCTCCGTTGTTGTAAGTCGTTGGGACAAATAATGCAGACAAAGATGAGCAAACACTCGATATGTTCGAGACACTTTGGATCATAATTCCTATTGCAGACAGTCTGATTCTTTAATAGCGTTACACTGGAGACAGACAAGTGCGGTAAGGAAGGGTACGAATGGGAATGAGAGCGGATAAATCAATGATGAAAACAATCGGCTAGAAGAGAGAGAATTTTATGTGCATTCAGAGAATAAGAGAGAGAGAGAGAGGGAGAAAGAAAGAAAGAGATGTAGACAAAAAGTAGGGAATGCATCAAAAAAGAAAGAGAGTGGGTAAGAAAAACGTTAAAAATGAAGAGATTTTGAATTGACAGCATGAAAGGAAAAGTGAAAGGTACGAAAAATAACGAGACAGACTGTCATAAATAAATAACTAAATAAATAAAGAAGCGAGAAAGAAAGAAGAAGGAATGATCAGGAAGTGAGAAACAGAGAATAAAATAGAAAGAAAGAAAGAAAGAAAGAAAGAAATTGTCAAGATAAAAAAAAGAGGAAAACGAATGAAATTTAGAAAAGGAAAAGAAAGAAAGGAAGGAAGCGGCAAGAAGGAACAGAGAAAATGGAAAAAAAAAAAGACCAACAAGAAAGAATGTGCCCGAATGGAAGACAAGGAGAAGAATTAGGAAGAAAGATTCATTAAGAGCGAGAGAAAGAGAGAGAGATGTATGTATGTATGTATGTATGTATCTATCTATGGCGACAATTTACACATCGCACTCTGTATATAAACATATGCATTCGCTGTCTACTAATGTATCGATCTCTCTCTCTCTTTCTTTCTCTCTCTCTCTCTCTCTCTATATATATATATATATCATCTGCTGTCTTCTTGATTCCCCTTCTTTTATTTCTTCTCAATATTTGGTTTGTGTGTGTGTGTGTGTGTGTGAGAGAGAGAGAGAGAGAGAGAGAGAAAGAGAGAGACACAAAAGAGTGAAAAATGATGAAAAAAGAACGAAAAGCCTGGGATAAAAGGAAGGGTAAAAAATGATAAAAAAGAAAGACCCTGAAAAGAGAGAGAGAGAGAGAGAGAGAGAGAGAGAGAGAGAGAGAGAGAGAGGGGTAAAATGGAAGAAAAGAGGCAAGGAGAAAGAAAAGAACAGAGAAGGAAGAAGAAAAAAAATATATAGATATGAAACGGAACAAAGAAGAAGGAAATTACTGGAAAGTAATTGAAACTCACCTGAAGCGAGCTGAATGTATAATGCTCCTCATGCCAAGGACACTTCCACCGAGCTTCTCTACGGCATATGATTTCACTGAATTTTGATGTGTTCCTCTTGAATTTTAAACTGGGGTCATCAGGAGAGAATGTGCACCGTTTCGGGGCCTTCCTCTCAACGGTTTCAGTTGCACACCGGCCCCCCCTCACTGATGTGAGGCCCCATTATAACGATATAAAAGTGTTGTAGATAAACTAGTTCAAATGTGTAACGGCGAAATTAAATTTACGAAAATTCCGAAAAACAAAGAAATAAAAGTAATGATAGACGTGAAGGAGAAAAACCAAAACGAAGATGAAAGAACAAAAAGAAAAGGAAACATTAAACAGAAACGGTAGGCACTCACAACAAAACACACACACATATATATATATATAAATATATATATAGCATATTTTCATTCACACATGTTTCATTGAATAAAATAGACATATTGTGTTTAATTATTTTTATACCGACCCTTTCCAGTTGTCTAATCAGCTTCTTGATGTTAAGATGAAATTCATTAAGGTATAGTTATATACTCATATTTATATGAGTTCTGTTGCTAATAAAATAGTACTCGATGTATAATAACACGGATATAAGTTATATTAATAATAAATATACATTTTTTCTTCACCAGTAAAACAACACCGAGTTCCATGCACATCGCAATCATATTGAATCAGCAGCAGACGAGTGCGCTGCGCATCAAACTCTGAGTTGTGTTATTGTTAAGAATATATATATATATATATATATATATATATATATATATATATATATATATATATATATATATACAGGTACGATGAGAACAAATAGGGTCAATTCCAACCTTCGTAACATTTAATTTAAAAAGAGGGCTCAAGACAGATTATCTCTATTTAACAGTTGCATATCATTTTACCAAATAATTCAATATGTTTAGATTATTTACTAGTTTCTTAAAGAAAGTATTTTTTTTATCAACTACAAAACTAAAAAAAAAAAAAAATTATATAGGAAATTCATAAAGCTTATAACTTCAGTATCTGTCTATATTTCTGAGATAGGGCGTTATGTACACTATTTACATTATTCGGACTATTGTCCTCATCTTTGTCGCCATATTTATTACAACGTTTCAGCCGTTGTACGCCTCGGCCTTCTTCAGTGAGCGAAATAAAGGGTTCAGTTCGACATTCCAACCACCTGAAGAAGGACGGAGCGTACACGGGGCGAAACGTTGAAATAAATATGGCGACAAAGATGGGAACTATAATCCGAATAATGTAAATAGTGAGTTTATTACTTGTTTAGCATTTTGTTAAATTACCTCTCCATCCCAGTTTTAGTTCCTAGGAAACTGCATTGTCTGGTTTGTATATTTTATGTAAACATATGTATGTGCTTTAGGTTATGTCTGGCTGCCGTTTGCTGCCAATCTACGGGTAATTTTTGGTTTTTGGCTTGGTTTAAATTTAACGTAGGTCATTTTTGATTGGTTGATCAGAGTAAAACCTAAAACCCTTATAATGTCCAACCTTTTTTCGTAAAAATAGGTATTTTGCTTTTAAATCTAAATAAATCGTTCTCTCGCCAGTAATTTACAATCGCCCGATGAGATCCATTGATACGCATTAAATCGCGACTGCAATTGTGTAGCGATTTTTATATGTTTTCGGTGTAATATCCTTATATATATATATATATATATATATATATATATATAACACGTAAAAAATATGAAATTGTTAAAAAAGAAAAGAAAAAGAAAATATTCAAAGAAAAGAAGACAGAACTCAGCGATAGATAGATAGATAGATAGATAGATAGATAGATAGATAGATAGATAGATGTTTCGACCAAGCGATTCCAATGTAAAGTTTGTTGCTTGGTTATTTCGTCTGAAATGGTTATACACACACGTACCCCGCCACTTATAATTATATCCTTAAATATAATACGCTATATATATATATAAGTTTTTTGTGTGTTACACTGAAGGGATGTGTGTAAAATTTTGACATGAGACGCACACACGTCAAAACCCCCATTCACATCAACACAAAAAGCTACCGCGCTGAAAACTACAAAGAGACCACCCCGAACAACGGCGGCACAGTTTACAGTAACAACTAAATTCTAACTATCTCTTGTATCCACCGTTATTAGTCAAAAGCTCGCACACACGTATTGACTCTTTCAAACAAACATAACCCACCCACTAAAATTCAAGTTATATTTGTTTTTTAAAAGAAAAAAAAAATTCGATATAACATTTCACTGTTTCTCATATACGTACATAAATTATATTTATTTATTTCTTCCTAATTGGTCCTAAAAAGGAAATAAAATGCGGTTAAATTCATTAAAAAAAATGTTCAAAACAAGTAATGTTCCCCGTAACTCATGTCTGTCTATCAACATTTTTATTTAAATAAAGTTCTTTTTTTATTTGCAAAAACAAATATAACTTGAAATTTGGCGGGTGAGATATCTCTGTTTTAGCACACTTTCCCTTAATTGTTACAAAGAAAAAAATGTACATGGATTAAACGAAAATTACAATATAACAATATAATATATATATATTACTTATAATACATTCCTTCTTTTGACGACACGGGTATTCTAGTGGTATATATATATATATATATATATATATATATATATATATATATATATATATATATATATATATATATATATCATTGGCAACCCTAGGTCATCAATGTTTGTCGGGCTCATTGCAATATAAATATACTCTTGGTATAATTTAGATGCTAAAATGATTTCTTTTACTCTAACTAACATATATAATTTTTTAAAATCACTGTGCATGCAATTAACAAAAAAAAAGTCTGATATTTAAAAAATTCTATAAAAATAAACAACTATTTAAAAAAATTACAGACATGGAAGAAAAAAGAGTGTGGACAAAGTCTTTGATATGTTTATTTATTGCCCCTTTCCCCTTTTTTTTGTTTTATAGCCTGCTTATCAAGTCACTGAGGGTAGAGATAGGAATAGTTGTTGTAGGGTCAGAAAGTAGAAATGTATATTTCACTCAGTGAGGCTAAGGGTGTGGATAGAAGTGTCTTCCTTTTTTTTAAAGTCTGGAACATTGTGTGTTGATCAGTGTGTTTGTGTATGTGTCTGTGGGTGCGTACATAAACATAATTAATGTTTTTATGTATCTCTCTGTCTGAATTTTTAGTACTGCTGACTTATATCATATTTCCTCAACACTGTCCCAGTCACCCTCAACCCCCTTCACCCCAGTCGATGAGTTAAGGCTGCCACTTTCTTTGATTTTCGCCGAATTTCGAATTTATGTTACGCTAAATTTAATTTACCCTTTTTTTTAATTGATACATTCAGTTAAAAACCTTATACAGTTCGGAAAAACTATTTAAAATAGATATTTGAAAACATTAGGTATAAAGAAAAATATGGCATACAAATCATTAGAGATTTCTAAGAGATTATTTCTAAAAGTTAAAAAAAGAAATATATTTCCTATTAAGTATGTCTTCAACTTCATAGTCCAACTAGCCACGTTAATTTTATATTTTTTACTTTCTTTTTTTTTCTTCTTTTTTTCATCTTCCTTATGAACAATATCAACGAAATGTATTTCGGTCAATATTTTCAAGCAAAGAGTTAAAACAATTAATTTTGGATCAAGCTGAAGTCAAAAATGAAAATGACGCACCACGAAAGATTTTTGTTACTTTGAAATAGTTATACTCGAATGTTGACTCACTCGGGCTTAGCCTGAGAAGCCTGACTTCCAGAGATACCACTGATACATACATACACACATATATACATACACACACACACACACATATATATATATATATATATATATATATATATATATGTGTGTGTGTGTGTGTGTGTGTGGGGGGGGGTGCGCTTACATTGAAAAAAAAATAGTGCATAAATGAAAAGAGAGGAAAAGAAGGCGAAGAGATATAGAATTCAAAGGCGAGAGACTGAGAGAGAGAGAGAGAGAGAGAGAGAGAATATCTAGATGAAGAGAATAAAGGGAATGAATCGATAGCTATGTCAAGTGTATAATTTATTTTGTGTGTAAAAGGTTTTTCCAAATGATTAGGATCTGCCTTGAAATTATATTTCGAAATCCTAACTTGAAATGGATCAGCGTACCACAGTTTAGAAAAGTTCTTAAAATAAGGTTCTTTTGTAATTGTCGCTTCTACGGCCAACTAATTTCGAATTGTAACGGTGGTCATAAAGATGAATATGAGAGAAACAAAAAAAAAAAAAAATGGAGGACAGATAGATAGATAGATAGATACAGAGAGAGAGAGACAGAGAGAGAGAGAGAGAGAGGGGGGGAAGGGTGACAAATAGATATGAACAAATTGAGATAGATAGATATAATTAAAAGTATAAGAAAGAAAGAAAGAAAGAAAGAAAGAAAGAAAGAAAGAAAGAAATATAATCGAAGATGCTATAAAAACAAACAAAGGTAACAAACGAAAAATGAAGGCAAGTGACATTCTCAAAACAAGAAAAATAAAAATATGAGAAGATGAAGAGATAGGGGAAAGAATAGAGAGAAAACAATAAGGAGAAAAATGACAGAACGAAATGAAAAGTGAGTCTGAAAAATGGAAGGAATTAAAGATTAAAATGGCAATTCCAAATATATCAAAACGAGGCTAGTGCAACTCTTGCACTATTATTTTGAATGCGTCCTAGCCTAAATTAGTATGCGGTGAAATCGACACAAATAGCAGAATAATTCTGAATTGTCGCACGATCACACGTTTGTCGATAATGTACTGGACTTGTATTAGCGGATATTGACGCGAAGGTGAAGCTCATTACAAAAGCTGAAAGAAGGTAAACGGCTCATCTCGAAAAGAAAGTGTATATGCGTGTGTTTAGTGAGTGGCATATTTACTTATTATCTTAAACTGTAGCGTTCGGGATTTCGAATTTTTAATTTTAAAAGGAACTTTAAAAATTGTCTCTACACAGTCTTCCAAATTTTTATTAATGTTAGGCCTTATGCAGGTTAAGCTAAACTTACTAAGTAGCCCTCTCTGCCACTCTCACTTTCTCTCACACAGTTATCCATATATATATATATATTATACCAACGGCTTTCCATACTTCATTCTCCAATTCACTCTCGTGTGGTCATGTGTGACGTCATGAGATGCGGTGCGATTTTCGCTTATAGCGTCTTATATATGCGTGTTTATCGTTGCTTAGAAATCATCTATGTAAACATTGACAGACTATCATCACTGTCGTGTCCGTATATTGTTGTAATTGACATCTTTGATAATGGCTTAAGTAAGCCGAAAGCTTAGATTATATTAAAAAAGTATGGATCAATATTGTGAATTTCTTTCTTCGGTCAACGATAATGTTATTAAACTTATCAGATGTTACGAAAAAAAATTACATAAAATAAATAGACAACACTTGTCTATATTATTTAATGAAACGTGTGTGTATATATATATATATATATATATATATATATATATATCAGTGGCGACTCAAGGGGTCAGCCTTGTCGAGCTAACACCGAGTCAGTCACAGAAAAGACATAACTCGAAGATAGATAGATAGATAGATAGATAGATAGATAGATAGATGTCCCAGCTCGTTCATTTATTTGAAATAGCTTATTCCGTACAGTATACGTTTTTTTAGCGGAATGTATCGTTTGAGAAAGAGCAAATTAAATTTATCCGAATTAAATTCGGCGAAAATCAAAGAAAGTGGAAGCCTTAACTCGTCTACTGGAATGTGGTATTGAGGAGTGTGATTGGGGTAGTGCTGTGGAAATATGATAGCAGTCAGCAGTTCTGATATTAAGGATACAATAAATTAAACTAAAATTCACAGACAGAGAGATACATAAACACACTAATGCATAGACATATATACAAACACACACTCTACCATCAGTGACTTAATAACCAAGCTACAAAACAATAAAAATGGAAAGGTGGCGATAAACAAAGATATAAACGACTTTGTTCACACTCTTTTGTTCTGACATGACTTGGATTTAAAAAAAAAATAAATGTTTGTTTTCATAGAATTATTACAATTAATATCAAAATAACAAAACGAGTTTTTTTTTAAAATTTCCTGCACAGAGATTTTTAAACTTATATATTTTAGAATAAAAGTTAAAGACAATTGGTCAGCTTCGTAGAACTAGAGTGTGCTGTGACGTATACATTGTATATTTGGACAGCAATGTTTATATTATACATCTTTCAATGTGAATTAAATGTAACAGAGAAGGAAAAGTTTTGTTTATTATAAAGATTAAGTTTTTCGTCAATTTTTAAAAAAAATTCTTATAGTTTTTCTTCGATTAGGATTAAGAGTGTGCAGAATCTGTCCGTAGTGCTTATTGTCCTAAGCGTTTGCGACTAATTTATTAGCCTTTTTTTGGTGGTTTGTTGTTCTTGTGTGTATGTTCTCAGGTGTATTTTGTTGTAGTAGTAGTAGTAAATCTAAGGTATGCTGGATGAGAGTAGTAATAATTACATGTTGTTATTTATATATATATATATATATATATATATATATATATATATATATATATATATGTGTGTGTGTGTGTATAGCATATCTTCATTTAAACATGCTTCATTAAATAATATGAACATATGTTTTTTTTATTACTCTACTTATTGAATTTTTTAGTTCATGACACGTTGACTGATAAACTCCTACAATAACAAAAAAAAAAATTCTGAAATTGCCATATTAGTAAAAAAAATGCACTCACTTAAATTTTAAAATTCAACCTTAGCGTCGCAACCACACGCTCCACAAGTTTGTATCCGTTATCAGTAACACATTTCAAAAAGAAAAAAATATATTTCGATTTGCATTATATTTTTTCGTCTCGGATGCTACCTGAATTTTACCAAAGAAAAAAAAAATAGTTTCCATGTCTGATGCTTAATCGAAGGAACCGTCAAAAGAACTTGCATATTTAAAGAAGTTACAGATTATAATTTAAAAAAAAAACAGGCATCATAACATTCATGGAGGGATTTAGTGGGTTAATGCATTATTAAAATTATGTTTGCAAAAGGATTTCGCCATTTTATGTCATTAATTTTACTAATTTACTTTTTGTATTAATGATTTATTGTAATATAAATTAAGTTGCACGACATATTATATATATATATATATATATATATATATATATATATATATATATATATATATATGTATGTATGTATGTATATAGTTTATGCAAACTTAGGTAATCCGTATGGGTAGACCTGAGGAGGATGATATCCAAAGAGTTCAATGTAAAATTTGAGCAGATATGTTTATATAAAATACAGACCACGTTAAGATTCCATGTAATAAGCTATTCCACCATAACCCCTTTAACAGGGTTCTGGATCATCAGACTTTACTTCCAAAAGCTGAAATGAAAAATGAAATGAAATTCACACGTAGGAAACTGAAATGATACATATGACATACTAATATCCTCTCTCCCACCTCACTCCCTCACTTCGTTAATTTTACGTATACTTGATGAGGTCCGTCAAAAACGTGTGAATTACGTTTCATTTTTCATTTTTAGCTTTTGGAAGTAAAGTTTGATGATCCAGAACCCTGTTAAAGGGGTTATGGTGAAATAGCTATTACATGGAATCTTAACGTGGTCTGTTTTTTATATAAACACACACACACACACACACACACACACACACACACACACACACACACACACACACACATATATATATATAAATATAAAAGTGAAATCGTCAGGCATGGGGCAATCGCCAGGCCAGGGCCTGCGATTGCATAGTATGAAACAGACTGTCGCCTCTAAGTGTTGACTTACGTTCACTTTTATATTTACACACGCTCTATCTCTGATATCGAGCACTTTATCCCATAAATATAGCAGACCTTAAGACTATATATACTTAATAATATACAAAGCAAAAGTGATATTTACTAAAAGGAAGGGTTTAATAAAAAATAATACAATTTTCCAAAGCGAAAATGTAAGCTAATTTAAATTATAAAATATTGGAAACACTGACATTTATACTACCACGGTTTCTAGCAGAGTGGTTTCATCAGGTAGTTAGTCGGTGTTCTAATATTTATATATATATATATATATATATATATATATATATATATATATATATATATATATATATAGGGTGTCTCAAAATAATGCATACACTCTTTAAATATTAATAGTTAATAATACATTAGCGTGATGTGAGAACTTATATGGATGAAAATATGCAAAACAGATAGATTGGAAAAAGAGGGACAGTTTGAATACCCACCTAGATGACCAGATTTGACACCCTTGGATTTCTTTTTCTGGGGGTTTCTAAAAGACAAAGTTTAAAACAGGAAACCTGAAACAATTATTGAAATGAGAGTAGCAATTGAAGAAGAATTTGCTCAAATACTAGAGGAAATGATAATTGACGTTTGTAGGTCTATTTCTTCAAGATATGAAAAGTGTATTGAACAGAATGGCAACCATTTTGAGCACTTGATGAGAATTCATCATTATATGAATATTCTGCCATTGCTCCAAGTAGATTTTATCTTATTAAAGTTAATTTTCTATGCTTTTTGTATATTTTACTCTCAAATTCTTTAAATGTGTATTCTTTCTCTTGTATTAATCTTATAGTCAAAATACATAAATTGAATAAGTTTTAACGATTCAAAGAGTGTATACAATATTTTGAGACCTATATATATATATATATATATATGTATGGGGGGAGTGAGAGTCTGTTTTGAAATAATAAAGATATGCTTTTATATTTTTTAAATAGGTAAGACCGCAGTTGGTTTCTCTTGATGTGTTATCCTTTGCGAAAGGAAAACTTCAAGAATAATCTCTACATATTTTTCGAAGAAAAACTGATGTTAAGTCAGTTCGTTCTAAGATCCGATTCCTAAATTGAAACTGATCCGTCACCTCTTGTATATCAATTTCTGGTAGAATACGATATATAAATTTCTATATATCAGAATAATGTTAGGTAACAAAGTGAAAAATTCTGGTTTAATTCGAAACAGTTTTGACCGACCTTTCTATCCGCACGGCTCAGCCGATACGAAAATATACAAAAAAAAAAAAAAAAAAAAAAAAAAAAAATGGATAATCGAAAGAAATCGGCTGAACTGCGTGTCTTGATATGTCGTACGCTGCGGAAAATAAAATAAAATAAAATAAAGGATTTTGAAACTTAAAATTAAAAGTTAATCTTTAGGTTTTCCTGTCGGTGCATAATCATAATCGGTGTTATCGCTTATATCCCCACCTTCCCCAACATATATATAAATTCCATCAGTAAGAACATTACTTTATTCTGATGAAGTCCTTTTAGAAGATGAAACACGTTACACAGAATTTTGTAACTTTGTCATTCATTTACTTAATAAGAATTTATCATTATCCCTATCTCTTGCCATTTTTGCATTTATCTGTCGGATTGCTTGGCTATACCGGATACTGTAAGCAACTTCTTAGAATCAGAAAGGATTGATAAGCCGTAGAAAAACATCAATCAATCATTCCGCTTTTTGTTTTCATCTGTGTGCTCCCTTATAAAAAAAAAACAAAAAAACAATTTTTAACTGAAATGATCAACTGATCATTGGCATCATAGATAGATAGATAGATAGATATAAAGAAATACAGTTTTATTGTGTGCTATATTTATGGGATAAAGTGCTCAATATCAGAAATAGAGCGTATGTAAATATAAATATAAAAGTGAACATTGACGTCAACACTCAGACGCGACAGCTGTTTTATGCTAGGCGCAATCGTCATGCAGCCTGGCGATTGCGTCTAGCATGAAACAGCTGTCGCCTCTGAGTGTTGACTTCAATGTTCACTTATATATATATATATATATAATTATTTATTAAAAATATGATTCTATCACTACATAAGAGTTCTCATGTTTTTGAAAAATAAGAACTCTTATGTAGAGTGTTGAATCATATTTTAAATAAATACTATATTTATGCTCTACTTTTGTATCGAGCACTATTTTTTAAAAAGTAATAACAAAAATACTAAAGAACTTTGGATTATTTACCTAACGAGTTCTTTCCTATTTTCTATAGTTTTTACACACAGATATATATATATATATATATATATATATATATATATATATATATATATATATATATATATATATTAATGTGTCTGAAAAGTCAATAGGCTGACTATGAAGAATTGATGCTAGAGCTGTGAAAATATTGATTATATATATATATATATATATATATATATATATATATATATATATATATATATATATATATATTCATACATGTTTCATTAAATAATATAGACAAGTGTTGTCTATTTATTTTATGTAAATTCTTTTCATAACGCCTGATAAACTTAATAACATTATCTTTAAACGAAGAAAGAAAATCACAATATTGATCCATATTTTTAATCCAATCTAAGCTTTTGGCTTACATAAGCCATTATCAAAGATGACAATTACTGTACAATATATTAAGCAATACACGGACAAGAATGTGATGATAGTCTGTTTCTGTTTACATGGATGATTTCCAAGCAACGATAAACACGTGCATATAAGACGCTGGAAGCGAAAATTGCACCGCAGCTCATGACGTCACACATGACCACGGGAGAGTGAATTCGAGAAGTATTAAGTATGGGAAGCCGTTGGTATAAACCAATGGCTTCTGTTACCAATTATAGACATTTAAGGATATTTGTGGAGATTTCATAGTTTATATATATGTGTGTGTGCGAGTGTGTGTGCGTGTGTGTATGTGTTTAAAAATTTTAGATACCGTAAATCTGTAAAAGGACAATATGAATAAAGACAAAAGGAAAAGATGTGTTAGCCGACGCCTTTCGTCCTCTAAGAGATTTTATCTATGTAAATGCAAGGTTTTTAATTTTGTAACAAGTATCTATATACAAGAGGAAAAATGTTACTGGTTTTTCAAAATTAAAAAAAGTTCTAAAACATTACTTACGCATTTTCATTTATTAGACATTGAATTGTATCACTTCGTGTCCCCCATACCTTAGCTAACGTTTCAGCTATACTGATGAATATTTATGTGCGTTAAAAAAAGTTAAAAATTAAAAATTTTTTTTTTGGTCGTGTATATAAATACAAAAGTGGGCAGCTGAATTTTGGAGGGGAAGGGAGTGTTTTGAATGTGACCCAAGGTCTGGACATTCTGCAACTGGTACCACCGGAAAAAATTGATCATGTTCACTACATGGTGATTAATGATTATAAATCAAAGAGCATATCCTATGAGAGATTTGAGAATATTCTGCACAATAAACTTGACATGATCAAGGTTTCTGCTAGGTGGGTGCCATGTCTTCTGACACATGACCCAAAGTACACAGGCTGAACACATCACGAAAAATCAGACATTGTTTTAAGCTGATCAAACTAGTTTCCTTGAACTTTTCCTAATCCAAGAGGAGTACTGTATTCATATCTTTGAGTCAGAGTCAAACGGTCATCCATGTAGATGAACCCCAACCACCTGATCCAAATTATACCAAGGTCGTTTCATCTGCAGGTGAACAGATGATAATCAAATTAAGAGAACAGAGGGCGAAAGCCATAATCACGCACAGCAGCCATTGACACCAAGAACTCGTACTCTGGATCAGTGTTCTCATGAATGAAGACACCTTTCGTTAGTTTTGCTGGACGTTTGGCCTTGTTAGACTTTCGTAACGGCCTCAGCAAGTTGGCATATTAATCTCCATTGATGGTGTGAACCTTTTGAAGTCAATAAGCACTATGAATTTTGCACCCTCAAAGTCTGAGGCCATCACTTTCCCTGCATTTCTGCAACAATCGAGGCGAAGTCATTCAAAAATTGCTGCCTCGTGAACGCACAGGAAGAAAGAAGGATAAGAAAACGCTGGGTGACAACGACGACATAAAAATGACATCGAACACAACGAAAATATTTACTCTGCCAGTAACTGGTCCGGTTCATAACATTTAATGTCATTTGTCCGACAACTGGCGTCACCGAAAGCGTTAAATCGAATTTTCAATAAGAATGTAAATGTAGACAACTAAAGGGAGATAAACACTATATTTGAAAGGCGTTTTTCTTAAATTATCCAAACGTGTGTACCCATGATATATAAATTATATATTATAAATTATATATATATATATATATATATATATATATATATATATATGCATTAAAAATACTGTTAATCTATTGAATGATGTGATCCTCATTTATAAAACTGTTGTCAGATGTTTCTAGTGCATATTTTTTTCAAGTTAAGCAAGTACTTTCGAAGATCCATGTCTTCATCATTGGGCTGTAATTTTTTTCCCTTAAAGTTAAAAGTTGAAGACGAAATAATTGTTTGTAGACCGAAAGATGTTTTTTTTTTAAGAATGTGCTATTTATTGGCGGTTGTACAATCTCGGAATGTGTGAGTCACAACGCTAAAGTTCAATGGATTAACAGAATTTTCTTTTAATCATTTCATTCCAAGCAAAGGCAGGAATTCCACTAGTATTACAGTGAGTGAAGGTGAGTGAAAAGAATGAGTACAGGGAGAATTGAGAAAAGGACAAAAGATGAACGGGATTCAAATAGATAAAAGATGAATTATGTTGCATTAAAATTTTTCAAGATTCTAGTCATCAGGGAAGCAAATAAAGGGAAGAGAGTTCCACAGGTGGGAAGCCTGAGAAAAGGAAGTTTTGGAGTAAAAGTAGCGTTTGCTATGTCCGAGCGCGTTCGGCTATTCTTTTAACCATAATCAAGGATTTTTTTTTCTTACTTTTAACTGAGTGTATGGATTTTTCTGCAAGTATTTCGAGTTACAGGAATGTTTCATTTTCAAAACACGGTCAGCACATTGTGGGCGTGTTCATACTTGATGTTATTGTGTATTGGCCTTTTTTTTCTTTATTAATAAAGCTGCCATTATTTTTAGCAGTTTTTACATGTGGATGAGGCTGCTGTATTTGTCAGAGAGTATATATATATATATATATATATATATATATATATATATATATATATATATATATATATATATATATGTGTGTGTGTGTGTGTGTGTGTGTAGAGACAGACAAAAAGTCAATAAAAAGTAACTGATGTATAAATCTATTGTAGGCGTAAATAAAGCAGTATTTACCATAGTGGGAGTAGCGGTTTCCGTCGTCGTCGTCGTCGTAATTGTAGTTAAGAAGAAAAAGGATGGTTAAAGCAAATAAATAAAAACGCCATTCAAAGGATGTATAGCCTTTGTATTCTAGTCTTCACTCTCGGCATGGCCGAGAATGAAGACGAGAATATCGCTGTTTAGATCACAGCTGAAAGATAACCTTATTGTCAGTACCGAATATTGATGGTCACTTGTGTACAGCTTCTAATTGGCTGTTGCTGGAGGCCTACGTCCGGGTGGAACGGGACCATATTGGGGTGGAATTAATGGTGAGATATTTTGGACAATGCTTGACGGACAGGTGAAATGTTCTATAGTCAGAATAATGATAAAGAGTGTAAAATAACCAAAGAATGATTGATGATGTTGAAAGGAATGAAGAAGAAGGAACTGGGTTTTAGAATGAAGAAAATGAACGAAAATGAAAAGCGTTAGAAAGAATTTACAAGGCGACTGAAAGAATTGTTTTGAGAAAAAAGAGAGAGAGAGAGAGAGAGAGAGAGAGAGAGAGAGAGAGTGGTGGGAAAGAGCGCGCACATGAGAGTGACATAGAGAGAGAAAACACGAAACATAAAAAGAGAGCAAGAGAGAGATAGAGAGAGGGAGCAAGTAAGAGAAAGAGATGAAGGAGAAATTAAGGATATAGTCAAAGTTAAAAAGATGTGAAATACATTGAATCGAAGAAAGACCACAAAGCGCAAGAATATAAGAAGGAAGAACAATAGAACTAAATATAAACTTAGTATTATGACCAATTCAAGAGAATTGGAAATGAAAAGATTGATTTGCGCCAGTCCTCCAAGTAGGTGTGTGTGTGTGTGTGTGTGTGTGTGTGTGTGTGTGTGTGTGTGTGTGTGTGTGTGTGAAATGCCTGCCTTGGCATGCATTTAGATTCCTGGCATTTTAATTAAGCCTCAGATCTAGGGTTATAAATGGCTTCAAGCGTATGAAACCTGTAGGTATTGTCAAGGGTTATATTTCTTTGAAACTTGCCAACTGGCGCTACAGAATTACAAACAAAGAGCGATACCAAGTAACAGAAAGCACATCAAACGGAGACATTCAACAACGGCAACAACTGAAATGGATAGCACATGTAAGTCAAAGAGAAAATAATGACATAATCAAAATGCTGACATTCGACACTACTTCAAACAAAAGCTTAGGAAGGAAACGCCCACCGTTACTGGAAAGAGCAATAACAGTTACTGGACTTGATTGATGCATTTTGCTGAAAATATGTTTTAATAGAAAGATTTTATATATCTCAATCGAATATAGCAATGGTTTGCTCGATCAAGTATTGGTTAATATTTCCTTATAAGGAAACGGCTGATATTATCATTGCCATCACCATTCAAATCAGCCACTTGCTCCACTGGGAAATATCTTACCATGCAGATTCATAAAGTAATCTATCTATCTATCTATCTATCTATCTATCTATCTATCTATCTTAATCTGTTCATATCACCTTAGTTCATATCTATCTATTTTATCTGTTCATATCTATCTTAGTCTGTTCATATCTATCTATCTATCTATCTATCTATCTATCTATCTATCTATCTAACGTACAAGACAATTTTTCTAGTCAGAATCTATTTTACACATTTATAAGTCTACCATTTACTCATGCATAGAATATTGTTCTCAGATCTAATCTGGTGCTTCTGCTATACATTTGGATATTCTTGATAAAACCCAAAGAATCTGTAATGTTATTGGTCTTGATCTAGGTATCTTGACTTCAGCCAATTTGCCCTCGCCGTAATGTAGCTTTCCTGTGCCTCTATTTTATAAATATCTTTATGGTAACTGTTCTGATAAGATTTCTTCTTGAGTACCTCGACTTTATGAATTTAAGCGCAATACTGGATTGATATAATGATAAGGTCTAAATGGGTAGATATAACCGTAAGTTCTATGCTAACACTTTCTTCTCTCGCACTTCTTGCTCGTGGAACTCACTTCCGACCTCTTGCTTTCCAGCAAACGTTGATCTTCAAAAATTTAAATGCAATGTCAATCATTATCTTTTGTCTTCTTAACTCCCGTGTTTTTTATGACTCCTTAATCATATTTTTGCTTTATCATATTTTTCACACTCAGTATTTCCTTGTGTGTGTGTGTGTATAAAATATATACAAAACAGATTAAGATGTGCAACCGTAGAAACAAAAGAATGAAAAACTAGTTGAGCAAGAAGAGAAAGTAAGAAGCTGACAATTAAGAAAGACAGAGAATCTGAGATAAATAAAAGTGAAAAAGGCAGCAAAAAAAAAAAAAAAAAAAAAAAATGTAGAGAAATAAAACTAATAAAAACTTTGAGAAAAAGGGAGATAAAAACTGATAAAAAAAAGAAAGAAAATTCTGCTAGAAAAGGAAATAATAAAAAGAAAGAAAAAGCCTGTCGGTTTACCTCCTCCTAATTTTTGAAACCGCCACTAGGGGACGTTCTCAGGACTATAAATACTCTACATTAACTTTTTATCACTCTCTTCTCACGCAAACATGTAACCCCTCGCGGAAAACGCGTTCCCCTTTTGGGAAACACACACACACACACACACACACACACACACACACACACACACACACACACAAACGTACGCACGCACATTCATTCACTACGTATGCTTTGGTCCAAAACGGTTTTCATATTCATTTGACGCACACATCTTTGTCTTTGTCACTTGTAACCCTTTATTGTTAATATATTATCATTTATTTGTACGTATATATTGACTCTTGATATTTCCTTATATGTCTTTATGTGGAGTCGCATCCCGAGTCTGCCATGTTTGTTGTGGATATTTCAGGAGACACATGTGTTTATTTCTCAACGCATAAAACGGCCCGCAACAAACCGTGAAGAAGTGTGAACAAAGCTGATGAAAAAAGAACGGGCTGAGAAATGGAAGAGATTTACAGAAGATGAGAAAAAGAAAAATAAGTGGCGAAAGGTAGAGTGAGAAAAATAAAACAGAAAAAAAGAAGGAAAATAGGAAGAAAGGAAGAAAGCGACAAAAAAGAAGAAGAAACAGAGAAAGGAATAAAAAAAAAAACATGTAGAGAATCTGTGTAAAATTGAAAGACTGAAAATTTAGAAAGAAGAGAGCAAAATAAATATGTAGAAAAATGAATGCATGTTTAGAAAAAATGAATAAGTTGAGAAGCGAAAAGATAATGTATAGAAAATAAAAAAAGAAAACGAATATATATATTTTTTAATCAATAGACACCAAGCAAGGCGATAATGCCACTAAGACGCAATGGGCTTTTGGGAGTAAAAGACTTTAAAAGAAACCGGAAAGCGAATCTTAAACAGAAAACAAGGGATAAACATCTACTCCTTTTCAAAAGACCGAGGAATAGTGTTAAACCTACTCCTATTGTGGACAAAAAAAATAAATACATAAATAAATAGTAAAAATTTCAGATTTTAAGAAGAGACGTTAGAAGCATTGAGTTGCAGCAGAATTTAGAAGGAACCAGAAACTAAATTCTAAACAGTATACAAGCGATAAACATTTACTCATGTACAAAAGACAAAAGAGTATGAACCAGACGACAGGCAGATCAATCTACTTCTATCGCGGAAAAATAAATAAATAGGAAGCAAAATTTCAGAGTATAGGCGGATACTTTAGAATTGTAGAGTTGAAGTATATTTTAGAAGGAACCGGAAACCCAATCCTAAACAGAAAACAAGGGATAAACGTCTGCTTCGGTTAACAAAAAAAAAAAGATAAAAAAAAAAGCAGAAAATAGATGATGCTATCTCCACCTATTGTGGACAAAAGATCAAAATAAAAAAAAAAATAATAAAAATAAATAATAAAAATTTCAGTGTTTAAAAACAGACGTTAGATTGAGCTGCAGCAGAAGTTAGAAGGAACCAGAAACCCAATCCTATACAGTAAACAATGGATAAACATCTACTTCTGTTAAAAAAAAACGGGGAAGAGTGTGAACGGGACGATAGGCAAACCTATCTACTTATATCGAGGAAAATAAATAAATAAATAAAAATTAAAATTTCAGAGTATAGGCAGAGATTTTAGAAGTATAAAGTTGAAGTAAATTTTAGAAGGAACCTGAAACCAAATCCTAAACAGGAAACAAGAGATAAACGTTTACTTCGGTTTTAAAAAGAAAAGCCCCCAAAACAAAAATTCTCTACTCCTATTATGGACAAAAAATAAAAATAAAAATAAATAAAAATAAAAAATAAAAATAAATAATAAAAATTTCAGAAGAACAGACGTTAGAAATATTGAGTTGAAGCAGAATTTAGAAGGAACCGGAAACTAAATCCTAAACAGGATACAAAAGATAAATATCTACTTCGGTTTAAAACATACGACTAGAAGTTGTATACAGACAATAGATGAAGCTATCTACTTTTGTGGACAAAAAATAAAAATAAATAAATAGTAAATTTTCAGTGTATAGGCGGAAATTTTCGAAGGATAGAGATGAAATAGATTTTAGAAGTATCCGAAAACTCAATCCTAAACAGGAAACAATGGATAAATGTGTACTTCGGTTTAAAAAAAAATCGAGTAAGAGTTGGATCCAGACAATAGGTGAACATATCTATTACTATTGGGGACGAAAATGAAAAAAATAAATAAATAGTAAAACTTTCCGAGTTTAAAAATAGACGTTAGAAGTATTGAGTTGCAGCAGAATTTAGAAGGAACCGGAAACCCAATCCTAGACAGTAAACAAGGGATAAACATTTACTCCTGTTCAAAAGACCGGGGAAGAGTATGAACAGGGCGATAGGCAAATCAATCTACTTCTATCGAGGAAAAATAAATAAATTAATAGTAAGTAAAATTTCAGAGTATAGACGTAAACTTTAGCCGTATAGAGTTGGAATAGACTTTAGTAGGAACCAGGAACTCAGTCGTAAACAGGAAACAAGAGATAAACGTCAACTTCAATTAAAAAAAAAAAAAAAAAAAAAATCAGTAAGGGCTGGAACCAGACAATAGATCAACCTATCTACGCCTATTGTGGAAAAAATAAAAATAAATAAATAAAAATAGATAAATAAATAGTAAAAAATTTCAGAGTTTAAAGCATAGACGTTAGAAGCATTGATGTGAGGCAGAATTTTTTTTTTTTAAGCGTTTCACGCCAAGCAAGGCGGGAAGCCACTAGCACGCAAGGGTTTACAGAAAATTTGGAGCAAGATCAGATAGGAGTGATAGAAGAAAGGAGAAGGAGAAGGGTAGTGGATAGATCAAGGCAACTGGAGATGTCGATTGACATTACATTTGAATAGCTGGAGATTATAGCTCTCAGGGAAACTGGAATAGGGAAGGGAGTTCCACAGGCGAGAGGTGCGAGACATGAAGCTATTGGAGTAGAAGAGACGGCTACATTTCGGAGTTTCGACAGTCAAGGGGTGAGAGCGGGATGCCAGGCTCGTATGGCGCTTGAACTCATGAAGTCTGGGAACCAGCGAATACAGCTCCTCGGAGGAATTGCCATGAAAGTATTTGTAAAACAGACAGAGAGAGGCGACGGCGCGTCTGTGTGAAAGTGACTGTAGACGAGATGCCAGAGCAGGGCCAATTATATTGCATATCCGCCTCTGGAGCCTATCAAGAACCCCGAAGCAAACAGAAGGGGCTCCAGACCATATATAGCAGCAATATTCCATGCAAGGGCGAATTGTTGATTTGTAGATCTGGAGGATCGATTCTGGGGAGAATTTAGAGGGAACAGTAAACAAAACCTCTAATCCTGCTCAAAAGACCGATGAACCGGACGAAAAGGCAAACCTATGTACTCTTCTATCGAAGAAAAATAAATAAATTTCAGAGTTTAAGTATAGACGTTAGAAGTACAGAGTTGAAGCAGAATTTAGAAGGAACCGGAAACCCAACCCTACATTTCTACTCCTGTTCAAAAGACCAGGAAAGAGTGTGGACCGGACGATAGGCGCACTTATGAACCCCTCCTGAGGAGAAAAGAAATGAAATAAATAGTAAATAAAATTTCAGAGTTTAAAAAAAGGAAATATTGTGAAAGCGAAAAAGGTGGGTTCGAATTTCAATGTGGAATGAAAGAAGTGGAAAGAGGAATAATTGAGATACGTATTAAACAATTACACAGACAGAGGAAGACGAGAAATAAATTTCAAATGAACCGGTAACGGTAAACTTTATAATATTGGGGTTAGTTGCTATAATTACAAAACTTATTCGGCCGCCTTAACTTATTCGTTGTTATACTGCTCCGTGTGGCTGATCCTTGAGTCGATATGAGTTAGTTGCCCAACAGGGACAAAGTATCAAATTCTTTGCTTAACAAAGAAAGAACAGGTGAACTTGACAACACATAAATTAGGAATACGCTTGTACTGTCAGAATAAGATATACAGCATGTTTTGTCTAAATGGGATTATGTACAACATGTGTTGCTGAAAAAGATCCAACAGTATTATGATGATTTTCTAAGCGTAGCCTAGATGTGACACAAGGCCGAAAGTATGGGGCACCCAGTGAGGATCGAACTCGCTACTTAGTCGTAACTGTTCTAGCGAGACAAGTGTGTTAACCATTAGAGCACGTCGAGGCGACCAGATACAACGGTATATGTGTGTACCTCAAAAACTGGGGATGACGAGCCTGACAGCTGCTCTCTCCTCTGGCCTAGCTTTAACAGCTCAGTGGGGTTGGGTTGTAAAATCTGGCTGGGTACATTCAATAGCTAGAAAACCAAGCTAGCGGACCCTGAATTTTTGCCTATGGAGATGAACGGGTGTTCTCTCAAAGAGGCCGCGTCTTGGTCGCCTTGATCAAACCAGGACTCAACGGGAACTCGTATATTCGGTCCATCGCGAAAGATGCTGGTAAAATGGTCGCTTCGCTGTACCTGATACGACCTGCTATCTGCTTTACAACCCTTTTCTCACAGACGAAACGCTATTCTAACGCTATTTCCATGGAAATTGTTCAATCAAACTACAATCCCTTATTTCCATCAGTCCGAAACTTCATGGCTAAGACCTTCCACGAATCCCACATTGTAGACAAAACACTCTTTTTCCTCCCCTGTACTGTACATATCCCTGAAATAGGGAATAACTGTATTTAACGTATTACTGAAAAGGGAATGAACTGTGCTGTACATGTAGCTGAAACGGACGACACAGTACTGCACATATGAAGGAACAAGGAATAATTGTACTGCATATGCATGAAAAGGAAAAAACTGTACTGTAAAAAAAAAAAAAAAACTGTACTGTAGATATCGCTGAAAAAAGGAAAAAAACTGTACTGCAGATATTGCTGTAAAAGGAAAAAAACTGTACTGTAGATATTGCTGAAAAAGGAAAAACTGTACTGCAGATATTGCTGAAAAAGGAAAAAACTGTACTGCAGATATTGCTGAAAAAGAAAAAAAACTGTACTGCAGATATTGCTGAAAAGGGAAAAATTGTTCTGGAGATATTGCTGAAAAAGAAAAAACAGTACTGTAGATATTGCTGAAAAAAAAAAAAAACAGTACTGCAGATATTGCAGAAAAAGGAAAAAACTGTACTGCAGATATTGCAGAAAAAGGAAAAAACTGTACTGCAGATATTGCTGAAAAGGGAAAAAACTGTACTGCTGATATTGCTGAAAAAGGAAAAAACTGTGTTGCAGATATTGCCGAAAAAAGAAAAAAACTGTACTGCAGATATTACTGAAAAAGGAAAAAAACTGTACTGCAGATATTACTGAAAAGGGAAAAAACTGTACTGCAGATATTGCTGAAAAAGAAAAAAACTGTACTGCAGATATCGCTGAAACAGGGAATAAACTATATGCAAATATTGTTGAAACAGGGAATAATCTCGACTGTACATATTGCTGAAACAGGGAACCAGCCAGGCACTTTATTCTTTATAATACAAGAGAGAGAAATTAGATAATAACAGTTTACCAATTTTTTGGATTGTCTAAAAAGGGTTGAGCAAAAGCTAATTGATTGATTGATTTGTTTATTTTATGGCTAATCAACCTGTTGTAGGTCATTTAAAGGCTAAACATATTTTGAATTATAAGAATATTTTTTCACGAGAGAATATTGCATTAACAATTTTTTTGAGATAAAAATGATTTTTCTAGGTGCAAGTTCTACTATTTAACCTACAGATGGAAGAAGAAGAGATGGCTTCATACATTTCAAATGGATATTTGCACGTAAGTGAATACAATGAACAAAAATGTAACTCGAAATCGAGCAAAAAGAATGTGAGGGACTCACAAAGAAAAAAGAAAGAAAGGTAAGAACAGATATAAAAAAAATTAAGACAGCAACTTGTTAAAAAGAAAGAAAAGGCTGATAAAGATAGATAGATAGATAGATAGATAGATAAAGAGAGAGAGAGAGAGAGAAAGAGAGAGAGAGAGAGAGATTAAAAGATAGAAGAGACTGAAAAAACCGAGAAAGAAAAATCCCACGACAAAATAAAAATTTTGGCCATAAGATAGAGAAAAAAGATAAAAAGGAAAGGAAAGGCTGAGACAGACAGAGAGAGAGAGAGAGAGAGAGAGAGACAGAGAGAGAGGGAGAGAGACAGACAGACAGACAGACGGGCAGACGTGATAAGAAGAAGCTGAGAAAAAAGGAGAAAGAAAGGTGATTAAAAGAAAAAAAAATGGCCTGCAA
>CAHIKZ030001580.1:2722500-2730000 GCA_903632075.3 Acanthosepion pharaonis
TTTCGTTTTTATACATTGTGTCAATGGCTTTCGATCAGAGGTTTTATCGTTGTGCTTCAAGCTTCAGCATCAAAGCGAGCAATCAGTGTCAGAATTTTGAAAGTAGAATACTTGATCTTCGATACTGAATTTTCCTTTCTTTCTCTCTTGTTGTGCAGAACACTTATTGGGAAATGAAAGCATAAAATCAATTTCGTAACCTTCTATTGTTCAGCTCATAGTTAACCCGAAGACCAATCTTCAAGCTCTTATATTTCTTCTTCTTCTTCTTCTTCTTCTTCTTCTTCTTCTTCTTCTTCTTCTTCTTCTTCCTTTGACGATCATGACTCTCCATAATTTTCTCTCCTTTGTAGCTCTTCGTAAATTCTGTCCTTTTATTTCTCTCTTACTCAAGTTCGTTAGATAGGTTATAAGCTGTTTTATTCTGTCACTCTTGTCTTTAATATTTCCCATGGGTATCAAATTTTCCAAGCCTTCTTTTCTCACCATGTGACCTAGAAATTTCAACTGTCGCTTTTTGATGTTTAGTATAAGTAGTTTTTTTTAGAACTCATAGATGCAAACGACGATGTGTCAATATGTTCAGAATAGGACACTGGTTGAATATGATTCCAATTGATCTGAAGTTTTCACTGTATAATGTGCATTCTTTGCGATTAGAATTCCCGACTGAATTAAGTATCATATCAAAGTAGGAAATTATGATGAGGATCAAGTTATTTTTTATTTTCATTTGAGACAATTTACTTATATCTCAATATTATCATTTTAAAAAATTATGGTCATGCATATGTATGTTAAAAAATTCATTATATTTAAAAAATCGAATAAAACAATTAATTCATTTATTTATCATAACTTTATAAATAAATAAACAAAATAAAAAAATAAATAATTACATAAAAAAATAAATTCAATGATAACAACTAGAATGTTAACTCAATTTCGTTTAATCGAGCGAAAAATTACGTTACTGAGGTCCTCCATAGTAAATATATAGAATATTTTAGAGTGCTCTCTGATTCAAATTTTGAAAACTTACTGTTATTTTTTTTCTCTCTGCGTTACTTTTGCGTACCAGAATTTTAAGCATCCGATATTTTTATTAACTTTTTACCTGTCTAAACACACACACACACGCACGCACAATACGTATATATATATATATATATATATATATATATTGTCATCCATAGACAGACTATTTTGACTTTTGCTGTTTCACTGCTCATCGGTGTGGCTAGACATCCAGTTGCTTCAAGCCGGGATCGAAACCCGACTGATTTGGTACCATTCAGAGATTTTACCCTTAAGCCAATAATGACACATTACTTATATCTCAAACTTTTCAATTTTTTGAATTTAGACGTATTCATTTTTAGACAAACACGGCGGTCACCGGAGAACTCAGTTCGTCTTAACAAAGAGTCTTGCATCAGCGGCAGTAATAGTCACTGTTTACAAATTCACTGAAATAATTTTTATAATATATATATATATATATATATATATATATATATATATATATATATATATATATATATATATATATATGATATGCAACTCTATATATCATCAGAGTAATAGTTTGTAATTGAATGACAAATTGAAAAAAAAAACTCCAACTTTACGCGTTTAGTTCCTCAAAAGGATTTCTTCTGATTAATAATGATTTTATGGATGTCATGCAGTGACATACAGTCGGGGACTAAGTACAACAAACGTTGTATCCAATTTTAATTTTAATACAATTTAATTTTAATTTTAATCCAATTTTACAACGAGAAACGCTTTAGCTTTGAATTTAAATTTTGAATTGTGGGCATCCAATGCATACTTAAGCTACTTCATTCATTTTTTGTGGGGGATATCTCCATAACAATGTTTTAATTTGTCTTAGAATTTCTAGGAAATGGTCTCTTTCAAAGTATTTTAACTCAGTCATCAACTTATTTTTGATATATTGATTTTACTTGATCTTGTAAACGAATTAACCCACATCGAGCAAACAAGTGAATTTACTTATGAAAAAGAAAAAAAAAACTACATTAGTTTTCGTTTAATTGTAAAAATGCTTGATTCCATTGTTGAAGTTGAATTAAAAAAGAATAAAAACTTGTTATTACAATGATAATTTATTGTTAAAACATATATTTCAGAAATCTTTTGCAATCCTTGACCACTCTTAAGAAATAAATGAAACAGTGACTAAGCCACGTTGTATACGTTATAAATTCAAATTAAAAAAAAAAGGAAAAAAAAAGAAGAAAAAATCGATCGAATTGAGTTCGCGAGACATGCATAAGCTGAAAGTGTAAGAATTGCTTAATGAAAGAAAGAAATGTTATTTTCAAACCAGAGTAGAAAAAAATTAGTTTTTTCGTATTTTCCGTTGAAGTAGGGAAGTCCATGCTGGGTGAAGCTGTGCTGCATCAATTCTATTACAGACATTTTCGGTACTTGCTATTATCATTTGTTCAGCTACCCGTCTTTGGTTGAATTAGTGCTGGTTGGTCAATTTCATTTCAGGTTTATCTTTCCATTAACATTTACCATTAGAAATGTCAAGTATCTCTCACAATCGAACATATACTCATAACTTGCTGTAATCTCAGTCAAAATCTGAATAAAATATTAGCAAGAAAACGATGCAGCAGAACTCTTTCAAAACACTAAACCAAACAATATCCTTAACTCTAAAGGAAATCAAATTTTATGCCAAAATATTAAACTCTAAAAATTCCCAACAAAAATACATAAAACCTTTAATATATTTTGAAAACTGAAAGAAAAGTCAAAAGAACCAATCAGACTTCACAAAGATTCCCACTAAACTCTAATAACCAACTTGTATCAGAAACTACATACTAAATAACTTCTATCTCAACTAACTGATTAAAAAAATCACTAATTACTGTACTCAAATTTATAACTGATCCAAATATAACATTAAACTATACCCTAAATACCACAGTTCAAAATACTTATCTGGTATTAAAATAAATCTATAGTGGTTGAAAGGCCGTTAAGCAGAAATAAAACAAAACCTTTCCTTGATATTGTTTTAAACCATATTGATAATGATGTAAAATTAAATGTCTATCCACCAAGTAAATTAGATAAATTTACATCTAGGATCATATAACATATCTCCTTTCATAACAAATCTGCTGCTATCACAATGTGGGCCATTTAAAAACAACAGCGATAAAAAAAAAGATGATGTGGTTAGTCTAATACAGAATGTGATTCATAAATAGGAAGGTACTTCGGAATATAAAAAGCTGCTTTTTACAAATTATGCAAAGCATTAAGAGGTCGGAAAATATCCTTAGAAGCAAAGAAAGGCATCTTGTGCAATGTCTTGTTTCCAATTACTCACAGCTAAATAAAAGTCATGCTGAGAATACCATAGACCGTGTTTGTGACAAACGAGGAAGTGCTAACAATAGAAACTAGAAAGAAACAATCAAAAAGTGAAATTTTTGGGACGCGTAATGAGGAAAGACGACTTAGCGAAGTTAACACTCATCGAAGGCAAGAGAAGTATCGGGAAGCAGTCAGTAACTTACTTGAAAATTTAGAGAAAATAGAAAACAGAATAAAGGTTACAAAGGCATAAAGAATTAAGAGTTAGTGCAAAAATGTTATGTTGTGGAGAGCCGTGATCAGAAACGTTTTGAAAGGACATGCCACGTGATGAAAAAGAAACTTAAAGACGAATATTTAAGAAATTATTTTACTATAAAACTTTTGATCCAAAGTTTTGTTTTTTTTCTATCAGCAGAAGGTTATAGGTATTAAATCCTATATATGTATTTTAACCAATAAACTCCCATCAGAAGATCTGTTCGATAAACGATCATTACAAGGGCAAATACCGCCCAAATACTTTCGGGCGTAGTTGTAGACTTACCAGGTGTTATTTTTGGAGCATTTAAAAAAAATGACAATAATAACACCCTTCACCACGCCCACAAATTACAGAAAAAATATTTTCGCGAACAACAGTGAAATTATTTTCTAATTAATGAAAACTTTGTATTCAAAAAGTTCACACATTTACGTGAAATTACATATATATATATATATATATATATATATATATATATATAATATCGCACATATACTCAGCACCTGAAGATTGCGTTGGGCATGAAACTTCGAGTCGTGCTACTGATGAGGATAATTATATATATATATATATATATATATATATATATATATTATATATATATATATATATATAGCTTATATATATATATATATATATATATATATATATATATATATATATATATATATATATATATATATATAAGTTGATGTGTTGTTCTAGGTAAGCAGGGTAGGCTGTGTCTACCCTGAATAAAATAGATCAGCAGTTACATTATCTTTATGTGGCAAATCCCCAAAAAACTATGAAAGTTGTTTTGATTATTATGCATAAAATGCAAAATATTTTTGTTGATTAACTAAATAAAAGCTAGATTAATATATATATATATACAGACACATATATATATATATATATATATATATATATATATATATCTGTAAGTGTCTGTGTGTGTGTTTATTTTTTCTACCTATTTGTATTTATCTTGAAATTTTTTATAGTTATAAGTACGCTTATTTTAAATGCAAAATATTTAATAAACCATTAATCCCAGTTTATTTTAAATATAAAATATAAACTTCGTTTATTGTAGATACAAGTTTTTTTTTTAAACCAGTAATCCCCGTATAATACATGGACTGCACCAACATTGCGTTAATTAGATATTTTTTATCAAGATTTAAATTACGTAACGGTCGGTCAGTCTCTACTCAGTACCTGAACATTGCTTTCTGTATGTAACTCCAAGTCGTGCTATCAGTGAAGAATATATATATATATATATATATATATATATGGTTTCATACATTTCCAATAGATATTTGCACGTAAGTGAATATAATGAACACAAATGTAACTCGAAATCGAGCAAAAAGAATGTGAGGGACTCACAAAGAAAAAAGAAAGAAAGGTAAGAACAGATAAAAAAAAAAGAAGATACTAACTGGTTAAAAAGAAAGAAAAGGCTGATAAAGATAGATAGATAGATAGATAGATAGAGAATCTATAAAAAGATAGAAGAGACTGAGAAGAAACGAGAGAGAAATTCCCACGACAAAAGAAAAGTCTGAGCATAAGAGAGAAAAAAGATAAAAAGGAAAGGAAAGGCTGAGACTGGAGAGAGAGAGAGAGAGAGAGAGAGAGAGAGAGAGAGAGAGAGAGAGAGAGAGTGTGTGTGTGTGTGTGTGTGTGTGTGCGTGTGAAACGAAATAAATAAATTAATTAAAATTATTAAATAAATAAATGAAATTTTACTATCAAGTTTCCTGACGAGCGGATGTAATCTCTGAGAAACAAAGCAAGAATTACTGAAAATTTAATAGAGAGAAGAAAGACGAGAGATAGATAGGAAGAAAGAGAAAGAGGGAGAGGGGCAGAGTGACTAAGAAAAAAAAACAGTTCTTAGAGAGAGAGAGAGAGAGAGAGAGAGAGAGAGAGAGAGAAAGAGAAAGAGAGAAAGAGAAAGAGAGAGGGACTGAATAAATAAATGCTACATAAAAACATTTTCTAAGGAGAATCAAAGTGAAATAAAGTTACGAAAGAAAACGTGAGTGAAATCGAAGACTAAATCGACAGATGGAAGCTAGAATGTAAGAAAAGAGTAAGATCTGAGAAGGACGCCGGTGATAAATGATTGGCAAAGGGCGAGGGATGGTTACAAGTAGAAGAGGGGTCTGGGTCGGGTATCAGCAGGAGACGGTCAAGACTGGCGGGCTTGAATCAGAAAAAGCACTTGTGGCTGGCTCAGCTGGTGTTCTCGTTTTAAGTGCAACCAGAGAACGTCGTGACGTCAGCCGACGGCCAGTGGTCAGTGGTCAGTGGTCAGAATGGTCGACTTGCACATGTGTGCGGACATAATTGCGTGCGTATAAACGATAGGCAGAAAATATACAATCATTTTTATGTGTTATGCCTCTTTATGTATTTACATTATATATATATATATATATATATATATATATATATATATATATATATATATATATATATCGTGAATGTTAGAAGACAAGGAGCGTTCATGTCTTTATACTCACATTCACCTCCGGATATCTATCTATCTATCTATCTATCTATCTATCTATCTATCTATCTATCTGTTTAGCCTAGTATCTTTCTATCTATCCCAGTCAATATTTATCCACACACACACACACACACACACACACACACACACACACACAGGCACGCGCGCACACACAGCATAAATACATATTTATAGTTAGTGTGGAAGAAACTAATATTTAATTCTGAGTAACAAGATATTCATTTGTTATGGTAAGAAGAGACATTACTCGATACTAAGAAGCGAACATACTTGGTGATGCTGTAACAACCAAACATCGCATTAGTAAGTAGGGGAGATTAGGCTTCTAATACATCAATTTTTATTTCTTTTATTTGTTTCGCATTACACAACGTTTAATATTTTCTACTTTTAATAATTTAAAAATCAAATGTCTTTCTTATAAATACCATCAAAAATAGCGCTCTAGTCAAAATAAAAAAAAGAATTTATATTATTTATGTGACATGGTAAATTGTCGCCATTTTATATTTTTAATGTGCTTGTTTTTTGATTTTGTCGACTGCACAACATAGTAGGGTCAGTTGGGCACCGTCTGTGAGAAAAAGTGCAACAAGACGCAATTCTCTTCACCAGAAATTTGGAAATGGCATGATGTACTGCTTGACACTTGCGCCGGAAGCACCAATATGAACATTCCAGAGTGTTTGGGTTTCAATCCGAGGAGAGTGCAGAGGATTCGGAAGGAGTTGGATGAGTCTAATGATGATTACGAAAGTACAGTAGATCGGAGAACTCACTCTGATCGTCCTGATAAGAAAAGAACTCCCAAATTTGTTGGTGGGGCCCTCAGACACAATACGGAGGCATCACATCAAGTTTCTTGAAGAGGTAGTGCTGCTGTGGGCCAAGACGGTGGCTGCTGGGAGACTCTATGTCTGGCAACAAGACTCTGCACCATACTACACAAGTAGGAGAATCCAGTCATGACTCATTTTCTGTGACCACCCATTCTGTCCACCTAACTCCCTAGACTAAAACGCCTTGGTTATTATTTGTGGGGCGCATTTGACCGAGAGACCAACAAAATTCCTTGTGACACCAATGATGAACTGAAGATAAGAATTATGGCAGCATTCACCAACTCAAAGAAGGACATAGTCCAGAAGAGTTGCAGGACATTCCGAAGTCGTTTGGAGGCCGTGGTTGAAGCGAATGGCGATTTTAATGAATAAATGTACTCTTTAGTATTTCAAGATATTTTTGTGTAATTTTGGTAAATATGTCTGTTAAAATGAGATGTCACTGTTACTTTAATTTTGCGTACTTTCGACGACAATATCCACCACACAATATA
>CAHIKZ030001580.1:2732500-2750000 GCA_903632075.3 Acanthosepion pharaonis
ATTACTTGACGAATACTACGTGAACGCCTTTTTTTTAGCAACCTAGTATTCTTAAAAGCTTAACACATTGACTGCGAGAGGTCAATCATATAAAATGTCGTCAAACGCCAACTTTATAATAGCCATCTTAGACAATAACTTTTTTTTTTAAAAAATCTTTGTATATGCATTATATTTTCAATACATTTTTCCCATAAAAATTTTGTTTCTTATTTGCCATTACGAATTATCGTTCCTGCCTTAGATGCCAGGTGGCAGTTATTTGTGTTAAAAACAACGAAGAAACTTGTGATTGTAGCTTTGATGGCAAGACTACAAAAGCGAGGAAACTCACTGTCAGATTCAAAACAACCAACAACGAGTTATTTCGTTAAGAAGAAAATATTTTAAGCAATATTCTAATATTTTATTGAATTTTAGTTTAGTTTTTTAGTTTATCATTGCAACCTTACTTTTAAGAAACTTATTGAAAAAATGTTAGAAAATTGCCAACAATTTTTTATTTTATCACAGGTAACTCTCTTATTTATGATAATGTATAGTATTTTATTCATTATTATTATTATTATTATTATTATTATTATTATTAATAATAATAATAATAATTTTATATAGGACTTTATAATACACACAGAACAATCAAAGCTCATCGCTCAGACATCGTGATCAAAGACCATAAAATGAGAACGTACTTTTTTATTGACATAACAGTTCCTGCAGGCTGTAGTGTGTATTTTTGAAGGTCTTCAAAAACCTATCAAATTACAAGGTTCTTGAAGTGGAATTGTAAAAAAAAAAAATGTGACACATGAAGACATCAGTAATTCCAGTTATAGTTGGAGCCCTCAGTTTGGTTGGAAAAAGGTTCCAATAGACTCAATGATCGTTATTATGAAAGTTAAATGATTAAATTTACTATTTCCAGTAAGCAAAATACTCTGGTGTATTTAAAATAGAAATCATGTTGATTGGAATCTCAACTTTTTGGTTGTTTTCAGTAAAAGGATTAAAATCGACCAAATTTGACATATTTTTACACATTTGCAAACAAAAGTTTTTTCCCGGTTTTAAAAAAATCTTTCAAAAATAAAATATATATTTGTGACATGTTATTTGAGGAAAATTAGCAAATTTAAAATCAAATTAATTGATTTGAAACAAATATTACTTATAGCATAAAACATAGTATACAAGCATTTCTTAACCACAGGGTCTTGTTTTTCGGATGTACTGATTGATGTCATTGGCAGTCTAAAGTGTTAACAGCTAAGTATAGTTGACCAGAATTGACATAAATTTACGATATCTTAGATTTGATTTTGGTTTTTAACTACAGAGTAATTTTTAAAATTTATAATATTTTCAACAATTATCTAATATTGTATTGAATTTTAGTTACTTTAGCTTTACAAACTTATGTCTTTATCAAAATAACTCTCACAAAAAAGAATAAACTTAAAATTAAATTTATTATCATCCGTGCAACCTGAACCAGGTGTGCGTTTTACTTTTAACCCGAAACATTTTCTTCATAAATTTTCTAACGCATTTATAAGAAAATATATATGACTTAGTGGATTACTTATTATTTTTCAGTGTCCTCGGTGCTGTAACGTCGTCATTTGTGTACCATGTCTGTTCAGGATGTGAGAGATTAGGGTTCTCCACAACTTCCTGACCACTATATTTAGAAAAAAGGTCTGACTCTTTACCATCCCTCCTGGCCCCTGTTCTGCCAACACCTTATCCCGTCCTTCTTTCAATACAGCCTGTTAGTACTTAATTTTCCATGCCGTCCTTCCTCAGAATAGATCGCAGAAATTTCAACAGTCTCTTTATAATTTGAAGTATTTATGTCTATCTAGTCCCGGCTTCTTTAAACTTCCTCACTGATCACATGTTTAATTCATGGTATTCTCAGCTCTCGTCTGTAGAACCACATCTCTGTCCTTTTAGATATTTTCTTCATCTGTACAAAATTGTCCAGATTTCACTGCCATAAAGAAGAATAGACATAGCAGTTCAGCGCAATTTCCTTTGTTTCTAACGGAATTTTTCCATTACTTTGCTTACTTTCTTGAAGGCCGCTTTCGCTGTTCTGATGCATTCTACTAAGTTTTCCAAAAGACTGAAGATGAAACAGAAAGTATTATCTGGAATTGGAATGAAGAGAGTGATGTTGACTGCGCTGAATCTTCAGGATGTTGAATTAGTGAATACTAATACATCGGTGTATGGATCGATTATAATAAATTTAATATAGTAGATGAGGAAATTGAACATCGCACACCAATCAACTAATAGAAGACCGCTAACTGCTTTTCTTCCTGAGGTCAAAATAATGATGATGAGGTGGAACTATGCCGACTATACCAGGTATTCGTAGCTGGGATGAAAATGATATTGAACAAAACGATCAAAATCCTCTACCAACTATTCTAAGAAATAATTGTCAAAAAATAAAACAAAGTGTCCATTCGACATTTTGTTCGTTCGATACATAATCCGTTCGACACTTTGTCTCGTCTATTCGTCATTTTGTCTTTCGACACTTTGTTCTTCGACTTTAGTCTCACTGAAAATGCGTGAATTTTAACCCTTCCAGAAAATATAGCTGTGTATATTCCAACCGTTCACCGATAATGCCTGAGTCAAGAAAGTTAATAAACACTTACACTATACACGAGTATATACGGCCTTCAATGCCGTATAGGTGGGTTCATTCTACATAGACTTTCAGCTCTCTTTATTTGGTATCTAAAGAATTAGCCTTTATAAAAAAGATTTCATAGTACATTTTTATCTTTGAATATAAGCCAACGGTGGTCAAAGTTAAGGGCACAGGTCATTTAAGCCTTTTATACCACATCCTAAACGAATCAACTCATAGAAGACCGCGATAATGAGTTCAAAGTAATGATGATGAGGTGGGACTATGCCGACGACACCAGGTATTCGTAGCTGGGATAAGAATGATCTTGAACAAAAAATCAACATCCTCTACCAAGTATTCTAAGAAATAAAACTCAAAAATAAAACTATGATATGGAATTGGAATTAAAGCAATAATGGCATCTACCCCTGATTCCATCATCAAAAATTAGGATGTGGAATTAGTCAATACCAAACAACTCAAATACCTTAGTGGATGGATCAATTATTTTTTTAATCATTTCACCCCAAGCAAGGCGGGAGTGTCACTAGCACGCAAGGGGTTACAAAGAGTGGGAGCAAGAGTAAAGAAGCGTGATAGAGAAAAGGATGAAGAAAAGGACGGAGAATTAGATCAAGGCATCTGGAGATGTCGATTGACATTGCATTTGAATAATTGAAGATTATAGCTATCAGGGAAGCAAGTAAGAGAAAGGCGGTTCCACAATCACGAAAGTGCGAGTCATGAAACTATTGGGGAAGAAGAAACGGCTGCATTTAACAGTTTCGACAGTGAAAGGGTGTGGACTGAGATGCCAACCTAGTAGCACGCTTAAATTCAAACAGTCTGGGAACTAGCGAAAGTAGCTCGTCGGAGCACTTACTGTGAAAGTATTTGTAGAAAAGACAAAGGGAAGCGTCAGCAGGTCTGTGAGAAAGTGACTGTAGACGAGATGCCAGATCATGAACAATCACATTGCGTATCCGTCAACAGATTTTGTATAGGAGAAAAGGAAACTGAACATAAAATTGTCTGCGCTAGGAATAGTTTAGGCCAACAAATTCTACAGAACCAAAACATAAAACTAAGAATTCGAATCATGTTCTTAAATAGGCTTGTCAAAGCGAGACTTTCATATGGGCATCATGCCCAACTCGTTTACAAATATCTAAACCAAGCACATCTATTCATCGTCATAGTTCTGTGTTTGATCGACGATAATAGAATGTCACTAGTTTGATTTTAAGTCTAATATTCCTCTGTACTGCCTTTGGTCTGGTGCTTTTGATATATATATATCTATAGCTTCTTTACAAAACCCAAAAAAGAATCCGCAATGTTATCGGTCCTGACATGGCATCTCGGCTTCAGTCATTTTATCACCTGTACTTTTTTATAAATATTTTCAAGGTAATTGTTCTGATGAGCTTTTTCCTTTGATACTTCGTCTTCAAGAGCAGTAGTAGTTTTCATCACTTTACCGTTGGAATTGCCAGTTGTATCCGTAAGTTCTATGCTTTCGTCTCTTACACTTCTAGTTCCCGTCCTGGGTATGATGATAAACTACATCCGCATCCTGGGTAAACTACGTCCAACAGCAAGGCTTCTGATCAGGAGGTGGAACCACCTCTTAATTGTTGGTGTTCCCAGGTTTACCCAGACCCGGGGTGGTAGCACCTGTTAGGGTCCCAGCTACGGGTAAATAGTTAACCCCCAAAATGGGGTCAAAACATTGTGAAAGTGTAAAAATAGGTTTTAATACCAGAAATACTTCGTAAAAGTTACCAACAATAAATTTTTGAAGAAAAATTATTACCAGCAATACATTTTCGAAAAAAAAAGAACTATTACCAGTTATACATTATAGAAAAAAATTGCCAGCAATACAATTTTTGTCGGCATAAAATAACCCATTGAGGTTGATATGCCGTAAAACAAAACATGCCAATCCAAAGACTTCTAGTTTGTGGAACTCTTCCGGCTTCTTGCTTTCCTGTCAACAACGTTATTCAAAAATTTTAATGCAATCGCCATCTTCTGTCTTCTTGAACCTGCTGTCTACTTAAATCTTTGAATCTCAGTAAGCCCTTGCTTGTTTGTGGCTTTATCGCCGTACTTGGGGTGAAATGGCAAAAAAAGTGATGGTTAATTTCCTCAAATCTCCAGGAAATTTCCCAGTCACCGCAGATCCAAAGAACGCAATGGTTTTCCCAATCCTGCAGTGAATTTCTCCAATTCAGTTTGTGTGTGTTTGTGTGTGTTTGTGTGTGTTTGTGTGTGTTTGTGTCTACACCCTTTGAGACGTTGATTCGACCACCTCAACAATCTGGTTCGGAGGCCACCCAGGTAGAGTGTTACGTAAAGAGACCATTTGTGTGTATAGGTGAGGGAGATAACGATTAACCCTAGCCTTGAATAGGTTAAGCTTTGTAATGATCGGGGAAGCATCTTATTGGGAGTCGATTCCACAGGGCAGTGGTCCGCGGGAAGAAGCTGCTCGATTGGAACTTACTTGTCACCGATGGAATATGTACGGAATGTGTGTGGTTTGCTACTGTGTAAGTGGTATGGTGTGTTCTTGCTGTAAAGGATTGCCTCGGCGGGACCAGTGATTGTAGTTTGTCCGAGCTCTTTCTATTTTTTTACTATCAAGTTCAGTTTTACTCGTTTAGATGAGATTGCTGCTCTAGATGCCAAGATTCTAAAAAAAATTTAACTTTTTACTCTTAAGGCAAGATCTCATTTGTACCCAAGTTGTTTGCATATTACGGGCCTGTAATTACTTGAAATTGTTTCTATTTAAGATTATTATTATTATTATTATTATTATTATTATTATTATTCTAATAATAATAATAATAATAATAATAATAATAATAATAATTTTCTTCCATGCGGTTTTTCGTTTTCACTTGAGATCTTGCACTGTGTTCTCCATCAAGTTGTACGACCTCAAACAGCAACATCCCCAAAATATTTGCGTTGACAGGCAACGCAGACTTCTGAAGCGATGGGATACTAGCCTTTATTGTGATTGTATTAATGTAGCACTTTCAGTAGCATAGATCGCAATGCCCCTATGATAAATGGGAAAATATTTTTTAAATATAAGTTGAAGAGACAGACATATTGTTTAACATTTTCAAACAGTGTCTTTTCTTTTACATTCCTTAAATCGCGGGTATTATTATTATTATTATTATTATTTTCTGATTTGTTGTTTGATACAAAACTTTACGAGGTTTTTTACTTACCTGAAATTTTAAGAAAAAAAAAGAAAGATTTTGCTTAGAATGCTATTGAGCATATTATTGGGTTGACTTCGGTTTATTGAATAAGTTTTCAATTTAATAAGCGAACGGACATTTTGTTCAACCCAACAGATAGATACACGTAAACAAATTGAAAAAGATAGATAGATTGTCCGAGATAAATAGATATATAGATTGATTGATTTATTGACTGACTGATATATATATATATATATATATATATATATATATATATATAGAGAGAGAGAGAGAGAGAGAGATAACAGACAGATAGATATGAACAAGCTGAAACTTTCTACTTAATAATGCCTTTGGTTACTAGTTTATTATAGCGTACTATTTATATATTTTTTATCTTTATCCGCATCACTCGGTACAGATTTGGAATCAATGTACTAGCTTTAACCTAAAATAGAATTTTTTGTTTGAATAGCAGATAAAAGTACCCTGTTGTTCTGCGTATTCGAGAATGCAATCTTAATTCCCGTTTCTGATTAAGACTGTCATCTTGCATTTTATTATAGTAAGCGGGAAATTTCCCAACCATGACCGGCGTCTGAAGTCCTCTGTAAAAATAAATAAATAAATAAATAAAACAAAAATAAAATGCCACTTTAAGGATTGAAACCGGTTTATCAATTCCTTTTGGATTTTCTTTAATATTACGTTCTCTTGCGTTCGAATAAGCGAGCAGAGGCGTGAATTTGGAACAAAGACAGTGTCTCTCAAAGACAACATACGAAGGTTCTAGAAAAAGTTGAAATCTTTATGAATCTCAGCAGGTTCGACAATTAAATGATTTTATCCCTCTTATTTCAGGCAAAGAAAACCCAGTCAACTATGAAATATGTTCTTGGTTCTATTTCTCTATTATGACCTTGACGTTTCATCCAAACACATGGTGAGGACGCATACACACATATTTGTCTGTCAGTGTATGCCTCTGCATATACGCGTAGCGAATGTCCATCTCTTTATGTCACTTTGTATACATACGCTGCAGAGATGACAAAGTAGTCAGACTGTTTACAAGTTTGTCTCAATCAAGATACTTTTATCCTGTGGAGTGATTTGTTTTAACTGCTGGACAGATGTGTACGCCATCGGGCCAGAGATGATCGAATGGAACACTGGGATTTCGAATTGGGGCCACATTCTGAATCCTGTGTGCGTATATGGGTGGCAGGCTGGGTAGCCATAGTCCGAGGTGTTATTCATGTTAACAACACGAGAGTGACGAAAATGTTAAACACGATCGATCATCTTTCGTTTTGACGTCCCTATTTAGTTCCGGACGACTTCCGGTGATGATTCACCACAGCGGCCCTGAAAGTTAGCAGAAAAGCTGAACGCCTAAGAAAGTGGCATTGTCTGTAAGTCTCCAGCATAAAAAGAAAGTAATTTATTAATATTTACCAAACTCCTCAGTATGTGGCACAAGGCCGAATTTAATACGGGGCAATCCGAGCCCGTAGGCTCGGCCTAAAATTTTCCGTAAACAGATTCTTCTCTGTCTACCTACCCGGACGAGACTCTGCCCTTCGGCATAGCCTCGTCCGGGTTCCTCTCTTCCCGACAACAGCTAAGAGCTAAGTAACAGGTCCCGACTAGTCAAGAAAGTCATTTATTTGCGGGGTGCGACGTACTTTAAACGCATTTTTATAAATTTACGTCGTATTTGTGTTATATTAGGTTGGTGCAAAAATAATGACGTAATAATGTCGTTTTTTTGACGTTAAAAATACGTCAAAAAACGACATTATTACGTCATTATTTTTGCACCAACCTAATAGTTACAGTTTAAATTTAAAAAAAATATACTGAAAAGATATAAATTTCAATAACCATTGCCAAAAATATTAATTGGAGACTTTACACAAACGTTCTTGTGTCTTTTACAGTTTTTAATGCAGACTTCCAAAATATTCATCATCATCATCATCAGGCCCATAACTGGGAGGGGTCGTAAGGTTGGTGCGCAATTAAACTTCTGACCAGTTCACTCTACACATCTAGGCTCAAAGCCGGAGAAGCATTCATTCATGTATAGCAGGTTTTGGACAAGTAGACCCGACGGAGTCTATCCCACTTCAGGTGAACGATAACGTAGCCGTTGATTTCATCAAATTCTGTCGAAGATTCCCCCTAACCTAGCAATGTTGTGTTATCCCAGCACTGGCTGCACCCATAACTGAAGCTCGGTCAACCAGATTGGGCCAGATGGCCGTTAACTCTACAAAAAGGTTCACCCACCTTTTGACAGGTGTTGCTTTTAATCTTGCTGTGTATCTTCAGGGCGTAAGCGATCATGGCTATCCACAACTTCCTATCACCAGTCGTTCTAAGGAATTTTTACCCCCTTACTATCACTCCCAGTCCCTGTTCTGGCATTCATTCACCCAAGTTAGGTATGTTACTCGATGTTTTCTCTACCCTCTTGCTTTCAGTATGTCTTGTGAGTGTCAGTTTTTCTCGTAATGCGTCAATGAAGTTACAACGTTCTTTTCCTTAATCTAAGTACCCACGTCCTTTTTGTTTTTCATAAAACTTCCTCATAGCTCGCATGTTCTGTCCATGACATTCTTAGAATCCTTCTATAGAAACACCTTTCTATTGCATCAAATCTACTCTTCAGCGTCACTGAAGTTTCAACCGTCTCTTCCTGATTCTAAGTACACGTGTCTTTTTGTTCTTGTTTTCATAAAACTTCCTTATAGTTCGCATATTCTGTCCATGGTATTCTTAGCATCCTTCTATAGAAACACCTTTCTGTTGCATCAAGTCTACTCATCAGCGTTGTCCAGTATTCACAGCTGTATTTTTCAATCATTTTACACCAAGCAAGGCAATAATGCCGCTAAGATGCAAGAGGTTACTGAGTGTTAGAGAATATGATAAAAAAACATTCTTAAGGAGAAGTAACAATAAAAGATCAAGAATTAGGAAGACAGAAGATAACGATTAATATTGCATTTAATTTTTTGAAAATGAAAGTTATCTGGGAAGCAAGATGCAGGAAGAGATTTCCGGAAGAGAAAAAAAAACTGTTAGCATATAATTTATGCATGATTAATATTACATAGTAATTTAGTACCCGTTTCATTGTTTTTAAAGGCATTTTCCTGTTAAAATTTTGCTTAGCCTTTCGAAGACAACTTTCATTAATCTAATGTCTCTTCGGCTTTCGGTGTCACATTTTGTGTCGCCTGTTACAACACTTCTTAGATAAATTTATGTAGTTGCGTGATTTTCACGCCTCCAATTTAATCTGCAAAAATTTAAATGCAATGTCTATCGCTATCTACTTTCCTCCTGATTGCTCTTTTCTGTTTCTCCCCATTACTAATGTTTCTTTTCCATATTCTCCCACACCCTGTAACTCTTTGCGTACCTAGTCGCTGCAGTACCTTGCTTGGGCTGATACTGATTTAAAAAAGACCATGACAAACAGGAGTACAAAATGAAAAATGCAGAAGATGCGACCTGTCATAAGTAAGCAATTGTCTCAAAAGGCAAGTAAAAATAGGTATCACTGAACGGGGAAGGACGATTCACTGACAACTGTGCAAAAGACTAGAGTTTGATCATGTAAACATGCTATACACACAAACCAGAAAAATAAAAAATAAAATAAAACCATTACACCACATCGAAGTGACCATTCTTCGCAGGATGTGGGCTATGATTTTCAGAACTGTTTTTGGATTTCCTGGAGAGATGGTGCACCATGGATTGTGTTAATTTGTTCCTGAATTCCATTTCTTTATCAGATTATTATTATTATTATTATTATTATTATTATTGTTGTTGTTGTTGCGTTTTGTCTTTTTTTTGTGTAGTACGACGAGTTGCCTCCAAGATTTAACCAGAGACTTTAACAGACAAGACTTTTTTGTACCAGAGGATGCAAACAGATGAGGCCGTCAGCTTGGGTGTGTGCGAGTGTATAGCGACTCGGAATTGAAAATCGGAGAGCCGAGTTCCAATTCCAGTCGGGTTCGTTCATTACGCGCAAATACCATTGGGAAACGTACGAATCCACCTCTTCTCCTCTCAGCGATGGGTTAAATAGTAACTTTTGCATCAGTAAATAATTATTGCAAAAAAAAAAAAATCTCACAGTCTAAAAGTATTTTCTGGCTTTAAATATCCTACAAAAGAGTAAGCCCTAAAAACAAACCTATCTTATCAAACAGATGAGACACTAGGCAATCATAGAGAAAAAAATGTAATTGTGCATATTGCACACGGCGAGAAATCTAAGTAAGATTTTAGAAGTACATATGAGTATGATTTTTTGCAAATCATATTAAGGCTACCAGGAATTTGATATCCACATATTTGTTTGCTTCATTTTTTTTTCATTCCCAAAGCCTAATAACAAAACTTAAAGTTTTTTTGTTTTTTTTTATTTGTGAGGCCTCATTCTACTGATTTATATTTTGAGATACTTATATTTACTTATTTTATCAAGCATTTTCACTTAAGATGTGTTTTTGTCAGCTGGGGTTGCAACATCTGTCAGAAGGCATATTTTTTAACATGATTGTTCACAATTACATCTGGTCGATTTGCTTTAATTTTTCTATCAGTCAAAACTCTGAAATTCCACCGGGTGGTAACATTATTATTATTATTATTATTATTATTATTATTATTGTTGTTGTTGTTGTCGTTTATTGTTGTTTTTGTAGTCTGCCATTGAGTCAATGTTTAGACTTTATGGAGGGAAATTTACTATTTATATTGCGTTTAGAAAACTTGCCGGTGTTAAACATTCCTTACGAGCAGTTTCTAAAGCCTAAAGCTGGAAAACCGTATAAATCATATGGCGAGAGAGATATAATCAATGTTCAACTCTTGGGCGTTACTTATCTTTTTGTTTCAAATAAATTGCCTATGATGAATGCTCAACACCACTTCTTTTTCTTCTTCTTCTTCTTCTTCTTCTTCTTCTTATTATTATTATTATTATTATTATTATAAATTACTGTCTTTCAACTAGAGTTCTTGCATAATGAGCGCTCTCTATCAAGACAGAGAGAACCTTTTGCAGAATATTTCCAACGCCAAACAACGCAGACATCTGAAGCATTGGAATACTAGGCTTTGTTCTGATTTCTACTTTGTAGGACTTTATGTTCAATGGTATAGACCACTTCAATAATAACAGAGACAATGATAACAGTAACTTCAATCCAGTGTATTTATTGAGCGTTTCAATTTCTTTGACCGTCATATTATGATTACCAGGAACCGATACGTTAATGAGAAGACATTTTTCTGTTACTTTAACAACGATGACTTTTGGTTTGGTGGACTCAAGGAAGCGGCCTGTTTGGATTTTGATATCATAGAAGCTCTCTACTTGAGCGTTCTCAATCACTTTCTCTGCCTCGTCATAGTACCATTTCTCGTTATTTATAGTCCATTATTATTATTATTATTATTATTATTATTATTACAAAGTGCTGTAAGCTTGAATGTGCGGGTAGTGTAATGAATAATGACCCAGAATTGTTTATAGGAGAGCAGTGTTCCAATTTCAGTTGGGTTCGTTATATTCACTTACACCCAAATGCTGTTGGGAATGGTATGAATCCACCACTTCTCCTCCAGCTATGGGTTAATTAGTAAAACTTGTATTAGTAAATCGTTAGTATCCCCAAAACATTCCGAAAATCTAAAAATGTTTTTGGGCTTGTATTTGGACAGTTTCTCTGTAAATTTTATGGAGGCATTTCTCTCAGATGGGACTGCTTTGTCAATAAGCATACACTCCCCTGAATTTATTGCCTTTTATGATAATATCATGTCTGTTGGCTTTCCTTTCCCTGCCAGTTTGAATTGGCATGTTCCACAGGATATTTACATCGTTATTTTGGGTAACTGTGTCTGGATGGTGCTCATACAATCTCTCAGTGGTTTTGATTTCGTGCTTCTTGCATATCTTCCAGTACCCATATGTCGCTATCTTGTCATGTCTCTGTTTATATTAATTTTTTTTGCCAGTTCCGGGCATTATTATTATTATTATTATTATTATTATTATTATTTTCTTTGATTTCTGGCGTTTACACATTTTTCCGGTCGCCCAGGACCTAAGGTTAGAAATGACATCATGACACTTTCCACTGACAAAAAAAAAAAAAAAATTACATAGATAAAGCCCTTCGTAAAGTGTGGGCTGTACTTGTCAGAACAATTTTTTGTATCTCCTTAAGGCATGGACTTCCAGGAATCTCTTCAATTAGTCTACTGCAATCTTTTCCAACCAGTCCTAGGGCTCCAACTACAACAGGGATTGTTGATGTTCCCATATGCCACATTTTCGAGATTTCTATTTCAAGGTCCTTGTATTTTGACAACTTTTTGAATATCTTCAAAGATACATTGCAGTCAGCAGGGACTGCCATATCAATAAGGAGGCACCGTTTTTGTTTGTGGTCTTTAATAACAATATCTGGGCGGTTGGCTTTGATTTTTCTGTCAGTGTGTATTGTGTAGTCGGAGCTGTTACCATGAAAGTATTTGTAGAAAAGACCGAGCGTGTCGACGACCCATCTGTGAGAGAGCGACTACAGGCGAGATGCCAGATCAGGGCCAATCACATTGCATATCCGTCTCTGGATTTTGTCGAGAACCTTAAGACGAACAGCAACAGTATTCCATGCAAGGGCGAATGGTTGATTTATAGATTTGAAGGATGGATTCGGGCGAGAAAAACTTTCTGGCGTGACATAGTGAACCAACTTTCCTTGCGGTGGATGAAGCTATTGATTCGATATATTTGTTCCATCTCAGGTCAGTGGGCAGTGTGAGAACAAGCAGTCACAAAGAGATGCTTCCGTGGAATTGAGCATCAGACATTCTAATGGGGGGGGGGCAGGGACGGTTTCTTGTAGTGAGTAATAGAGAGCAATTTTGTTTTTTAGGCATTAAAGTTAACCAGCCAATTCCTGCCCCAGTCCACAACCGACTGGAGGTCCTTCATTGCTTGGTAATTTCTAATTTGCAAGCACTGGTCCTGTGCAGAAAGAATAAAATATTCGATTTCAGCTTTTAATCCTGCACTACGTAACTACTAATTGGTACTGGGTTTGTCTAGATCAGTTTATTTGGTACGGGCAGATTATTGACTGTGAAGAAGGTTTATCTTGGAATCATTTCTGGATTTGGTTCATTGCATTTACTTTTTCTTTTTCTTTTAGATTCTTTGCCACTGCAGTGTGTGTATTATGATTTACTTGCACTTCTTAACCCACTCGAAATGCCATTTTGAATTTAGCTTACTTTATTACTTATTTCTTTCATGTTCTTTGACATAGATCATCATCTAGTCTTTTGTAGTTTCCAGGTATGTTTGAAGACCAATTGTTGTAGTTTTATAAGATTATTATTATTATTATTATTATTAAATAATTAAAAAAAACACATTCTGATAAAATTGACTGTTCATGGATTCATATCACTGACTTTGTAAAACAAGAAAAGCGAGATGCGTAGCTATTTAGCTGCCCCCTCCCAAAAAGTAAAAGCGAAGGGTATTTTAACAAAAACACTTTTCGCTATTCTTCGGAAGGAAGTAATGATAACCCATTCCATAATTCAGTCGACTCGCGATATTCGAGTATTCATGGAAAATAGAAATACTTATTCCTGACCTGCAAGTCTCGTTTGCGGCTGGCGTTATGGAGCTCTCCGGTGTGTGAAAACACGAAGATCACACGTGAAGTGCAGCGAAGCGAGATTAACGAGACCAAAATTATGGCGGCTTTTGCTCTCGATGCTTCGGTTTCCGCTTCCTTTTTACATATTTTTTTTCTTCCCTACTTCGTCTATAAATTATGTTTTCGGGATTTTTAGTTTCCACTCCTCATCGCCATTTTCTTTTTCTTCTGTTGTTTTATTCATTTTATATATACAATCATTTTACTGATTTACTAATAATCTCACTCACTCTATTTTCCTATCAGTATATATTTTAATAACAAGCATCTATCTATCTATCTATCTATCTATCTATCTATCTATCTATTACATACATACGCACAATGTACGACGTAATATTTAATGAACTCTTCATAAACTTAATGTATGATATAATTTACAGTTATTCTTTGAAAGTTAACGGGTAAGAAATATGAACACCTTCGAAAGAGACCGTGCAAACTAGATGCTAGATTAATTTATTTCCATGATCAAATTCTTCGAAAATTTAGGTAGCGTCTTTTTCTCTTACTTTATCTTAATCTGTTTATATTTATTGATCTCTCTCAACAAGACTGTATGTATGGATGTATGTATGTATCTATCTATCTATTTATATATATGTGTGTGTGTGCGTGTGTGTGTGTATAGTTGTATATATCTATGTTGTCGTCGTGGTAGTCGTCGTTGTTATTGTTATTGTTCTTCTTCTCTATCTCTCTGTATCTATGTTCATATCTATCTATGAATCTGTCAGTTTGTTATCATCTATCTGTATATCTAAGTCCGTTCTTATCTATCTATCTATCTATCTATCTATCTATCTATCTATCTATCTATCTATCTATGTGTATAATAGTAGTAGTAGGTTCTTCTTCTTCTTCTTCTTCTTCTTCTTAATAATAATAATAATACTATATCCATCTAAATCTGTCCGTTCATTATCTCTAATGCCTTTCAACAGAGGGACATTATTATTTATTGATATGATGTCAATTCTCTTTAATTACTTAAAAGCAAACTAATATCAACAGAAGTTAATTCAAGAAATTCTTCTGCAATAATGGCTTCGAAAACAACTTATATTGCTTCCTAAATTTAATTTCTGGATACTAATTGCTTGCCACCCTCATAAACACGCTTTTTGTCAATACTGAAAAAGTTATCGATGGGGTTTAGATCCGAGGAACATAGCAGCCACGCCATAAGCCCGTCGTTTTAAAACCTTAAAAAAGTATTCATTATTTGTACTGTATGAGCTGGAGCGTTGTCATGCATAAAGATGACTTGAATGCTACTTTTTATTTTCTTAACTTATATCTGACAGTTGATCTCCAGGTGTTTAATGTAGGGAGAAGAGATTATTTTATCGTCATCGTTTGCTTTCCATAGGCAGGTATCATCGGTAGGTAATGGTGATACCTGCCAGGAACATAATTCCCCTATCTCCTTGTTGGCACCTCAGCTAAACAGACAGAAAGAGCAGTACATAATACGCTTAATGAGGTGATTCGATGAGGGTGAACAACGGGTTTTGTGCGTGTTTGAAAACGCTTATACATTATGGCTCATTTCAGTGGCGTATAAGGCATATTTGCTTCCAGAATAGCTTCGAAAAATCCTCTACTCTTAAGTTAGTATTGGTGCACAGCCGCTATGAATTGTGGTTTTATTAAGCGGGTAAAAGACAGTTTCCCTATGTTTCCCATTGTCAGGTCGCATAATGTAGCCAGCCGAATTTGTAATATGTTTCTTGATCACACTATCGTTTGTTTAACGGCATGTCAACATCCGTATGGGTAATTTAATTTTTGAAACCTGATTCACTTGCAGATGCTTCATTACGTTCATAACTATTCATAATATGTTCTTGATCGGTTCACACTCCTCCTCAGTCTTTTGAACAGGAGTAGAGGTTTATACCTTGCTTTCTGTTTCGGATTGGGTTTTCGGTTCCTTCTAAAGCCTTTTCATTCACTTTTACTTCCGGTGGCCCCTTGCGTTTTGGTGGCATTATCTCCTTGTTTAGGGTTGTGCCTCTTACTTTGTGTTATGGTCCGGTTCCTTGTACCACGGTGATAGTCCAAGGTAGAACCAATAAAGAATTCGAACACGGATATGGAATAACACAGATATATTACAAACAGGAATATATAGAGAGAAGTAGAAAGTGTTAGTACGAACAATCAGGTTTAGTAGTACTTGTTTCGGACTGCTCTGACTCGACTGACTGACTCGACTCGACTGACTGACTCGACTGACTGACTCGCTCGCTCTGACTGACTGACGGACATCTGACGGACCTCACTCCAGACTTCAGACTGAACAGTATTTAGTCCCCCCACCCACGAGGGCATCATGTGGCACAAGGCCGGTTTAATGTGGGATCTCCGAGCCCGTGGGCTCGGCCAAAAATATGCCCTTTGAACCCGTATAAACGGGTTTAGGGTCCAGTTACCTCCCCGAAAGAGAATCCGCCCTTCGGCGTAGCCTCGTTCGGGTTCCTCCCCGCCCGAAGGCAGAGAGTTCAACCGGTCAGCTGGTCGCCCGACTTCAGGCTGAACTCCCTGCTTCCTCTTGAGGCGCTGTATTTATTCCGTATGGAATAGTCCATTATGTTATTATGGGTAAGGTCCCATAACACTTTGTAACCCTCTACCTTGAGTGACTCTTGTGCATTGTACAGGGCGAACATCATTGAAAAAAATATACCACAGCCATTGAAGATTTCTGTTGAGTTTCATCTAGTCAATTTTACTCAGAAGATTATCAAGAAGACACATTCTTGACTCATCGGCTATTCAACTCTTCTATTGATTTCAGAACATCCTAATATTGTTTAATGGTTGGGCAGAATTTTAAAATTTTTGACTTGCAATCATTACTCAAACTATTACGGCCACATCACGTTGAAACACCGGTTCTCTCATGATTACTGAACTTAAGCAACATCGGGCCTGATCAGTACCTAGATAGGTGACCCCAAGGTAATTTTACGCAGTCCTATGAGGTTTTGTTGAAATCAGTTGAAAAATGTAGGAAATCCGATCCAATATATAAACGTACAGACACACACACACAATCTGCGTTTTATAATGAGTAAGATTTCAAATTCACAGGGAGATGAGTGCGTTCCTTAACTAGGTATTCGAGCTGTGCCTTAACATGACGCTCATCTGTATCCTAATTAATAAAGCCCATTTTCGGCTATAGAAGTGGTTTATCTTAGGGAACAAAGGAAAACATGTTCATTTCTTATTTGGAGAAATATTTTTCTTTAGTTGGATTACTCGATCAAGGCTGGTGGATATTAATTTCATTGTTTAAAGAAAAAAAAACGAAGATGTCAACTCATAAACGTGTGCTCAGTAAAAAATAACGTTTATAGCAATGCTATTGAATTAAAGCATTTGGTTTATTTACATGTCAAACACACATGTTTGATGACGTCACTATTTCTAGACCCCAATGAAGATTTAAAATATAAAATAAAAGAATAATTTGGAGAAGTTTCAAACAATTTTTCAGTTAATTTTTGAAGCTCTATCGGCAGCTCTCCCCAACCCCCACAAAAAAAAAATATATTAAAATTAAAATTAAAAAAAATCTCTCCTCCTATCGTTCATAAACCGAAATAAACTGCGTACGATGGTAATGTTATTATTAGCCTTTTCCCTATAAGGAAACATTTGGCAATAATTGACCAAGCAGTCAGTACGTCTTTCGGATGAAGTTTACAATTTTTTTTTCTCTTTAAACAAGTTTTCATGAAAATAGGTTTATCAAGTCTGGTAGCTGTTTTGTGTTTTTATCGTTGCTAAGAAATCATCTATGTAAACATTCACAGACTATGTCTTGTCCGTAT
>CAHIKZ030001580.1:2755000-2762500 GCA_903632075.3 Acanthosepion pharaonis
TAAAAATCAATTTAGTATAGAGAAAACACACTTATTAAAAAGGCAACAGAAATTAGTATTCTAATAAAAAACTAAAATGTTGGTCGTAGTCATCAAAGAAATCAACAGTGTAAAATAATACATAATTACTGAAGATAGGTAATCATGTGACAGCCTCGTTGTTGGATATCGAAGGAAATATATTAGTTAAATGGTTTCGTTCACGTTGTGAGTCTTTTTTTCGTTATGTCACATCTTCATAGCCCATTAGAGTCGTAAGAGTATCAAACAGCAGCAGTAGTATGACTTACCTAACGGAGCCTATCCATTTTCAGAGATTTTCTTCTTTTAGACAAGCGTTTTTCAAACATTTTTTTTTACTTCGAACTGTAGCAAGAACCCATTTTTCATTACGACCCATTATACGAATAATAAATGAAAGAGGAATTCTATTCACTAGCTTTATTTATTTAGCATATTTCTTATGATCCACACATATTATAATTGCATGTATCTATTTGCATTATCTTCTTTTTTTTTTTTTTTTATAAGCATTTCACCCCAAGCAAGGCGGGAAGCCACTAGGACGTAAGGGGTTACAGAAAATTTAGAGCAAGATCAGATAGGAGTGATTGAAGAAAGGATGAGGATAGTAGATAGATCAAGACAACTGAAGATGTCGATTGACATTACACTTGAATAGTTAGAGATTATAGCTCACAGGGAAACAGGAATAGGGAAGGGAGTTCCACAGGTGAGAAGTGCGAGACATGAAGCTATTGGAGTAGAAGAGTGTGACGTCACGTGGCTGCCCAAGGGTCGATCCTTTGGTCACGGTACCAATTGTGACGTCGCCCCCCCCTGGTCGCAGCGTCGACTCTGTCGTTCGATCTCGTTCGCGGCTCCAAGTGTGACGTTCTAACCCTTTAGATTACCAGCCTCAATTATTATTCGTCTCTAAATAACTAAAAACTGGTTAATAAACCGAATAAAAATTAAATCATATTTCTATGATTATCTCTTTTTAGTTTTCTAATAATGCAGGGTGCCACAATCCTCCCCTAACCGATTTGTCATTTACCCGTAAATGACACCTATAATGCAGGGTGCCACAGAGACGGCTACATTTAGGAGTTCCGACAGTGAAGGGGTGAGAGCGGGATGCTAGCCTCGTAAGGCGCTGGAATTCATGACGTCTGGGAACCAACGAATGCAGCTCCTCGGAGCAATTTCCATGAAAGTATTTGTAGAACAGAAAGAGGGAGGCGACGGCGCGTCTGTGAGAAAGTGACTGTAGACGAGACGCCAGGGCAGGGCCAACCATATTGCATATCCGCCTCTGGAAGTTCCATGAATATAAAATTATTACTTTTAGAAAAACAAATTTAAAGAAAATTTCGTCACTCAGCCGGCAACGAGTTTGTCAAACAAAATACATAAACTCAATGAGAACAGATATATATATATATATATATATATATATATATATATATATATATAATACGAGCTTACCTCGGTGAAAAACAACTAGAGACGATTTATGAGTGCGATGCAATATTTAAAGTTGTTTATATTCTGCAATTTGCTGTCACTTGTATTTTTTTTTCTTTCTTTCTGGCTTTTTTTTTTTTTGTCGCGACCCATTTTATTTATCTCACGACCCACTGAACGGTCGGGACCCACAGTTTGAAAAACTCTGTTGTAGACGGTTTGCAACCGCTCGGAAAGTCCAATGATCTACTATTTAACTTGTTTAAAATACTGCTTTTAGTTAAGCTAGAAGCAGTGGCAAAACAAAATTTACATGCCTAAACGACGGGTTGTCATTATTCGTAGAATATATTTCATCGAGGCGATATTCTCATGTATTTTATATATAAATGATTAACAAGAAATAAGATATACTTGTAAGAGTAGATAGTTTCACCTATCGTTCGGTTCACAATCTGTGTGTAGAAGTTTATCCCTTGTTTCCTGTTCATGATTAGTTTTAGCGTTCCACCTAAAGTTTAGTTCACTACTACTATACTTTTAATAACATTATTTATTATTTACTTTTCATTTATTTGTTTCTTTCAGTTGGATAGGTTCGTCTGTCGTTTGTTTTAAATTCATCCCTGGTCTTTTGAACAGGGGTGGAGTTTCAAACCTTGCTTCCTGTTTAGGATTGGGTTTCCGGTTCCTTATAAAGTTTTCTCATTTTCTTTCACTCCCATTGATCCTTTGTGTCTTAGGGACATTATCACCTTGCTTGAGGTGTATTGATTTAAAGAAAAAGACGGTTTCTCAGAATCTGATTTAAGCGATGAAATTCAAGCGTTGTAAATGGCGATCAATTTAACCCATAAATCTCAACTGGCTCTGTCAATATCACTGATCAAATCATCAAATGTCACAATTATAAAGCAATGCATCAAGGGAACTAGTTTTAGAGATTTCAAGTGTGAATGGTTTAACAATTTGACAAATGTTATGATTCGCGTTACCCTTGTAAAGTGTGCAGGCGTTCTAATGCTTTTACGTTCAATAATTAGAAAACAAAACGAAAATAATCTCATAAAACATACGTAAGTGTTTGTCATCAGCAGGCTATGAAGTAGATAGACTATTGATCAAAGAGCAAAAGCTCGGCGCTAAGTCAACTGAACACTTGACACAAAGTGCGCAACTGCGAGTACTTGAAATTTATTATCGAAACCCAGCAAAACCTGACAAGGTCATGAAAAGGACCGCATTAATTTGAGCCCTTTCTGGAACATTCACCGTAAACATTTTTGCCGTAGGAAAACTCGCTTCAGGAATTTTTGCCGTAGAAAACTTCGCCGTGCAGGAATTTTGTCGTAAGACATTTTTTCTAGAGCCTTATCTTGAACGTCCCTTTTAGAGTAATGTTCAATTTAATATGCGAAAAAATATATCAAACATAACAATATTAGCAAAGAAATAACATATAATAACAAAGAAATAATTTAAAATGTGTGCAAATTCCAAACATTCTTCGTAAATAATGTGTTTTTTTTTTGTTGCGTTGGACTGTAATGAAGCATTTTCGCTGAAGTCTTGCATTGATATCAATATATATATATATATATATATATATATATATATATATATATATATATATATATATCCTTCATTTGCACTGCATCTCCTTGATCTAAATGAGAAATTTTTCATTTTTGCTAATGTCTCTTCCTTTTTTTTAAATACGCTATTAGTTTTCACAAATTAGGGTGCATGTTAGTATAACTTTGCTTATTAAAATGTTTAAATCGAAGTAACAATAGTATGAGCAAGATATACTCGATCACAAGGTACTTCGCATATTAAAAAATGCGGCGAAATTGTCTTACGTCAAAAATCTTATACGGCAAAAATTCATGAGGCGAGTTTTCCTACGGCAAAAATGTTTACAGCGAATGTTCCTAGAACCAACTTGGGCGAAGGATTAGAACTAGAGATAGAGAAACTTGGTTTGGAAATTTGAGATATATATGTAAGCTGTCTTCGCATATTGTTCAAAACAAAATTATTCATATCGTGGCTGAGGTTGTTTTAGACAACATAGCAGTGGAACGAGAACAGTCTATATCCTTGATTAAATAAAGTGTTCAGTTCGGAATTTCTTGAAGATCACCCGGATCGACATTCCCTGCAGGTTAACCAGATCGGCATACACCTGATTAAGGCCAGGGCGGTGGTCACAAGGGCCAAAACGTTACGATAACAACGAAAAAGATGAAGACAATAGTCTGCATGCAAATAGTTTAAATAATGATCACTCCTCATCACAAAAATTCAAGGAGAAAATATAGCTTCTGCCTGAATTTCTGGAATGAAGAGTTATTATTTACACTATTTATATTCGGACTTTTGTCTTAATTTTTGTTATTTTTGTCATAACATTTCAGCCGTTGTGCTTTCCGACCTTCCTCAGCAGTATATTGATTTGGGTAACCTACAGGGAATTCTGAACGGAACCCTTTATTCAATCTACGGGATAGACTGTTCTAGTTCCACTGTCCATGTCTAGGGATATGGTCTAGTTCTTATTTATAGTACTGCTCGGTTGTTGCTCGCTCGTTTCACTGGACCGGGCAGTGTGTACTTGGACTCTGGCAAGCAGTAGACAATCTATTCAATCAACAATCGGGCTTTGCCAGAGACAAGGTATTTGTTAAGATATCTAGTTATGGAAGAAAGGTCGGGCATGTTGATTCATGTCTTTCCCTCGGCTAATAGTATTAAGGGAATATAAATAGACTGAGCTGAAATTCGAATTCTGTTTTCTGATTCCGTTTCGATAACCGTTAAAATACATTGTAGTGCTAGATCTAGAAATATTTAAGCAGAAACTCCAGAAAAATTTTCCCAGAAATCCATATATATTAAGGAGATATGCTTTCATATAATCCCCAGCGAAATCCTCTAGATATTACTGGCATAATAATTAGTAGTTTCAATATATACCTTTTTCTTAGTACCAATAAGCTACTTCGTAAAGAAATAAGATGATAAAAGCATGCGAGAGAGAGAGAGAGAGAGAGAGAGAGAGAGAGAGAGAGGGTTTAGAGACGGAAGCAGAGAAAGTGGAAGGAGAAGATAAATGAGAACGATCGACTAACAACAAATACAGAAGGAAAACCATTACTTGGTGTGTGAGATAGTTGCGTATTTTTTCCATCGTAGTCAGTTTTCCATTTTCAATTTAAAGTATATCAAACAAGGCCCGTTTTGTCAGTTTTCTTTGGTGTTTATATATATATATATATATATATATATATATATATATATATATATATATATATATTATTTAAAAATGTGTTTTCATCGCCACACAGAAATTGCCATGTTTCGAAACCAAAACCTAAATATTAAATTAAACTTAAAATTTAAATGGTTAGTCGTAAGTTAGGACATAAATTTCATGCTTTAATTGAAAAACATTTTCCTAGAAATAATACACTTAGCAAAAGTTTTAATAAACATACCCTAAAATTAAGTCATAGTTGTACTGAAAATTTAGAAAAAATTATAAAAAACATAATAATAAAATTTTAAATAAATACTTTAGCTAGAATCAAAGAAATAGTGATCCAGAAATATGAATAAACAATTGTAAAGGAAAAATATGTAACTGTAGGAATCCTGTAAATAGTCCTTTGCATAGTAAATGTCTCACCGAATCTATAGTTTGCTAATGCAATGTCTCATCTATTGGGAAACCTAATATTGAAAAATTCTATTGGGAATTCTAATATTTAAAAATTCTACATAGCATCCACTAAAAATAAATTTAAATTTTGATGTAACCAACATCTGACTTCCTTCAATAATGTTAAGTATAGCCACCAAACCTTCCTATCCAAAACACCCACAGTAAAATGGAAACTAATAAAAAACGAGAACAAGATCTTTAAAGGATTTGTGTCTACATTAAGTTATATATAATTACGTTTCTGAAAAATAAAGATTTATTAAATCAAATAAATGAAATTACAGTTTTTTGTAGACATTGTATTAAGTTTTCTTTGAAAAATAATTAATTGAAATATTTGCATAATTATATATCTATTATTTGATCAAAAATAAGAAAGTTTGAAAATGCGTAATTAAATTTTAATATTTTAATTTTACAATACTGTATATAGTTTATAAGTAAATATAATACAGTATTTTAGATCTTTATAAATAAAAATATAAATATAAATAATATAACTTAATCATGTTCGAAAGCCTCTTTAAGAAAATCTCAATGTATTTTATAAAATAAGAAAATAAATAAAAAGAAAATGCCAATTGTATTATAATGTATCCTAAATAAACTAGACTGTGATGACACGTACTTATATAAGGAAGATAGTATCAATAGATAGAAATTTCAAACCCACACCCAACCTTAACCGATACTTTGGCAACATAAATTATACTTCTATCCTGATTCGTCAAAAAAACCAACACACCATAAAAAATAAATTCTCTTTCCCCCACAAACTTGAACTATACAATAATTTAGCTTAGATAAAAAGAGCAAATCATTTTTTCGAAAGTTATTCAGCATCGCTTGAAAATGAAAATAAACTTTAAATTTTAAGTTAAATTTAATGTTTAGGTTTTGACTTCGAAACATGGTAATTTATGTGTTGCGATTAATGCTTATTTTTAAATAATAATTATAATATTATACTCCAATGTGTATCGAACATTGTTTTTTTTTTAAATAAATGCTAAAGAACTCTAGATTATATATCTAATTGTTCTTTACATACATTACATATATATATATATATATATATATATATATATATATATATATATATATATATATATATATAGGGTGACCCCAAAAAAGCTGGAACTTTTAACAATCCAATAAAACCAAGAGTGATGGAAGAAAAATATTTTATTCATAGTAATTGAAACCTTAAAACATGCCATTTAAGAAACAATGATGGAATTTTCATTTTTTTTTAAATTACGTCCTGTAGATGGCGTCCTCCTGTACGAATGTATTCTTGAAATCTTCTGTTGAGATTCCTCATTGACTGCTGCAACATCTTAGCTGGGATACTGGGAATTTCATCTTGAATTATAAATGGCGAAATATTTACTTGTTCAAGGTTACTGTCTCGCAGTTTTGCCATTTGTTCCTGTCTGGCAATACGCACTTCAAAAATTCTGTTTTTTGGGGTCACCCTATATATATATATATATATATATATATATATATATATATATATATATATATATATATTATAAATTAATTGATTTAAAATATGGTTTTATCCGCTACACAGCTCGAACCATGTTTCAAAAATGGAAAAAACTCAGAATTTAATTGTGTAATTAAATTAAAGACATTAATTCCATTTCATCCTCAAGCGAATTTTGGTGTAACTTTTAAAATTACTGGGTATGGTCATAAATTTTACTTAAATAATAATTAAAAAAAAAAATTGTAACCTAATAACATACATACTTAGATTTGAAGTGAAAATAATTCTACATACTGTAAGGGATTCTAATACATTTAATTGCCCTTAAAACAAATATAGTATATTAAAAATTAAAAGTGAAAAAAATTCAAATCGTAGTTCAATAAAACGTATTCTAACCTAAAAACCCACCAAAAATCTTTAAATATAAAAAATAGGGGAAAAAATGCCGTAAGAATTTTTGCCGTTAACAATAAAATTTAAAAAAAAAAAATTCCAGACGACATGCATTTAACGGATGTTAGATTTCATTGAAAAATACATCCCTACCCCCTCCAAACCTTAACAAATAACTGATACATGAAAGCATAGACATAATGAACGCGCAGGCACCCCTAGTCTAATAAAAGTGGTTTTATCTGTAACCTTGGAAACATGAATTATGATTTTAGCTGTGCCTTTAAAACCCAGTAATTTTAAAAGTTACTCCAAAATTCGCTTGAGGATGAAATGGAACTAATGTCTTTAATTTAATTACAAAATTAAATTCGGAGCTTTTAGCTTCCATTTTTGAAACATGGCTAGA
>CAHIKZ030001580.1:2765000-2807500 GCA_903632075.3 Acanthosepion pharaonis
TTATTTAAAGCCAGAAAATATTTTTAGATTTTATAATTTTGAAGGGGAGATAATAATGGCTTAATGATACAAGTTTTACTAATTAACCCATAGCTGGAGGGAGATGAAGTGGATTCATATCTTTCCTTTGAGTATTTGCGCGCAAGTTAATATAACGGATCCAACAGGAATTGGAACGCAGCTCCCCGATTAACAATTCTGAGACATTATCCATTACACCACCCGCACATCCAAATGTACTGCACCTGGAATTCTCAAGCGGTCACCGATCTAGGTAGTGACCAGGCACAATGTTGCTTAACTTCATTGCCTCTACCGGAACAGGTGTTTCAACGGGATATGGCCGTAAGCCTGAAAAGAAAAGAAAGGATATAGATACCTGAAGAGAGAACTTGAGAAAGATATAATTTTACTGAAAACAAGATGTTCAGATAAAAGGAAAGGAACGGGTAAAGGAAAAGAGAGAGAGAGAGAGAGAGAGAGAGAGAGAGAGAGAGAGAGAGAGAGAGAGAAATAAGGAAGAAAATGAGTCACTAGATAGATAGATAGATAGATAGATAGATAAAGGTAATAACGAAGTCGAAAAGAAAGAAGATAAAAGTTTAAAGATAAAGAAAGGCGAGTCGATCGATTAAAAGAAAAAGTAAAGAAAGAAAGAAAGGAGATAAGATTATGTCAATAAGAAAAATATGAGAAGAGATTAAAAAAGAAAAAACAAAAAATAAAACAGACGATAAAAGAAAGAGAAATAAATAAAAAAAGAACGAGATTTTGCCCACAAAAGGAGAAAATAGAGAGAAAAAATAATTAAATAAATAAATAAATAAAGAAAGAAAAAAAGAAAGAAAGAAAAGGTTGTCAAGAAAAGGAAATCGAGAGAAAAAATGACAAAGAAATAGTAGCATAAAGAAAGAAAAAAGAAATAAACAAAGACAAAAACGAAGAAAAAAACAAAGAAACGAAAGAAAGAGAAAAAAGGGCGCCAAGAAAATAGAGAGAAAAACGAAAGGGGAAAAAAAAAAGAAAGAACGAAAGAAAGAAAATGTTAAAATGGAAGAGACCAATCTGAAGAAAAACATTCATAAAAAATAAAGGAAATAATAGCCAGAAACAAATGAAGAATAATGACTAAAACAAATAGAAACTAATTGCAAATAAAGCAAAATAGTAACTTTCACTTGTGAGTGAATGGAAATCGTGCTTTAGTACGAGATTGTCTCACTTCTCGTGCACTTTTTGCGAACTGATTTAAACAGAGCGAATTAAGACGAAAGCTGTGAGCGGAGACAAAATGGCGCCGAGAGGGGCTTTGAACTGATGCGACTGGCACTTGATGTCTGGCAGAGTGACGTAATAGAGGTAGCAGATTTTTGCTGGATCACAGATGCACAATGCGTCACACAATCATGCGCACACAATCGTCTATAATGTATTTAAAATAACATCAACATAAAAGTAGTACTCGTTAATACTTATTTACACATAAACTTTTCTGCACATGCGCACACTGTTCTCCTGTCATTCTTCCATTAATAGATTTTATAGACAATCGATTTGAGTTTATATGGGTATATTGAAATAAGTACCGATCTAGCAGCCAATATTAACCCCATTCCAGAATATACCCCGATATAATTTAGCCTAGTCATGAAAATAAAAGCCTCGTATGATTGTGACCAGCCTATTTAGTACTCATTTAAAAAGTAGCCTAATCAAAACTATATATATACGTAGGCCAGTTTATATCCATTTTTACTATTAGGACCAACAACTTTAAAATGTTATGCGATGGCTCCAGTCTACAAACTGGTAAAAATGGCTGAGGTGAACTTATTCAACGGTAGGTAATCAAGTAGCCATGTTTCTAAAAAGGAATTTAGTCTTATTCAATTAATACAGCTGTTAAGCAGGGAAGTGCTCTGAAGTATACAAATTTGTTTATAATAAATTAAATTATGGCTTGTAGACTGCACCCATAAAACTACAAGGGTCAATCATAAAAACATTTTAAAACATTTTGACCACAATCAAAAAGCATTCAAAATGTAGGCCGTCTAAACGAAGGAATCGGTTTAAAATTGAGACTTGTTGATTGATTGGTTGAGTTAGTTTAGTGGCATATCAACCACTATGTTATTTAATGCCGAAATCTAAATATCCCGCACGCAGTTTTATACTTTCAATAGTATGTACATAATTGCTATTATACATTTGTACATAATTTTACACTGTCAGTGTAAGGGATTGTTTTTTTTTAGATATATAGTTTGTAGATCATAAAATATATTCTTGGTAATTTTATTATAAAAATATATAACTGGCAATTTTACTATAAGAATGTATTTTTATACTTTTTTAGTGTTGTATTGATTGTCATTTTGCTATAAAAATGTATTGGTTGTCATTTTATTGTAAAAAAGCCTTGTTGATTTTTGATTGGGGTTTCACTATTTGTCCATAGCTGAGAACCGAGCAGGCGCTACCCTCCACCCCAACCCCAGGTCATACATAGAATGCCTGAAATTTTTTACGCGTATTCTACATACGCAGAAGAAATTTCTGTTGAAATATCACAGTAAATGATTCATAGTATCCTGAATTATCATCTGTGAATAGAAGATGTAAAGGATTACATAGGAAAAGATGTTGGATATATTCTAGTTGAGTAGGACATGATCTAACCAAAGCTATATTATACGTAGGAGAATAATATAGCCAATTACAACGTATGCCTCATGTATAAAGCAGTCTAGCCTATAATAAGCCCGTGTATAATCTGGGCTGGTGGTACACTCTGGGCTGGTGGTATAGTCTGTGTTGATGGTATACTCTAGGCTGATGGTATACTCACGGCTAGTGATATATTCTGAGCTGATGATATACTCTGGGCTGGTGATATACTCTGGGCTGATGGTATAATCTCGCCTGATGATATACTTTGGGCTGGTGGTATACTTTGGACTGGTGGTATACTCTGGGCTGATAGTATAATCTGGGCTGATGGTATGCTAACGGCTGGTAGTATACTCTTGCTGGTGGTATACTCTGGGCAGATGGTATAATCTCGGCTGATGATATGCTCTCGGTTGATGATATACTCTGGGCTGGTGGCATACTTTGGGCTGGTGGTATACTCTGAGTTGATAGTATACACTCTGCTGATGGTATACTCTGGGCTGATTGTAGACTCTGGGCTGTTTCTTTTGCAATGATATTCACCCTGTACAAGGCCCGAGAGCCACTTGAGGTAGAGGGTGGCAGAGTAAGAGACACAGCTTACACGGATAAGTGTAGAAAATAACGTTTAGCCCTAGACTTGAACAGATTAAGATTTTATTGATCGGGAAAGCATCCTCTTGGGTGTCAGTTAGACAATGTAACGGTTCGTGAGAAGAAGCTACTCGAGTGGAACTTACATCTCACCAAAAAGAATTCGAAAAGAATGAGGATGGTTCGCTACAATGTGCCTGGCATGGCGGGTCTTAGTCGCGATGGTTAGGCCTGGTGAAACTAAGGAGTGTAATTTATCTGGACACTTTCCATGGAAATAGCGATAGAACGGCGAGAGGCTTCCGATGTCTCGTCCGTGAGAAAAGGGGTTGTAGGGTGGGAAATAATTTGTCATCCATAAGGACGCTTTTGGACTCTATCGAGTGTGGAAAGCGAAGACGGGGCACCCTCTGTCCATATATGTCAGCAGTACTCCATTTTCGGCCTGATCTGGCTCTTGTAAAGGTAATTACACTGAGTACATAATTGTTGCAGATTTAATGAACCGGAGCCGTGGGGAGGGGGTCTTTGAATGAGATTTGACCGTTTTCCCGAGGTGAGAGAGTTGGTCTGTGTATGGCATGTAGGACTTCTATTTGAGAGAAGGTGAGTGCTTCGTTCCGTCAAACGAGACCATCTTGGAGAAAAGAGTGAGTTCTGTCGGGGTACATCGTGCGATACGTGCAGTTGTGACAGAACGAACGAAGGAAGCGGATACAATGCCGAGAACGACGATAAATAACAAGAAACCGGTGTAGAGGGGAGAAAACGTCCAATCTGAAATTGCGTCCGACAACAGAGTCGCTAATTTCTTTTGACCACAATAATCTATACTGAAACGCAAACGCATTTGCACGCACATTAGTGTAGTTTTCTTTTGGGTATATTTTTTTTTCATTTATAGGATTTATAGATTCTCACCTGACTTGTTAATTTTGCCAGAATCTGGAGGAAAATGTGTGACGGTTATCGGAACCAATCCTCAAGATTTTAAGTATAAGTTCTTTAAGTTTTCGTAGATTCAGTATCTTTCGTGTAAGTAACCGATATTCAAAGACAAGAGAAAGGTAATTTCTACACATAGAGGCATACTAATCTGAATTTTATTAAATATAAGAACATTTTCTACTACTGGCATTAAATAAAACTATTTGCATCCTTGAGCCTTCTCTGTAAGTGCACCTTTTTTAAAGCATATTTTTCACTGAGCAATTATCTTTCACAGTCTTAATTTATCTGTGTGAGCTTGATATATTTAGGTAAGATATTAGAATAATCCAGAATTTATACAGGCAGCAGACCGCCTGCATATGGGTAGGAAATGAATTTAGTAAATATACGCAAATAGAAAAGGGCTGTAAGACAAGGATGTGTCTTCACGTCGGATTTATCCAACCTTTAAAATGAAGTAATTCTGAGAGAATTAGAAGTCCTACCATGATTCATTATTGGCGGCCACAATTTTAACAGCATATGATATGCAGATAATACAGTGTTCATAGCAGACACAGAAAGAAAACTACAAAATTTCCTACAGACGCTAGTGAAGGAGAGAGAGAAGAAAGGACAATATATCAATTGAAAGAAGGCAGAATGCATGAGCGTTATCGAGAGGAACAGCCCAAAATGCAAATTACAAATTAGGGATACCAAAATCAAACAAGTACAACAATTTAAATATCTGGGAAGTGTTTTAACAGAGGACTCGTCACTGAAATACGAACGCACATTTGGGATAGCGAAAGATGCTTTCCAGAAGCTATGCTAATTATTAAGAAACAGAAATTATTTAGAAACAAAGAAAAGAGTAGTGAAATATTACGTAATATCAGTTCTTCTACATGGCAGAGAATGCTGGACTTTTTTTTTTTTTTCACATATGAAGAACAGACTCGAAGTAACAGAAATGTGGATCTACAGAAGGATGTTGAAAATATCATGGGCTGATCTTGTGAGGAAGGTTTTAGAGACAATGAACACAAATTTGACGCTTATACTTAGCATCCGGAAGAGACTTAAAAATTTTTTAGTGTGCATAATGAGGAAAGAGGGCTTGGAAAATTTGATACTCAAAGCAGGAAGGCAAGAGGGACAGAGGAAAACGATGCATAACCTACCTAGTGATTCTGAGAGAATGTGAATTCATAATATGATTCAGTATTGGCGGAAATTATCTTAATAACCATTATATAGGAATAAAGTGACGCTGCCGACACTTGAGTTTGAACATAAATCGCCAGAGAGCAAACACAGTCGATCCCATTATTGAATTAAGTAGATCACGTGACCATATAAGAAACGCATATACGAGAGGTAGCGTGTGTCGAATTGATCGTCATTTCTAATCTATCCTCTATCGCTATGCGGATCGCTATTCTCTACTCTATCCACTATACGGTTTACTGTTTGAGCGAGTATTATTGAACAATCACTATCTTTTTGTATATTCGCTGAACCTATTCTCTATGCACATGCTTGCTATTTTCTGCCAGTATAAGTTATTGATTATTCTGACATCTTTCCCGAATATATCAAGGTTGTTGAACGGTTCCAGTAGATCCTTGTGGCGTACTTTGTCGAAGGTCTTTAATGACACTTAAAATCCTGTCTTGGTAGTGCAGTCTGTCTGTCTGACTGCCTACCTCGTGTTTTTTTCTTGTTCTTTATATATGAAAATGTGCATGTGTGTGTGTGCGCGCACATGTGTGTGTATGTGCGCCCATACACATTCTACAGAACTTTACATTCACCACTAAAATTTACTTTTGTGAAATCTGTTTTCATATACTTTTTCGCTTAACTTACTGTTATGGGACCTTACCCATAATAACATAATGGACTATTCCATATGTAATAAATACTGCGCCTCAAGAGGAAGCAGGGAGTTCAGTCCGAAGTCGGGCGACCGGCTGATCGGCTGAACTCTCTGCATTCGGGCGGGGAGGAACCCGAACGAGGCTACGCCGAAGGGCGGAGTCTCTTTCGGGGTGGTAACGGACCCTGAACCCGTTTATACGGGTTCAGGGCATATTTTTTGGCCGAGCCCACGGGCTCGGAGATCCCACGGCTTGGAGATCCCCCTGGGAGATCCACGGGCCGGAGATCCCACGTTAAACCGGCCTTGTGCCACATGATGCCCTCGTGGGGGGTGATTAAATACCGTTCAGTCCGAATTCGGGCGACCGACTGACCGGCTGATCGGTTGAACTCTCGGCCTTCAATTCAATTTCTAAAAAGTTTTTCTTAGTATCGCTTGATAATGGAACGGAACTTTGTATTTTAAGTTTAATTTTTATGATTGAATTTAAATTGAAGTTTCAGTTTTGAAACATGGGAATTTCGGTGTTGCGATGATTATATATTAAGAAAGAAACAATTATAATATTATGGTCTACGGTTGTATCGAGCACTGTTTTTTTTAAAATAAAAATCAATGCTAAGACCTCTGAATTATAAATCTCATTCTTCTTTCCTATTATTTTAATATCTATCTATCTATCTATCTATCTATCTATCTATATATATATATATATATATATCATAAACACACACACACACACACACACACACACACACACACACACACATATATATATATATATATATATATATATATATATATATATACAGGAGGTTTGATCAAAAAGTATCGGGACCGTTGGTATGGTAACGGAACTAAAGTACAGAGAATGAAGCCGCTTAACACAAATAGATCTTGAACACTGTCACGCATGCACACTAAGTTATAAAGTTCTTGATCATTTCTCTTGCTTATAACAGTGCTTTAAGGGAAGTGTGTAGGGAGTGGTCGTCTCACAGAGGTTCCATCAGTGATAATGGCCTGTGCAGCAGTTTTTGGCTGCCATAACATCACCAGCGTCTGACAACCACTATATTCCTTAGATTTCGCCAACTTCGATTTTCCTCTTTCCAAAAATCAAATCCTCCTTGAATGGAACAAGTTTTCAAGACGTCGTCAAAATCCAGGAAGACGACGATGCAGATATTCGATACCCCTCACTAAAAAAAAAAAAAGGAGTTCTCTCAACGGTAACGATGTGGCATATTTAACATATAAATATATCCTAGAAACGTTATTAATATTAGTCGATTATTACAAACTATAAGGTAAAAAGAAACATTGGCGTGTATATTTATGTACATTTCTAGTGTAGTTTTAAAATGTAATATACGTAGCAATGGACAATTGGATGCGAAACGGATATCGGCGAGCCGAGCTCAAATTCTTGGTTGTTTTTTGCATTCACTTTCGCACAAATATCCTCGAGTAAATCACGAATTCCCCTCTTCCCTCTCCCAGCTTAAATAGCAGACCCTGATGATTACATCACGTTAAAACACCGGTTACCATAGGATCACCGAAGTTAAGCAACGTTGATCCTGGTCAGTACCTAGATGGGTGACCGCTTGGGAATACCAGGTGCTGATAGCTTGGTTGGCGTAATGGCTCGAAATTGTTAATCGAAGAGTTGAGTTCTAGTTCTCATTGGGTTTGCTATATTCACTTATGTGCAAATAACCCATGGAAAGGTATGAATCAACCTTTTCTCTCCCCCTCATTTATGGGTTAATTATTAAAACTTCTATTACAAAATCATTAGTATCCCCCAAAACTAACAATCTAAAAATATTTTTTGGCTTAGAAATTCGGAGGACGAATATTTTCTATGAAAATTTCTCGGACATTCAGTAAATGTTGTTTAGTACTGTTTATTATAAACAGATCATTTACTAAGTATTTGTATCTATAAAAAGAATGTATAAACATAAAAATGTCTTAAAATAATTGTCGGATTTTGTCCATTTCATAATGTGTTAAGTCATTTGTTTACATTTGGATACGCCATGAGCAGATATGAATGTACGCGAGAGAATCATGGAAGATTGTAGTTTAAAGACAGTAAAATCGACCTTGCTAACCGAACGCTCCTCTGTGGCCAAAGCGGTTAAAGGCACGTCAGGCCATATGACGGTTTCGTATAGGTTACAGGTTCGATTCCTGTCGGAGAACGAATATTTTCTATGAAAATTTCTCGGACATTCAGGTCGGTAAATGTTGTTTAATACTTTTTTTTAAAAACAGAGCATTTACTTAAATATTTTTATCCAGAAAAAGAATGTATAAACATAAAAATGTCTTTTTTATTTTTTTTATATATATATATATATATATATATATATATATATATATATATATATATATATATATATATATTGGATGGAAATAACTGAGATTTTGACCGGCTAAGAGACGAAAGAGAACGGCGAAAAGGGTAAAAAAATTTTCCTGCTCTTATGTCCCGAGATCCTGACTGTTACACAATATATGCAGGTCCCAAGCGGGATTGAGGTGTCACATACAACACAAACAAATTTGAATAAGATTGTTGGATCCTCATACGTCCAAATTGACGGGAGATTCGATCATTTTTTACGCCCATACATATTTGGCAAAACCTGCCCATGGTGACATATTTTTTTTTAATCCAATGCTGTACCATTCTTTCAAATTGTTGGGCACCTGTCACGGAGATTGATTTATCAAATTTTAATGTTATTAAATTTCGATACCGATTGCTGGTACTGGAGTTGATTTCGCAATTGACGTGACTGCCGAAGAACGCTGAAATTATTTATTGAACATTGCCGACGGATTTGTTGATTTTACACTCTCTCTTCCTCTCTCTCTCTTTCACACACGCACGCACTCTTACAGACACACACACACACACACACACACACACACGCACACGCGCACTCTTACAGACACACACACACACACACACACACACACACACACACACACACACACACACACACACGCACTCTTACTGACACACACACATACGGTCGCACTCGCTCGCAATCATAATACCTTTTCTGTGACGACTGAGACCTGTCATGGTGAGTTACTTGTCAGTATAATACTAGCAAACTTGGCCTCAGTATTCAGTTAGCTTACAGAGCGCAAATATTGGTCAAGGACAGGTCAGCCAAAGCTCTGACGCAATTAAAATGAAGCAGAGACGGCTACAAAGGCCTCGTTACAGAGAGCCTGTTCTCTTTCTCTCTCTCTCTCTCATTGTATTCTATGCACATTTCTCTCCCCACCTATTTCATTGACTCTACTTCTCGCCACGACTCTCAACCAATTCTTCTTGATTCACTTCCCTCTGCCTTCTACATACACTTCACTCTTATGCAACAAGAGTGAGTGAGATTGCGTACGGTTGATGACGACAGGAATGAGTCTTTACCGGCGGTTTCGTAAAGCTGACCTAATCTGCAAAATAAAATACAGTGCTGATGTTTACTTACATGTTAGAGGTGAATGCTGGGTTCTTTTCCTTTTTACCTGAGCCAAAGAAAGACGTCATCGCAAAAAATGCATAGTGTCAGACGCAGATAATGCAGAAGGCTTATAAGTTGCATAACCTATTTCAGTTATATTAACCTAATTTTCTTTGAGTTTATATATATATATATATATATATATATATATATATATATATATATATATATATATATATATATATCGCCCAGAATATATATATATATATATATATATATATATATATATATATATATATATATATATATATATATATTAAAAAAAGAGAAACTGCAAACGTTTTTTGGTTGTAATGGATCTAAAAAAAGAAAATTATGCTTTTTAAAAAATCCACATTACAACCAAAACGTTTTCGGTTTCTCTCTTCTTTTAATATACAAACTTATCTCGTTGGAACTACTATAATCTTTCTTTATATATATATATATATATATATATATATATATATATATATATATATATATATGAAGCAGGTGTCGCCTCTGGGTGGTACACACACACACACACACACACACACACACACACACATATATATATATATATATATATATATATATATATATATATATATATATGTGTGTGTGTGTGTGTGTGTGTGTGTATATATAACCAGTGGCGACTGTCTGCTTCATGTTTAAACGAAATCGTCAGGCCTGACAATTTCGTTTAAGCATGAAATATAATTGTCGCCGCTGGATGTTGGCTTCAATGTCCACTTTTATATTTACATACTCTCTATCTCTGATATTGTTGACTTTAATCCATAAATATAGGACAGCATAACTTAAAACTATATTTTTATGATGTGTATATATATATATATATATATATATATATATATATATGATAAAATTTACGCTTTCAATAATTGACATAACCGGTATATCTTAAAAATACTATATGTGTTAGTAATTATAACTTCACTAATACACGGTTTTTTCGAACGCACGTCAACAATTGCAGTATTTGTGGTGTAAATTACAATACAAGAATAAAAAAAAACGTACTCGCTAAAAAATCCCTACTCCTATTAATTACGAATATATGCTAAATTTATTACAAAAAAAATGAACAATTCTTTATCAGAATGAGATGGAAAGTACTGTTTTCCTTACATAAATATTTAAGGGGCAAAGAAAACACGGAAAAATGTTAATTCAAAACTAGGAATTGCTCCCCTTCTAATTGAAGAGCTGGCTAATTTCGAAAAAGATATGCTTTGTCTGATAGACAAAACTTAATTTAGAAAAGTTTATAGCAATTTCCAAAATCTACTGAAGTTAAAAAAAAAAATTAGAAAAATATTTTTGTCAAAAGCGACAAAGCAAGGGGTATTTATATGATGATCCCGAAGACTTACAGGCTTATGGGAAAAAGTAAATGAAGAAGTCACTAAATTTCACAAAAAGGTACCGAATTTACACATTGAAATATAAACGGGGAGACAAAAACATCACATACAACTGGGTATAAGTGGCAGGGTCCATATACCATACGGTAAGCAAGTATTTTTAACTATAAAGTGTCATAAAGATGACTTTCCCGGTAATCCTTCATTTCGACTAATGAACCCAACCAGCTTATTCTACCCAAAACTGAATTGGGTAAATTAAACCAGGAAATACTGAAACTAATGTGTGACTTATTAAGGATCACTACGCAAGCTAATCAATAGAAGGACACAAGTGAGTACATTTCTTGGTTCCATGAAATTGAAAATAAAGATAAAAATGTATTCATAAGATATGATATAAAGAATTTTTATCCATCAATATCTGAAAAAGGACTGCTTAGGGTTTTAAATTTCGCTAAGGGCTTTGTAAACCTACCTCCTGAACAAACAGATATAACTTTACATTGCCGTAAATCTATATTAATCCACAACGGTGAAACATGGATTAAAAATTAAAAAAGGGTGATTTCGATGAACCACAAGGTTCGTTTGATGGTGCCAAGGTTTCAAAATTAATGGGCCTGTATATTTTATATAAGATCAACTAAAGAGTACACCTAGACAACCACGACCTGTATAGGGAGGACGGGCTGATGATAGCGCCTGACAACAGAAGAATAAATGACAATATAAGAAAGATGCTCATCAAACACTTCAAAAGCCATGACTTTGAAATAGTGGTCGATGTGAATAAGAAGGTTGTTCAATATTTAGAGGTAGAATTAAATCTACACACTGGCAGTGTCTCTCCATACATGAAAGCCAACACAAAAGTGAGGTAAGTGAACGCTGTATCTAACCACTCAACTATAATCAAGCACATCTATTTACCGGTCTGTATGTTCAGGAAATGTCGGAGAGCGCATATTTTCTACGAAATTTCTCGAACATTCAGGCCGGTAAATGTAATTATAACAGTTTAATTAAAAAACAGAGAATTTACTTAAATAAATCATATCTATGAAAATAGCGTATAAACAGAATATATATATCACCTGTTGCAATTCATTGAGTCAAGAAATAATCTCAACGGAAGGAAGCACAGGACGGCCGTTTCGTCTTATTTGGGACAACCTAGGCAGTGCGCATCAGCTACCGAGAGTCGACCCTAGACAGTTACGACACAACGCAAGTATCATACCACTGGACCAACGGGATTCGATGATCAAGACAGAAGTAACTAGACTCGATATAGCGCAGCTACTCACTAAATTCCGATTGGAAAACTCATCCAAGTATGCATAACCTAACGAATAGGGCCCCAAGAGCAACGTCTTCGTCTTCTTTCACCGAGCCGCTCTCTTCAGAGCATTAGATGCTGGATCAAGCAAGGACATCTATCTATCTATCTATCTATCTATCTATCTATCTATCTATCTATCTATCTACATATATATATGATCATTTATTCGAAAATTATAATGTAAAACTGTTACAAAATCACTACAAAAATAGCCATTTTGTTTCAACACATCTGGTATCTTCTCAAATGATGCTTCCACATTCAACATCATCACTTGAGAAGACACCAAAAGTGTTGAAACAAAATGACAATTTTTGTAGTGATTTTATAACATTTTTACATTATCATTTTTCAAATAAATGATTATATTTACTCTACTCTGTATTGAGCACTCTTTTAAGAATAGTATTTGTTGGTTATTAGAATTTATTCCGTATACACCAATCCTATACTGGATTATATATATAATATATATATATATATATATATATATATATATATATTAATTCAAACATTATTATATAGAACGCTTTTATATTTATTAAATACAGTGGAACCTCGGTTAACGAATTCAATTAGTCCCTGAATCCTGTTCGTAACCCGAAATTTTCGTAAACCGAAACTATTTTCTTCATAGGAATTAATGGAAAATGGATTAATCTCTTCCTGGACCACAGATGATTGTTTATTTAAGCTTTTCCGACAGTACTTTGTGCACAATTTCATACACAAAACGTTGATAATTCTTAAATCTTACATAAAAACATAGACACAATTTTCTTCTTCTATGTATCGCGTCTATTCAGGATGTTGGCGATCATAGCTCTCCCCAATTTCCTGTTCTTTGTAACTCTTAATAAATTTTCTCTTTTTGTTATCTCTCGTAAAACCATGTCTCCTCCATCCAATCATTGAAGCTCGCTAGTTCGGTTGCTTTCATCTGTTCATCTTGCCTTCAATCTGACATGTAAGTATCAAATTTCCCAAGCCTACTTTCCTCATTAAAGAAATCTCAACTGTCTCTTCCTGATTTTAAGTACAAGTGTCCTTTTTGTTCCATTTTCTCTCAAACTTCGTTGTTGCTCACATGTACGATCCAAGGTATTGTCAACATCCTTCTGTATAACCAGATTTCTGTTGCTGCAAGTCTCTTCTTCATCTGTAAGGAGACTATCCAGCATTCATTGCCATATAGGTGGATTGAAAATATAGAGGAAGACTTAATTTAATTTTACTGTACATGTACAGGGGAGATCAGATGGCGTAGCTAGAAGGTGATGAAAATGTAGAGGAGAGAGATTTTACTGCTTGGAATGTGAGTTCCCGTCCGTAAAAACATCAGGTATCGTGATTTCTTTTTTTTTAGTTTGCTGCTATCATTATCCTTCTTTGGTTTCATAGTCCCTTACTTATTTATTAATTTATTTAAAAAAAAACACACACAATAAAAACGTATTGAAATTAAAGAGGAGGCATGGCGAAATCGAGCAGGGATGTGTATTTAGCAAAAGCTACACTGCAACTGACGCTCTTCTGTCGATGTTCCCGGTTTGTCACCCTATGTTGTCGCCGACTTGCGTGTTCATCACTCAAGACGTTTTCTTCCTCTGTAACTAAATGGTATAGCACATCAGGCCAAATGACGGTTCTGTGTAGGACAGAGGTTCGATTCCAGTCGAAGGAAACATTTTCTATGAAAGTTCTCGGACATTCAAGCCGGTAAATGTTGTTAATACTGTTTATTATAAAGAGAGCATTCACTTAAATATTTGTATCTATAAAATAATGTATAAACGGAAAATACATTGAATTAATTGTCGGATTTAATCCATTTCATAATATATATATATACATACATATATATATATATATATATATATATATATATATATATATATATATATATATATGTGTGTGACTACCAATTTCAGATAGTGTATATCTGTAAAAAGACAATATGAATAAAGACAAACGGAAAATTTATATTTTACATATATATATATATATATATATATATATAAGTTTAAACGTTATTCTTAGTGGATACTCTTATTTGAGTGGACGTTCCGTTTATTTTAAACTATTTTATTTCGTCTCAGGCAGTCGCGTTTTACTTTAATATGATTTCTCGAATATTCAGGCCGGCAGACGAAATGAAATACTGTTTAAGATAAATGGAGCGTCTACTCAAATATAGGTATCCACTAAAAATAACGTTTGACGCGGCAAAAATACCTCGGGTTAATTAATAAGAAATCCATTATTTCTTTAGAAATTGTTTTGTTTACTCTTTGGGTACGAAACTGAGGAGTTTTAATTTAACATGAAAAGTTTTTCAAAGAAAGCCATACATTTTTAGTGATTTCTATGTCAGTATTCAACTACCTGGGAAGTCTTATAAAAGTCGATGAAAAACATGACGTCGAAATTCGAAGTCCACTGGAATAGCAAAAGATGCTTTACAAAAGCTAAACACGCTATTAAGAAGCAGAAAACTGTAGTAAGAAGCAAATATAAGAGTACCGTAAATCTTATGTCATATTAATCCTCCTCTAAGGGAATAAATGCTAGACAATCTTCTTTGAAGCAACAGAGATGTGTTTCTACAGAAGGATGCTGAGAATAGAAGGGACGGAACATATGAACAACAAAGAAGTTTTAAGGAAAACGAAGACAAAACCTTTCTTACATAGAATCTGAAAGACAATGTTGATATTTTTGTAACACATAAAAGAAAAAGAGACTGGAGAATTTGACACCCACAAGACATGGCAAGAGAAACAGAAAGAAACATTGAGATACGTACCTCGCTAACTTGTGTAAATGATTGGCAGAACAGGGGCTAGGAGAGATATTAAGAAAACAAACTGTAGTATCGTATGCAAATTAGATAGACAAGTATAAATAGAGAACAACTAGCGAACATAGGGTGACTATGCCGAGCAAACCTGGCTGCTATCCAGGACAAGGAAAACTGTACTACGACTACTACTACGCAGAGAGATATGCAAAACATAACACAAATATTGCTTAAAGCTACAAAAGATAGGAAGTTATGGAGAGTCATGATCGTCTACATCCTGAAAGGATACGACGTATAAAAGAAAGTACATGACCAAGTCGTTGTAGTAGGCATAGACTAAACAGTATACGGTGGCCAAATAAGAAAATGCATTTATTGTGTTGTCAATTATTAGAGGCAGGCAACAACCCTCTCCTTGGATTTCGTTAGTAAATTAAGACCCTGCACGTTAAGACTGTCTCATACACTTAGCATGAGACAATGTTACTTCGCTGGTGTAAGACGAAGCCCGGATATCCTGAACAAGTTTAATGTGTACACTTAAAGACAGACACCTCATTCATTAGTTTCTTGTCGCATATAGATACGTACACGCATGCGTGTGCGCAGGCGTGCGTCAGAGAATGGATGAGAAGAGAATATGTGAATGGAAAGAGAGGAGCATAGTGAGAAAGGGAAAAAGGTAAAGAGAGAGAGAGAGAATAAAAGAGAATGAAAGCGTATAAGAGCGATGACCTGAGAGGAAAATGTGTATCTGTACATGTATTTAGAGATATAATCGTTGTGTGCCTCATGTAAATCGAAAAGATTACAGTAATATGAGTACCTTTTATGGATGAATCTTCATTTTTTTTTTCTTTTTATTTTAACCTCGATTTCATTGAAAGATGACGTCAATACGATAATAACTGTAGGTGAATATATAACGATAGGATTATAAATTAGTAATTGCAACATTATATTAGTGTAATGGATAGCGGCTCGGATTATAGGATCAGAGAGCCAAATTCAAATACAAGTCGAGCTCATTCTACTCATGTGCGATTATCCTTGGGGAAGTTATAAATCCATCTTTTCTCCCCACCAGCTATGTGAAAGATTGGATCTGGGTTGTCAGCCGGTCGAGAAGGAAAATCTCAGAACAGGCTAGATAGGGTTGGGCTTCGTCAGGCTATACAGTGGCAATTATAGGATGGAAGCCAGTAGGGGCCAATGCTCCCCCAGGATTTAGGCTGTCTTCTCGGACGGCCTCCCCCCCATAACCATCACTTTTCTAAGTTTAGTAGAGGAAAAAATCATAGCAGACAAATTACACTGTTCTGCTAGTACTGACGTTAATATTAACCCTTTGATTTTGTAATGAAGCTAACCTTTCTTGTGGTCCAACAACTTGAGAGTGGAAAAGAAAACATTAAATGAACATAAAGAAATTTATTCCTTTAAAAATTGATTCCTTTTATTTGCCTGAAGAAGGTCACGAGACCGGAAACACGTGTAGCAAAAATATGAAAAATAAAATATAATATACAATTCCTCAATTTTGTCGCCATATTTATTACAAGGTTTCGGCCGTCGTATGCTCCTTCAGGTGGTTGGAATGTCGAACTGAACCTTTTATTTCGCTCACTGGGATAGACTGTTCTAGTTCAAGAGAACGGTGAATAAGTTTTAAAAACAGGGAACTGTAGATAGGAAAACTGGATAAGGAGGTCAAAACAACAAGAGGGATCATTATTTCAAGTTAGAGCTAAATAGATTCTTATCGTTCAAAGCAGTGTCCAAGAATGTTATAAAAACCTCGGAGAATTTCAGTAATATATCTTTAATCATTTCTAAAATATAATGGTTCAAAATTTAATCTAACAAAAGGACGATTTTGCTTTTACGCGATTTGGATAATTTTGCTGTTACACCTGGTGTATATTAGTTTAAACATTATTTTTATGGATCCCCATATTTTAGTAGACTTTCCGATTATATAAACAGTGATTTTTTTCTCTTCTGGCCTGCGCGAACAAGAAAATTTAATAAAGAAAATGTGCCCTCCAAGCACACAAAGACACACACACAAATATATATATATATATATATATATGTATCTGTGTGTGTCTGTGTTATATATCAAACTCACAGCCTTTCTTCTCAATCACAAAATGTTTCTGGACATGACTTGGGAAAGACCGTGCTCTAAACAACAACGTCTTTAAACAGGCGGGAATACCAAGCATATTTGACTTGTTTTCCCAGAGACGTATATGCTGGGCAGGCCATGTTGAGTGCATGCAGGACGGTCGTATACGTAAAGATATTCAGTACATAGAACTTGTCACTGACTCCAGACTAGCAGGACGACTAGTCCTTGGCTACAAAGATGCTTGCAAACGCGACATGACGGTAGGCGGCATCAAACGAACAGACTTGGAAAACAACACGTTGGCTAGCTGAAGGCTTTCTAACAAAGCTGGCATTCAGACGATCGAGAAGAGCAAAGAGGACGAGTGGGAAGAGAGGAGAGGAGAGGAGAGAGAGAGAGAGAGAGAGAAAGAAAGAGAGAGAGAGAGAGCAGAGGGCTGTACCAGCAACATAGAGTCAGATGCAGCTTCCACATGCAACAATTGCAACGGAGCCTGCTGTTTCTAAAATCGGGACGTAAAACCACAGTAGGTACCCCAACTCTCAGTCTAGACCAATTCTTTGCACTTACTCCGAGATAGAAAGATGGCAAAAGAAGAAGAATATATAGAAGGAGGTGCTGAAAAAAATTGTTTTTATCATTTGGTTAGATTTTGGGAAGTGGGTCGATTCGAGATCTTTTCAGCACATTCTCATTTAAGTATATGTTGTGTATACATATGTGAGCGTAATTGTGTTAAAGTGAGAGAGAGTATGTGTCTTTGTGTGTGTGTGTGAGAGAGAGAGAAATAAAGAGAGAAATATAAATATATAAACCTAGTTGCTATAAATAATAGATCTAAAAATTCCAATGCCCTATACAAAACCAATTTGGGCACCTCGAGGTGATGTAATGGTTAGCAAACTTGTCTCGCTAGAACAATTACGAATGAGTAGTGAGTTCGATTCTCACTGGGTACCCCTTACTTTCGGCCTTGTGCTACATCTGAGCTATGCTTGGAAAATCACTATTTCATTTCTTTAGGGCACCTCGAGGTGGTGTAATGGTTAGCAAACTTGTCTCACTAGAACAATTACGAATGAGTAGTGAGTTCGATCCTCACTGGGTACCCCTTACTTTCGGCCTTGTGCTACATCTGAGCTATGCTTGGAAAATCACTATTTCATTTCTTTTTTTAGGGCACCCTCGAGGTGGTGTAATGGTTAGCAAACTTGTCTCACTAGAACAATTACGAATGAGTAGTGAGTTCGATCCTCACTGGGTACCCCTTACTTTCGGCCTTGTGCTACATCTGAGCTATGCTTGGAAAATCACTATTTCATTTCTTTAGGGCACCTCGAGGTGGTGTAATGGTTAGCAAACTTGTCTCGCTAGAACAATTACGAATGAGTAGTGAGTTCGATCCTCACTGGGTACCCCTTACTTTCAGCCTTGTGCCACATCCAAGTTACGCTTGGAAAATTACTTTGGGCGCCTCGGCATGGTGTAATGGCTAGCAAGCTTGTCTTGCTAGATCAGTTACAACTAAAAAGTGAGTTCGATTCTCACTAGATGCCCCATATTTTCGGCCTTGTGCCACATCTAAGCTACGCTTAGAAAATAACTATACAAAACCAATTTTGTGTATGAGTATACTTGCACACTCGGAGAATATTTATCTGTATAAGGAAAAAAACCCTCAAAAAACGCGGGCACACACAAAACGTCTTACATTGGATATACTACAACTACACTTTCACGGAGATTCACCTGTCACTTGTCGGATCAGAGGGCCATCAGAATGCACAATTAAGAAGCTTCATAAGGATTATATCTACTCACAAATAATACCAAAATACAAGCAAAATTAAACAGTAAAAACAGACTTATGATCCTCGAAGCAATACTCATATAATAAAAAACAACCATCTAGAAATAAAAACACAATTTAAGATCTCTCAACTTCAAATGTATATAAAATAAAATAAAAATAAACACATGGACGTCACACCTCACCTACACATTTTGCCCAAGCCACTACACTTATTAGTTCTTAATATTTGTCTCTACCTACCCTGATGATGCCCCTAGAAAATCGAAAGCTTGGCCTATATTTCTTCCTAAATGAAATTTGGATAATTTCTGACGGAATTTCCTCCTCATCTGAGAAGGATTATTCGTGATTTGGAAAAATCGATCAATAAAATTAATCGTCACAAAATGCCTTCTTTCTTTAATAACATTTGCCTTAAATAGATAAATATAAATAAAGTAAATAAATAATATTAACGTTCTATTCTAAATAAAGTTTATCGACAAGGAAGGAAATTATATCTAAAATTTTGGAACCAGCCTCTGAATTTTAAATAATCGCCTAAAATATGAAGATGGCTTGCCTTTTCCAAAACTAATTTACTAGCTCACATCAGGCCAGAGGAACTTTTCCCTTTCTGAAGGATTTTATCATATATTCAGTAGTAATTATAATATGATCAGGCATATTTTTGTTTAATCATTTTATCCCAAGCAAGGGAACAAAGTCACTAAGACACAAGGGGGTTACTTAGTGTGAAACAATAAAGAAAAAAAAAAAAAGAAGATTATTAAGGGGCGAGAACAATAGAAGGAGAATAATCAAGAAGATAGTAGATAACGATTGACATTGCATTTAAATTTTTGAAGATCGATGTTAGCAGGAAAGCAAAAAGCCGGAAGAAAGTTCCACAGGCGAGAAGTGCGAGGAAAAAAACTGTTAGCAAAGAACAGTTGCATCTAGCCAATTCAACTGCAAGATGATGCAATCATGTTGCCAATCTAGTATTGCGCTTAACTCCATAAAGTTTAGGTGCCATAGAGCAAAGTTCACCAGAACAGTTAACATGAAAGTTTTTATAGAAAAACCAGAGGGAAGCTATATTACGGCAGTGGGAAAGTGACTGAAGCCGGCTTCCGGGTGAGGATCAATAACGTTGCAGATTCTTCTTTGGGTGGGTTTCTGTGACTTATACTGCAGCTATGCTGATCCGACATCAATTACAGTGGTCAATGGTTGAACAAGGCAAGTTCATGTAAACCCTTGTGACTCCGGACTAGCACAACTACAGACGCCTTTTAAGCAGTTTTGCATATCCAGTTTTACTCACAATGCACAATTATGTTTCGTATTGAGCTCTTTATTTGTACTGATATTGCTTTGCCTTGAATGTATTGTCTTCCGCAATTTGCACCGGATGATGGCATTCTGGGCCAAAATATGTCTTTGTTTTTGTTAGATATATGAGGTCTGATCAAAGAGTATCGGTGTTATAAGAATAAACTACAACACGTATGAATTCGGCATTCAATCTCCCACGAAGTGGGCTTCTGAAGCCACACACTTTATCCAGCGTCGTTTCCATTGATAGAAACATTCCTAGAACTCCTTTTTGGTAAGAGGGATAGCTGCCTCATCGTATTCTCTTGGATTTCCTCGACATCTTTAAAACTTGCCCCTTTCAAGTGGGGTTATATTTCTGGAAAGAGGAAAAATCTGCAAGGGACAATATCTGGGGAATATGTTGGTTTTTGAACCTGTGGAATGTTGGTCTTTGGTCCAAAAACTGCTGCACAGGCCATGGTCATTTGCGGCTGCTATGTGGTGTGGCGTGGACCATACTCTAGACACTTTCCTTCAAAGCCCTGTCGTAAACAACGGAAGTGAATGAGAACGTTATAACTTAGTGCGCACGCGCGACAGAGTTCAAGGTCAGTCTGTGGCAAGCGCTTCACTTTATGTACTTTAGCTTCGATACCATAGCAACAATTCCGATACATTTTTTGATCAAGAACTCGTGCGTATATATATATATATATATATATATATATATATATATATATATATATGTTATTAAGTTTCTGAAAGATAAACTTTTATTAAATCAAAGAAATGAAATAGCAGTTTTTGTAGACATTGTCTCATATTTTCCTTAAAAATTATTTATTAAAATAATTAGCATTATTATGTATCTGTTGTTGAATCCTAAATAAAATAGTTTATTAACACGTAATTATATTCTAATAATTTAATTTTATAATACCATGTATAGTTTATTAGTAATTATAATAAATATAGTATTTTAGATCTTTATAAATAAAAATATAAATAACATGACTTAATCATATTTGAAAACTACTTTAAGAAAATAAAAATGCCAGTTGTGTAAACCCAAAAAGCCAGACTGTGATGACATGTCCACATAAAAGGAAGTCAGTATCAACAGACAGAAAATTTAAACCCTCACCTGACCTTAATCGATTTTCACTTTGCCACATAAAATATACTTGTCAAAAAAGCCAACACCCCGTTAATAAAAAAAAAATTGAATTCTCATCCCCCTCAACCAACTTAAAATAAATAATACTATCTGGCTTATAAATAAGGTTATTCTGCATCGCTTGAAAATGGAACTGAACTTTAAATTTTAAGTTTAATATAAGATGTTCTTTTCTAACATGGTAATTTCTGTGTCGTGATGGATACATAATTTTACAAAATAATTATAATATATATGTGCGTGCGTGTGTGCGTGTGTGCATGTTGACTGTGTATTTATGTATATAGACACCTATAATATGAAGCACTGACATAGGTATACTTAAACACACAGATCTATGCACACTGAAAATCATAAACAGATTCATACTCATATTTACATCTATATATGTGTAGCCTATTGAATACGTTGTTGCATCTCAAGATGCTTATATGCAATGTAAGATAATCTGCTTTTGTTTCAACTTGACCTCAATGTATGAACGAATGAAGGAAATGCCATCTATTCCTGTCTAGTCATAATTATGTATTCGTTTCTCATATATATATATATATATATATATATATATATATATATATGTGTGTGTGTGTGTGTGTGTGTAATTATTATCATGCATGAATTTTTGCACTTGTTATATGGAAGTCTGTGTATTACATCCGTCTCTATCTCCGTATGTTCATATCTATCTATCTATCTATCTATCTATCTATCTATCTATCTATCTATCTATCTATGCCATTATCTTTATAGCTATCTATCTATGCTATTGTCGTTGTTTATCTATCTATCTATCTATCTATCTATCTATCTATCTATCTATCTATCCATCTATCTATCTATTTGCCTGCAAGAGCATTTACGCACGTCCTCACGCCATACTAATGAAAGCGAACCACTTCAATTTTCAGTCAAGTAGATTTGAAATACGAGATTTGCCCTTTCATGCTCCGCCTCTTTTCAGCCGCCATCTTGCCTTACGGCCGTAGTGCAGCTAAAGAATCGGCCCAACAATCAAGTAAATTCCGATGTTTCGCTGCATTCAATACCGAATGAGTGAACACACTAGCCAAGTGTAAAAGAAGAGTTATTAAAGCCCGACTTTTGGGGAGGAATTATTCTCTCAGTAAATTCGTTTATTGAGTTAAAGAAGTCAACTGCCAGTTAGCCAGTTGCGGCATCTGTTATAGGAATCTCGTTAAATAAATCCTAGCCGGTTAATTGGAAAGTAATCTATGGTGAATATATAAGACAATTTTGAAAATTCTTATTTTGATATCTTTCACCGCGTCATCAAAAAAGCGGATTTTTTTTTCGACTATGAAGAGACAAAACCTGATTCACATTAATCATATAAATATATATTTTTACACATAAGCTGTATCATTTTTTTTAATTAGATTCCATGATATCCTTAGCATCTGTAGAACCATATCTCCGCTGCTTCGAGTCTTTTCTTCATTTTTGAGGAGACCGTCCAACATTCACTGCCGTATACGAGGACAGATGTCACGTAGCAGCTCAGTAATCCTTTCTTTGTCACCAAAGAAATCCTCCTGTTTCGCAGTAGTCTGCCCAGCTTTTGGAATGGATCCTTGGCCATCCCAATCCGTCTTTGGATCTCAGCGTCGCACCTACTGTATTTCGTCAAAACACTTCCCAGATATTTACATACACTATATCCGTGGTATTGAGCACATAAACCATAAATATAGCATACCTTAAAAAAGGATAAAAAAGGATGAAAAAGCAATTAAGAATATAATTCACAGGTACATATCACTCAATGATTCTAACAAAGACCTAAGATCATCTAATACAATAAGTTTAAAACATTTAATTATTACCAGCAACACAGTGCCTTATAAATTTCCCATATGTAAAAATAATGTTTTGTATAAATTCTCACGCCCCTTTGCTGGGAGATCGCATCTCCAACATTAATAATCAAAAGACAACATTAAATAGTCACATTGGTCACACATGCATCACACACTATTGCAGATTGATCAGTCACCTGTCAAAACTTAGTCCAATCGAAGAACATATCGATCAGCACATCATGTACACAAGTTTTTATTTATATGTTCATTTGTTTTAAGATTTTATGTATTCCTCATTGTTTCCTCATCAGTTTACTAAGAACAGGTAATAAGCTATAGAAGCCCGGTCAAGGGAGTCGTAGATTGCCGAACTTTCAATGCATGTTTTACGGATTTGAAACTCCGAGTAGAGATAATTAAAGTGTTACACACACACACACACACACACACACACACACACACACACACACATATATATATATTCATACACGTTTCATTAAATAATATAGACAAGTGTTGTCTATTTTATGCAATTTTTTTCGTAACATCTGATAAGTTTAATAACATTATCGTTGACCGAAGAAAGAAATTCACAATATTGATCCATATTTTTTTAATACAATCTAAGCTTTCTAAGTGATGATAGTCTCTCATTGTTTACATAGATGATTTCTAAGCAACGATAAACACGTGCATATAAGACGCTAGAAGCGAAAATCGCACCGCATCTCATGACGTCACACAATATATATATATATATATATATTGTGTATATATATTATATATATATATATATATATATATAGTGTATATATATTATATATATATATATTGTGTATATGTATATATATATATTCTTCTCTCTCTCTCTATATATATATATATATATATATATATATATATATATAGAGAGAGAGAGAGAGACAGAGAGAGAGAGAGACAGACAGACAGATAGATAGATAGATAGATAGATAGATAGATAATAAAATATAATTTTAAGTTATTTTATATTTATGGGTAAAATTGTTCAATATCAGGGAGAGGACTAATAAAGTATAAAAGTCGACACAGGTCAACACCGAAAGGGGATAGTCTGTTTCATCTTCAGGCCTGGAGATTGTGTTCAAACATGTAAAAGATTGTCGCCTCCCGGCGTTGACCTGAGTGTCCACTTACACCCTACACGCACGCACATAAGCACAGACGGGCGCATAGCCGCATACACGACAATGCACACAAGCACACAGACACTATGAAAAAATGCTTGTAACAATGATAAGTGCAAAAAGAAAAATCGAGAAGTATAAGCATTGCTGACAACCCCTGACGAGTGGACGGAACAGTCCGTCTACAAAACTCTGCAGCCAGAATGCTGAAGATGACATTAATCAGTGACAACCTTTTTACTTTTTATTCTCTCTCTCTCTCTCTCTCTCTCTATTTCTAAATATATATATTTATATATATATATATACACTCTAGCGGTATATATATATATATATATATATATATATATATATATATATATATATATATATATATATAAACTCTACCCGGTAAAAATTCACATTATAATTATGTATGGAATCTGTGTGCTTGTGTGTATATATATAAGTACATCAGTGAGTGTGTGACATCATGATGAAAATAGTATTTATTTTTAACAGAATTCCCTTCCTTGTCAATGCACTTAACCCAACATTGAACATTACAAAATTTTAGATCAGAATTCAACTAATCATTGCTAGACGCTGTGGTCTTATTGTTGAATCTTCCAGTCATATATATATATATATATATATATATATATATATATATGCGTGTGTATGTTTGTGTGTGTAAAGATATATATATACATATCACATGCGACATATGCACAAATACAAGCATTCATTTCTACAGTCGTAAACAGAATATACACAATTCTATATGCATCGGCGTCATCACTTTTTCTATGTCTAGATGACATCCAGCTGCCATACGTAGACCGCTAGTCGCCATTACTGGCCAGAACCGCGCCAACAAGACAGCTTCACCCGCCAAACCCCAAATCTCAAACAACCCGGCCCTAACACTTCCATCATTCACTCACCCGTTGCTGCCACGTACCCAGCTCTATTGGCCGCCGCCATCAAGTAGCCATCTTGAACACAATACATCCGTTATTAGCGAACACTTATAAGCGGCAAGAAGACGGAAGCGACGCGGTGCGGCTTTCACAAGTCGAGGTATGTGGTCGGTCGGCTGTCCTTTGTCTGATTTGTAGCGAGTCTGTGGTCGACGCTTTCACAATTGGTCATTGTAGAGACGAGCACCGGCTGGACAGTGTCCACCCAGACCGGCTACTCGGCGCTGACGGTATGCAACCTACGCCTCCGTCGAAGCCAGCGTCCTTATTGTTATTCTTACCGCCATGATCGCTAATGATATCACTATTTTTCGTTCATCTCATTATCAATTGCATTATTGATTATCAAAATGGTAATCAACACGAGTGGCATTATTCCAGAAACTGTCATTACCAATATTGTTAGAATTTTTTTTACAACGATACGAACATTATTGTTGATGCTAGATGAAAATACAGCTATAGTCAACACTATCACATCTTGACTTCATTATAAGTACCATAGCAACAATTATTAATTCAGACTTCAAAAAAATGTCATCTTCCTCCAGGATGTAGGTGATCATGGCCCTGTACATTTTCCTTTCATCCGTTGCATTTTTGTTTCCTCAACACTCAGGGAGTCAACCTGATGTTTATACTGGAACTATGCAGATGAGGACGTTCGTCATAGTTTCGGAATCTGACGATAAACTACATCCGGCAGCAAGGCATCTGATCGGAATATTGGAGGTTTTGAGGAGCGTGAAACGACCACTTAATTGCTATTGTTCCCAGGTGGTAGCACCTGTTAGGGTCCCAGCTATAGGCAAATAGAAAAACCTCAAACAAAAACAAAACGCTATGAAAATAAAAGAATACATTTTTATAGTAAAATTATCAGCAATACATATTTTATATATAAAAATGACCAACAATACTCTAGTCTAGTGTCAAACGGAATCTATTTCTACATCATCTGATGGGTGTTCAGAACATATTGGGATTATCATAGATCGATCAGAACCCCAGTTTTTCATTGACATTAAATTCGATTCAAACCATGTAGTATTTCCTCGCCTGTCACATAAGATATATGTATTAAAGTTATAGCAGATTCAGATTATTGACTAAGTCCTCTAATTTCTTGATTATTAAAACAATATTTCATAACATTTCAGGCACGATCAATAGCAGACAGAGTAATGGGAAATATTTTTTATAAATTAAAAAAAATCGAGTATTTTTTGGAAAAATCTTTATTAAAATATTTTCACGAGAATATTTTCTTTCTTTTTTTTTTTTTGCATAACATGAAACTATTGAGGAGTTCAGAAAGATAATCACGTCTGACCAGAAAGAATATAATAAGGATATCTTTATTAAAATAAATTAGAATATAATAAAAATATCTTTGTTAAAATATTTTCCCGAGAATATTTTCTTTTTTTTTTGTATCACATGAATCTATTGAAGAGTTCAGAAAGATAATGACGTCTGACCAGAAAGAATATAAAAAAAGCTAAACTTATTTAAATATCCTTACGGATATTCCGAAAGTAATGATATTTTACCAGAAAGGATATAAAAAATGTAAGTTTTCTGCAGCCAAACGGGAAAAACAAAACTTCGGTGCTTAAAGAAATCTGTTTTTCCCCAAAAACAAAACGGAAAAAAAAATAGAATTTGAAAGAGTGTCTTAAATTTATTTGTTTTCGAATGTTCTTCTACTTAAGAAATGTTCTAGTGACCAAAACAAATGAAAATCAACAGGCGTTAAATTTGGTGAGTTTCGAAATTTGGAAAAACCTCTCATTTTAACGATTTTATTTCTCTTGTTCTTTGTTTTGCAGAGTTTGTGCTTACATTTTCATACTGGAGAATAACACCTTTTTTGGTTTATCAAAGCAGTACACTTTCGAAGTAATATTTGGTTAATCCTGTCATATTTCTGGCAATAATCGTCTACATTGATGGTCCTTCCGTGTTCCAGTAGTTCGTATTGGATGACGCCATCCATATTCCACGAGACACAAAGCAAAGATTTCTATGTATGTAGTCCTGATTTTGGTGTTTGCACTGGTCTCTTATTTTGTGATAATCGCATTTTTCATTTTCTGCTGATGTGCAAATCCCATTTTTCATCATCTGCAACAATGCGATGTAAAAATGAATGTTTCGCGTCCTTGATTAAAAGACTGCTGCAGATGATAGAACGCTATGTTCGGTTCTCAAGCAAACGCTTACGAGGAACCTAAATTACCTCTTCAAAAGTTTTGACAATTAAACTCTGAAATGCGCTATAAATCACACGCTATTGGATAGAAGACATTATAAACTAATTCTAGACGCAGCTTCCCTGCTTTCAACCTTGGTTCCGCCTTGGTTAATTGGTTCATAATTCGTAGCGGTGAAATACATAATTACTTTCGGAACACTCTAATAAAATTACAAGGAATATCGGAAAACTCCCTGGTTAAACCTACTGTGCGTACTGATTAATGATGTTGAGCACCGAGGATTAAAAATCAACAGCAAAACATGACGTAATGAAAAAGAATCAATGTATACATCTCCAGGGAGTAATTGTATACTTTTTTTTAAAGTCTAGCCTAGAAACGTTTCGCTGTCAACTTGCATAATTTAAAGATTAAAAAGAAAACTTCATTTCGCAATTTTGAAGTAGAATTTCTACCTGATAAGGTCTCCTTTTATTAACAAATAATAAACTTATTTCCATTCTCCAGGTAATTAAGTTTTAGGTCATTTTATCTTTGGTTAATTAAACCACGTATCAATACTTGTTAGGTTATTAAATGCAGAATATAAGACTTATAAGTCAAAAATAATAACGTTATTAATACAGGGGGGGGGGGCGACTCTATTTTTCAGACACTTTATTTTTTCAAGTTTTAGGTAGCACAGGCAGTCTGTACTGTTTTAGTGTAATGGCAATAACATTTAAAAACTGTTTCAATACTACAAATGGAAAAGCAGAATTCAAATTAGAAGTATTTTTATTTTTTTACAAATTTTCACATTACACAGGCGACAGTATTTTTCGGACATTACAGAAACAATGCTAATAGTTTATGGCAGCACCCTTTTTTAAATGACTTCTATCAGTCTATGTTCATAATGTTCGTACATATTGATAATAACGTCTCTTCGTGTTTCTAGCAGTCTATTTTTAGCATCTTGTATGCGCTGCCACAGTTCAGCCTCTCTGGTTATTTCTGGCCCGTCGTAAACAAGCTCTGCAAGCATTTCCCATATGTTTTCAATTAAATTTAAGTCTGGACTTCTTGCAGGCCATTCCAGAGTAGTTATATTTGCTTCACACATCCAATTTTTCACTGATTTGGTCACATGGATGCTGCAGTTATCTTGCTGCAAAATAAAATTACTTCCTATTTCTTTTTCTATGAGTGGTAGGGCTCTCTTTTCCAAAGGTTCTCTGTAGCTCAAGTTATTTTGACGTCCTTTTAACCAATCGAGCCACAAGTTTCCATTCGGAAATACCATACCCTAAACCATGACTCCTCCTCCTATCTGTCTCTTGTTGAGAATAACAGGTTCACCTTTTCTCGACCATGTACACCACCCGTCAGGTCCATCGAACTTAAAATGTTTTTCATCAGTAAATATCACTTTCTTGAAGTCGACATGGTTTGTTATCCATCTTTCGACGCTTCCCAGCCTTGCCTTCTTGTGTTTTCTCGTTAGTGTAATTCTTTTCTTGATTTTAGCATACTTAAGTCCAATTTCGTGTAGCTTTCTTTGTACAGTTCGAACACTGACGTCAAGTTCACACTTCTCCTTTACTTTCTTCGCTGTCACCTTTTCTCCAGATGATAACAACCTCGTAACACTCCTCTTCATTCTTCTTTCTGTTCTCTTGGAAATTGTTTTTTTTCCATCCTCTCTTCTTCTTCCGCTCATAGTCTGTACTTAGCATGTATTCAACTGTTGACTTCGGTAGCTTCATCTCAGCGGCGATCTTTCGGATGCTGAGTCCGTCTTCTCTCTTCTTTTCGACCAAACTGATGACTTCTTTTGAATGCATTCTTCTTCAGGATTTTAATACGTTTTCGCAGTGAATTGTAAAGATACTCAAATGTAATGGTCAGGGTACAATTTACCTGCAGAAAGTCTGCATATTGTAGATGTTCGACGACTAAATCATTAAAAAACCCGGAATTTGTGTCATGTCCGAAAATAGTGTTGAAGTAAAAATAAAGAAAACATGAAACCAAAGACAAACCCATCAATCAATATTCATACCATTAATGGACAGTTACTGCTGAACTACCTACTCATCAACACAAAAGCTCTCGGCAGCAAAAAACACCTTTAAGCACACTTTTCAAAGTGTCCCAAAAATAGTGCCGGCCCCCTGTATGTAGATAGATAAACATAGGTCAGGCTTATACTCGAGTTAAAATATAGAAATCAAATTTATACTTGAATCGAAAGATAGGTAGAGGTTTTGATTATACTTGAATAAAAAAGTAGACATAGGTCTAGTTTATACTTGAGTCAAATGTAGATATGGGTCCAGGTTATACTTGTATCAAAAGTACATGTAACTCTGATTTATACTTGAGCCAAAAATTAAAGATAGGTCTAGTTTATATTGAATCATAAGTAAATATATGCCCAGTTTAAACTTGAAACAAAATGTAGACATAGGTCTGGTTTATACTTGAGTCCGATGGTAGATATAAGTATGGTTTATACTTGAGTCAAAAGATAGGCACAGGTCTAGTTTATACTTGAAACAAAAAGTACACACAGATCTGGCTAATACTTGAATAAAAATGAAGATATAGCTCCTGTTTATACTTAAGGCAAAAGCTAGAAATATTTCCAGATATACTTGAGTCAAACGGCAGACATGTGACCTGTTTATAATTGAGTTAAATGGTTGACATAAATGCGGTTTTTATCAAATAGTAGATACAGAATCGGTTTATACGAGGCAAAAAATAGATAGAGGCCCGGTTTATACTTGAGTCAAAAGTGGACAAATGTCTGGTTTATACCTGAGTCAAAAAGTAGACATGGATATGGCTTATATAAAAGTTCCTCAGAGTTAACCTGTAAAAAAAGACAGTATGTATAGAGGTAAAAGACAATAGGAAAACTGTATTATTAGCCAACGTGTTTTAGTAAATCCATTTCGTTTTTGCCTGGAAAAAGTTCACATTGGACCAAACGCGTCGGTTAGTAATACAGTTTTCCTAGTGTCTGTTATCGTTATACATATAGCTTATACTTGACTAAAAAAATAAGGTATAGGTCTGGTTTATTCTTGAGTCAAAAGGTAAATATAGGTCCGGTTTACACTTGAATAATAAGGTAGGCATAGGCTTGGTCTTCACTTGAGTCAAAAAGTAGATACAAGTTTGGTTTATAATTAAGTCGAAAGGTAGACATAGGTGCAGTTTATTCTTGAGTCAAAAGGTAGGATAGGTCACGCCCACGTTTGAATCTTCCAAAACCACCCAGAAGTTTACCTCTATTGCTAGGCTTTGTACGATAAATACAGAATGGTTTATTAAATTTCAATTATTATTTGTATTTTCGTATTTTTTTTAAAATGCAGTCATAAAATCTTTAGCTGAAAAAAGATTTCAAACGCATATATCTCCACTCCTATATATTCGACAAGTTTTATTATTCTATCAGTATATGCTTGAATTCTTTCTGATAATATGAAATTGGCGAAGATTGACTAAAGCGTATTAAATCAATTTGAAATCGCTATTGGAGATACTAAAATCAAGTACAAAAACTTAAATATTTAAGACATATTTTAACAGAGGACAGCAAATGTGACACCGAAATCCGAAGGCACATTCGGATAGCGAAAGATGCTTTCTAAAAGCTAAGCAAAGCATTAAGAAATAAGCTCATTCCATTGGAAAAAAAGAGTACTGAACTGTTATGTAATATCGGTTCATTTGAAATGCAGGTAATGCTGGACAATTTCTTCACAAATGAAGAAGAGACTTATAACAACAGAAATGTGGTTCTACAGAAGGATGCTGAGAATACCATAGACTGAACATGTGAGCGATGACGGAGTTTTAAAGAAAATGAAAACACCCTATGGACACTTATATTTAACATCAGAAAGAGACAATTAAAATGTCTAGGGCACATAATGAGGAAAGTAGGCTTGGAAAATTTGACACTGACCTGGTGGAGTACACTCATGATGAACAATACCCATATGCTGTCGAAGAAAACTGTCAACAGTGTCTTTATATTGTTTCGATTCATTCGCACTTTCTTCGTTCTCGGAGACGTTAGGGCTTTTCCACTGTGAATTAATTTCGGAGTCATAGTCATAGACTCATGATTCGTGACCTGTTAAGACCGTTTTAAAATGTTTTCTGTGGTGAAACGACTGCAAAACTGTACGCACTTTCCTTCCAAGCAGTGCTATAAACAACGGAAGTGAGCGAGAACTTAGTAGGACTGCGGGATAGAGTTCGAGTTCAAGTGGCTTCACTCTGCGTACGACAACAGTCCCGATACTTTTTGATCAGACCTGGTATAATCGGATGTATTTGTTGTTTAAATCATTTTTTTTTTAATATTTTAATTCAATATTATAACATTTTAAAAGATTTTTGCCCTTAATATTGTACAAATAGATAGAAATTTGATTTCGTAAGGACAGAGAGTCTGTGAACAAACTTTATTTCCCGTGAAACATGGAAAATAAGGCTTCTAATTTAAAACAAATTAGCCGTTTATTAAATAAAATGATTGCCCAGGTACACTTCTAATTTTTTCATTTTTAATTTAATCTAATTTTGCTACTGTTTATTTTTAAATAATTGAATGTCGTAGGCTTTATTTATGTAAATAAATAGAAACTTGTTTATCATTTTTGGCAAATATTAGTTTTTTTTGTATTTGTCTTTTTATATAAAATAAATAAATGATTTATTAATAATTCAAAAATCGCCCTTTATTAAATAAAAAGAATGAAATACTTCACAATTCGTGCATTCATTAATTTACTTTACCACTGTTTTTAAAAAAGATTATTGAATAAGGTCGGGTTTAAATTGAAAACGTATTTTGCTATGTTTTATGATGCTATCTATTACGTATGTATAATTTACAAATATCTCCGCTTAGATAAAGAGCATAAAAATAAATTGTTTATCAAACCCTTCTATGAAACTTGCTGAATTAGTATATAGATAGTTTTAAGCGTCTAAATGTAGTTTGGGAACAAAACCGGACACATACACGTATAGACACTTATACATGTATGCAGGTTCTTTATTATAGATTAGATTAAAAAATGAGTTCTTCTTCGATGTAAGTTTCGACAGGTTTCTTTTTTATCCTAACGAAATCATTTCTAAGGTTCGAACCTCAAACGCTTCAGTTTATCCCTATTACTCCGGAGAAAAGTATCAACAAAAACGGCTTTTATTTCGTTTCGTCTTTTTAATGATTTTTTTTTTAATGCTCCTTCTTTTTCGTACAGTATCTCTACTAAGAGAACAGTGGTATGGTCAGAGAACCCTTGGCAGAGGTTATCTCCCTTGTTGAAGCAGTACATTGGACAAGAATTATCATACTGTCTTCACTCATGCGCAATGAGTGATCGTATCAAGTGCTACTGAAACTTCCATTTTCTTCTTCTTCTTCTTCTTCTTCTTATTATTATTATTATTATTATTATTATTATTATTATTATTATTATTATTATTCCTTTACGCATATATTCAGTGGAGATGTTTTCAAGTTAGCATCTTCAAAATCATATCGATGTGAATTCAATATCTTTTTTTAGACATTGCATTCCTCAAATAAGATCGTTACTTTTTCTCATATGTACCAAGTTCAAGCAATGGTTGTATGAATTCTATCTCGGGGATGAACAAAAAGTATGAATGTTGCAGTCGATGAGGTTTCATGTTCATTCTCCTGACCATTAGTCCTCCATTTATTCAGGTCCCTGAATATTTTCTGAGTTCTCTTTGCGCATACACTCATGGATGTCGCCAAAAGCATCATAACTTTTTGTTTTGGCCTACGCCATCTTGATACTGAGATGTAGACGCTATACGCAAACTGGTATCCACTTGGAAAACTATATTTACTTGTAAGAAGAGGACACACTGTTTTTTTTTAGCTTTTTTGTTTGCTTTTAGTATGAATTTCTTTATACACTTTTTATTTTTTCCTGTCTGCAATCTAAGGTTTTTTAACTTCTTTTTTTTTCTTTTGTTTGCTTTCGTTTCTGTTATATTTTTATGTCTTTTCTTTTTACATATTTACAAAGACCACACTTGTTTGCTGTACCTAATATTTCTATGTGGTCACCCAAATTGTTACAAAGATCTTCTTAGACTGACAGAAGGCTACAATTGTATAGCACTCAGGGGGGGATCGAACTCACTATAGTGGAAATAGTCCGAAGGTATAACTTGTTAACAACTGCATCACATCATGGTACGGTTTCCATTTTAATTTCCACCTCATTTTTTTTCATTTGTTTTAAATACTCATACTTCTTTCTTTATTCATTTATTCATTTTCATACTTTTTTTCATTTGAATGTGTGCTGCCTTTTGTTCAAGTGACGATTCTTTCGATTTTCTTTCAATCATTTTCCTTCCTTCCTTCCTTCCTTCCTTCCTTCCTTCCTTCCTTCCTTCCTTCCTTCCTTCTTTCCTTCCTTCCTTCATTAGCTTCTGTTCTTTTTTCTTCTCTTTTATTTGGTTTTCTTCTCTTTGCCCCCTTTCTTTCTTTCTTTCTTTTTTTTTCTTTCTTTCTTTCTTTCTTTCTTTCTTTCTTTCTTTCTTTTCATCATTTGAGTGCATGTTTCCACTTGACTGCTTTTCTGCAATTGAACAATCTATTTCTTTCTTTCTTTTTCCTTTTCTTGTTTTCTTTTTCTTCATCATTTGAGTGCCTATTTGACTGCTTTTTTACAATTGAACAATCTATTTCTCTTTCTTTCTTTCTTTCTTTTTCTTCATCATGTTTCTATTTGACCGCTTGTCTGCAATTGTACAATCTTTCTTTTCGATTGTTTTTTCCCAAGTGTTCGTTCATTTTCTTTCTTTTTTCTTCTTTCTTTATTTTCTTTTTTTCTTTTCCTTCTCTTCTTCACTTGAATGTGTGCTTCTTTCTCCGCCTTTTCTGCAAGTGAACAATCCCTTTCTTTTCTCGATCACTCCTTCCTTCCTTCCTTCCTTCCTTCCTTCCTTCCTTCCTTCCTTCCTTCCTTCCTTCCTTAATTTCGACTTCTTTGTCTATGGGTCATTGTGCTTCCATTTCGTAGATGATCTTGTTTTATTTTGACAGTCAGATCACTTTTTATGCAGGTCGCCAACCAGGGCGTCTGTATTTGACATACTTACATACGTAAGTAGGCACAAGCCTAAAATTTTGCATACCAAGAGACATCACAGACATCGACAGACTCCTACATATATCTACACATTCTGAAATGTACAAATGAATATAAATTAAATAAGAAATGCAAAGAAGCATACGTAAACACTGGGAAACACAGGGATGCATAAGGAAGGCAAAAGATGAATATGATTTTTTCCAAAGGAAAAAGTGAACTAATGGTTGAACAAGGGCTGTACGCCGTATCAGAAATCTTTGCATACATATAAATTAGACAACAATACGGAAAAATCCGAGAGCTAACTATGTAAGTAGGTAGGTATCGAGATAGATAAGAACAAACTGAGATAATAAGAGGAAAACAGAGATAGATAGATAGATAGATAGATAGATTGGGATTAAATAGATATATAAATATAAACAGAATTACATAGATAAGAATGGACTGACAAATTACCATTGATTGATATAAAAAAAACATAAAAACAGACTGAAATGGAGAGCTACATAAATAAAAAATAGAAAAACAAGAGACCGACAAAGCTAGATAACACACACTGAGATAGATAGATAGATAGATAGATAGATAGATAGATAGATAGATAAGGACTGACATAAATTAGTACTGATCAAAACAGAGGGAAATGGAGGGATACAAGAATAAAAACATTATATATATATATATATATATATATATATATATAATAGATAGATATAGACAAACAGATATAGACAAATAAGAATAGATTGAAAAAGCTAGATAAGAACAAAGTGAAATAGATAGATAGATAGATAGATAGATAGATAAGGTTCTGAAATGTTATCGGACAGTCCACACCACTGAGAATCTGACCAAATGACCAAACATCAGACTCGAGGAATTCATTGGTCCCTTTAAATCTGTATATATACTATATCAAGTCTAGGCATAAAACACAAACTTATAAAGATTGAAGACCCTTACATTCGACCCGTTCAAAATATTTGAAAATCACCGAAACACCACCAACGCACGCACGCACGCATTTAGAGATATCTGGGAAGCGGTTCCATCCAGATGACGTGGTTTTTGCACAGGTGCAAGATTGGCTTCAGTCGCTTGACGCTATATTATTCGTGGGGTGTATTTATACGTCCGTGCACTGATGTCACAGGGACACAAGCATACGCGTATACCATCGAAGCGGTTCCATTCAGATGACGCGATTGTTGAAGACATGCAATGGTAGCTCTAGTCGTTCGACGCCGTCTTCTTTGAGGAGATTTATCAGCCACAAGGTCATGCAAAGGCTTTGCAACTCAGTCGAGGCTGAAACGTGAGGATTGGGCAGCGATACCCCATTTTTGATTTCTGTCTTGTAGGAGTCGTATTATAGAGAAGTACAGGGAACCAGCCGTTATATTATAGAGCGGGACAGCGAGCCAACCGTATTATAGAGAGGTACAGGGAGCCAACCGTATTATAGAGAGGTAGAGGGAGCCAGCCGTATTATAGAGAGGTACAGGGAGTCAACCGTATTATAGAGAGGTACAGGGAGCCAACCGTATTATTTACACTCGGTCTATTGTCTCCATCTTATTATCTGGCCTTCTTCGGGTGCTTGTAGATCCGGGTAACCTTAAAAGAATTTCGAATCTGCTCCTGTAGACTCAGTTCGAAATTTTCTGGAGCTTATCCGAAGCACGTATGAAAGGTTAGAGGTTACAGCAAGCGAAACTTTGTGTTAACAACTACAATGACGGGGCTAATAATCCGAGTGTTAAGAAACAAATACAATTAGTCCAGAATCGGCCTCGAATAGTAAAAAAATCAGTGAATACTTGTCACAACCCCTAAAAAGTGCTTATTTGTACCTATTTTGATTGTTAAAACCTCATATGCCTTAAACTTTCACCCTAAAAACTTTAGAAACATTTTTGACCTTTTTAAAAATATTTTTGAAAATTACTATTGGTGACCATACACTTAGCGTAAATTTTCTTTCATACGTACAATAACCGTTTTTAATTACCCATATATCGATACAACCATTGAAAATATTGTATAAAATATGTGTAACAAGGCATAAAATATAAAGTTTAAAACATTTTCTAAAAACAGAACTGTGATGATGGCCCTAGACTTAGCATAAGCCACTTTTAAGACCCCAGCTGTAGCTCATAACAAAGAACAAACTCAAGCACTCCGCATGTTTTTGCGTTTGTTTTTGTTGAAACTTGACTAATGCATGGAATAATAATGCAACACAAATTGTACTCAGAACAAAATGTATTGAAACAAGAAAGTGTACACAATATTTACATATAGTCTTTTGTATATTCCTGGTAAGACCGTTCCTGGAGAATGTGTTGACTGAGTCGCAGTCGGGCAGAGTCTCTGGTTGAATCTCTTGATTCCTCCCTCTCTTCCCGGTACCAACCATATTTATATGGTCGGTACTCCACTATGCAAATTAGGTGGATCCTACCATAACAAATAGTAATACAAATTCAGCATTCTATTGACGTTATAGCAAATATTGCGCCCAACACTTGATACATCAAGTGTAAACACTGACCGAAACGCCGTTTAACTCAGGCGGTCATTCAGGCAACTGAATATGATATGCGTATCATCTGCGTAATTTCACAATAGTAAGAACAGTTTAATGTCACATAATGGCAGTTTATTGAATATCGTATACTGCAAAAGCATAATTACGGTATAATTATGGTACATCATTATTTTAAAGGTTACTTGAAAGATACTATATTGCACTGATGATTAAAAACTCAACTCTAAGATATTACTGCTGAAACTTGACTAATGCATGGAATAATAATGCAACACAAAATGTACTTAGAACAAAATGTACTTAGAACAAAATGTATTGAAACAAGAAAGTGTGCACAATATTTACATGTAGTCTTTTGTATATTCCTGGTAAGACCGTTCCTGGAGAATGTGTTGACTGAGTCGCAGTCGGGCAGAGTCTCTGGTTGAATCTCTTGATTCCTCCCTCTCTTCCCGGTACCAACCATATTTATATGGTCGGTACTCCACTATGCAAATTAGGTGGATCCTACCACAACAGTTTTTTTTACAATGAAGATGTACAATTCTGCCAGTTTTTACCATAAAAATGGACTGTTATATGTTTTAAGTCACTTAAATAACAGGAAAATAATACAAGAATATTTTAAATATGTTGTATTGAAAAAATACGCGAATCGAGGGAGTTCTCAGCGAATAATTTGTACATATGTTCTTTTGAAAAACCAAGCGAATATTCGGGGTTTCCGCGAATGACAAATACATATGTTCTAAAGAAAAAATCCGCGAATGTGTGAAGCCGCGAATGCTGAAACGCGGATAGGCGTGGACTCACTACAATGATTACGCTCGATCCCCCAGAAATCCAGATAGAAGTGAGTAAATATTAGTAATTCACTTTCCGTCCGTCCCTCCAATCTATATGTACTAAATCTCTCAGCGTGTTTATAATTACCATATCAATCTCTTTTATTGGTCACTTTAGAGTGATTTTTCAAGCGTAGCATAGATATGACACAAATCCGAAAGTAGGGGACACCCAGTGAGGATCGGACTCACTACTCAGTCGTAATTGGTCTAGCGAGACAAGCTTGCTAACCATTACACCGCTTCGAGGTGTCCTTCTCAGTTGCTTTATATTCGTATCTGTTACACTACGTACTCAATATATTTAGTTAAATGGGAAATTATGAAAAAAGTACCCCATATAATATTAACATTATGAACTGTCGACTGTGTTTAGAAGAAAAATTAACAGTATTAACTTTTAATAATCAAATGATTAAATAAGAAGACTGAAATAATGGGTCGATGCCAACATATCTCTATCTATAAAAGGCAAGATGCGTGTGTGTGTGTAACGATGCACGGCCGCAATTTTCGACGGATTTGCACCAAAATTTACATGCACATGCTCCAAGTTAGCGGGAAAACCAAGACTGACTTTGCATTTCCCAACTACCATCGATAGTGGAAATAATCGATTTTTCATGCTTCTACGGCAGTTTTCATGTAGTTTGCGGCCATTTTCTACTGGCCAGAGTGAGAGCCTATAGCTGGCTGCCACAAATAGGCAGGAAGATTCTATTGGCCAGCGTTAGAGCCAACAGCTGACTGACACGAATGTTAACTAGCATGCTAGCATGCAAAAAAAAAAAATCGATAGCTGCATTCGTCACAAGTGGGAAAAATTTAAATCTGCATGGCACTTTACTCCAATTGGCTCATTCGCTTGCTTAAACTCAACGTTGATTTTGATTCCGCAGAACTGGGTTGGATGTGAAAAAGTATTTGTTGTTAACATTTTTTTTTCATTCGGTTTTCCAGTTACGAGTCCTTTTTTTAAAGCTGATCGTTTTGTGTTCATTTTGTTTAGTTCTTTTTTTCGTAACAGATTTATTGTTTAGTATAGAGCTTAGAAAAAATTCGCAGTGTGAGATAGACAAAAGTAAGACATGTAGCAACATCAGCACGGAAAAGGGCACCCCTTTAAAGGCAAGGAAGGGCAAAAATATTTTAAGTCAAGTGATAGCGATTGCTGTATGAGTCATACGATTTTTGAATCAAGCACGGGCAACGCCGGGCCATGCTGCTAGTTAACAAATATTTACTTTGTTACTTTAATAGTAATATAACATAATAAATCAAATAAATATTAATTTAAAATATTAACTAAAATATTATAATTTAATTAATAATAAAATTTTAAAAATATTACAACTTAATTAGTGATATAACATAACAACTTCTATATAAATCATACAAAAAATAAATTTAATAAGAAAAAATTTACAACTGGAAGAAAAATCTACATCTGAAAAAATGAAAGACGTAAATAAAAGAAAATTTCATGAGCGTGCGTGTGTAGAAGAACGTTAAATTCATGAATATGCATGTGGATAAAAAGGAGTAAAAAAACGGATTGAAAAAAAAACGCGAAACAAAGTTAAAAAATTGGAAATACCGTTTAAAACCACAACCTCTGAAGACTGGAAATTTTACCAAGAAACATCGATGTCGGGATAAAATTGATATATAAAAGTTGAAAAGTAATCTTTTCATATAATATCAGATAAATCGTCCAAATCGTGTAATAGCAAAATTGTCCAATTGTTAGATTAAGCTTTGAACCATTGTATCTTAGAAATGATTAAAGATATCTTACCAGAATTCTCCGAAGTTTTTATAACACTGTTGGACTATACTTTAAGCGATAAGAATGTATAATTACTCGCTAATCTTAACAGAAGAAATGTGATGAAATCGATCATAAACCAAAATGGAATGTTCATCCTTAATTAATTACGGCTAAAGATCGGAAACTCATGAAGGATTGAAATAAATTTCAAATATATTATTCCAGGATCATTTCCAATTTATTAAAGATGATCTTCGCCCTTTCTAACATTCTAACTTTCTGTCCAGGAGTAACAAGGCTCCTTACATGTTTCACTTCATTTTCAATTTTTTTTCACTGCTCTTTATACTGTCATATTTAAAAGTCCTCTTTCACGTGCCAAACGCCTTATCAGTTGAGTTGGATCTTTTCTAATTGATCTCTTTACCTCTAAGTTAAAATGATGATCCCCACTTCCTGTTGCGACCACATGATACAGTTTTCCTTTCTAATATTCACTCTCTTTTTAAACTTATTCAGCATTCATTTAATGGTTCTTGAATGGATGTTAAAGATGGAAATCAGAGTATGAATGTTAGTACCGTTACTGAAGGCAGGAGTGTTCTTTTTTCCTCTCACCATTGCTTAGTTAAGAAGACAGTGGGGCTGAAACAAAACGATTTCAATCTGCTTTTTTTTCTAGCTGAAGGTTTTTTTTCAGCGATTCTTACAAAATTATTTTTCAGTGATTCTTACGACAAATAGTATCAATATGGCTAAACGTCTTATCTGAAAACCTGGAAAGAAGAAACTCAATTAGTTTAGATATTAAACATTTTGTGGGAAGGACAATTATGCTGTGACACGATTTGGATACTTTTCTGCTACACCTGGCATATATATATATATATATATATATATATATATATATATATATATATATATATATATATATATAATTATTTAAAAAAATAGAAATAATTAATAAGAACACCGGATTATAAATCTTACTGTTCTTTTCTTTATATATATATATATATATATATATATATATATATATATATGTGAAAATATATAGAAAATAGGAAGGAACTGTTCTTTCTCTTTATATATATATATATATATATATATATATATATATATATATATATATATATATATATATATAAAATATATAGAAAATAGGAAGGAACAAATGAAATTTTTTTGGATTCCACAAAAAAATTTTCGCTTTGAAGATGGAACAGAGCTTATTTGAACTCAATTTAATTTTAAAAATTATATTGAAGTTTTTCGGCTCTTGTTTTGATACATGGGACTTCTTATGTCGCGATTTGGAGTCATATTTTAAATAAATAATTATATTTATGCTCTACTTTTGTATCGAGCACTATTTTTAAAAATAATAACTAAAATACTAAGGGACTTTGGATTATTTACCTAACCAGTTCCTTCCTATTTTCTATATATTTTCACACACGCACACACACACATATATATATATATATATAAAGAGAAAGAACAGTAAGATTTATAATCCGGTGTTCTAATTAATTATTTTTATTTTTAAAAAATAGTGCTCAATACAATTCTGCAGAGCATAAACACTATAAATTTACTAATTTAAAAATATGGTTCCATCATTACACTACATAGCCATGGAACCATATTTTAAATTATTATATATATATATATATATATATATATATATATATATATATATATATATATATATATATATGTATCGTTGAAAATATATGACAAAGGGTAAAAAGTTTTCTTTGTGACTTCATCGGACTATATTTATTATATTGGTGTGACTACACATGCGCACGAACGAGAAATGCTGGGAATTTTAAATTCATTTTTTATTTTTTCTGTCTCTAGTGTAAATGGGGCCTATTCAGACCTATGTATTAATTTACTGTAATTTTTGTCCTGTGAAACATTTAGTCGACAGTAAATATACCAACAAGTATTGATATGTCGTTAAATTGACCAATCCAACTAAACAACAAATAACTATTTCGAAGGATACAGTAGAAATCGTTAGCAACATTTCATGCAATAGAAGCCATTAGCAACATTTCATGAAATAGGAACCGTTTAGCAACATTTCATAAAAGAGAAGTCATTAGTAACATTTCATGCAATAAAAGTCGTTAGCAACATTTCATGAAATAGAAGCCGTTTAGCAACATTTTATGCAATAGAAGTCGTTAGCAACATTTCATGCAATAGAGGTCATTAGCAACATTTCAGGCAATAGAGGCTGTTAGCAACATTTCATGCAACAGCGGCCGTTAGCAACATTTCAGGATTAGAAGTCGTTAGCAACAGGGACAACCGGAAATAGTAGAAGTCTTTCGTAACATTATCTATTTAATTGGAAAATGTATTAAATCCAACATATTCTTAGTTTATTTGTTTAAATGTTATTTTTAAATGGATACTGATTG
>CAHIKZ030001580.1:2812500-2815000 GCA_903632075.3 Acanthosepion pharaonis
GATAAGCGTCTATGTATATGTGTTTGTATATGAGTGCGTATCAATATTTGCCCGCTGATGATTGGTGAAGACATTATGGGACGAATATATCTTATCGTAGCGGATGCAATAGGTGTCCACAAGTAGGTTGATGATGACTAAAACAAGCTCTGAGGCATTTTGCTTATTCAATACAAAAAACCAGAAATTTAAATAAAATTAAATTAAAAATAGAAAATTCACCATTATGAAAGTTGGATTCATTAGTTGATTATTTTTCATTGATTTTCAGTGAATGAAAAATGCTTTCGTTTTTTTTTCTTCTTTTGTTTGTTTTTAATGTAAAAACGTGCATAAATATTTATTTGGGACAAGGCAAAGACGACTTCCTTTCTCAATTATTCATCTCTTTCTTTCTGTCTGTTTGCGTTTCTTGCTTATCCCATCACTCTTTCTCTCTCTCTTTCTCTTTCTCTCTCGTTTTGCTTAATTTCACTCTTTCCGACAATTTCGACCGTTAATTTTATTCCTGATTATATGATTAGCTGAGTTACGAGAGGTGCTGAAAAGTTCTCGGTTCGTCCCACTTTTCAAGATCTGATCAGAATCAGAATTCTTGATGCCTGACAATTACTTCTTCAACCGAAAGATAAATCCATTTTCTACAGTCTAAGAACTGTACCATTTGCAAAATTTCCTCTATTTGCTGAATAGGAGGTAGTCCTAAGCGATGTGATATTCCTGGGTTCCTCGAGAATTTCGGGACTCTCAACATTGTATTCTCTCTCCCAAGCGATCCAAGCAGGGCTGATCGGACCATGATTCTACCCCGAGGAACAGGCTTTTACAAACTTCGCCGCCATTTTGATAGTGGTAAATTTTGATCATTAGGTAGTTACGTTTCACTCACGTTACCCCTAGCCAATGGCGTTTGATTTCTGCTCGACCGCTATCTTTATATGGGTTTTCAAGGCTTTAGCCCGAGTTTGGCACCAATTACATTACCAGGAAAATAATGCGCTGGCTGTAGTAAATTTTTTCTCGGACCAAGAAAGAGAATTTGGCTACTCTCTCTCTCTCTCTCTCTCTCTCTCTATATATATATATATATATATATATATATATATATAAAAATAAACATTAATATTCCATGGTCATAATTTATTCCATTGGAATCGTAAAGACGATCCAATTCATCAGACCTACAAATTCAAAAAGAAAATTTGAATTTGAAGGTCTGATGAATTGAATCGTCTTTACTATTCCAATGGAATAAATTATGACCATGGAATATTAATGTTTAAGCCTTTTTTATTATATCCTTACTCTGTCCTAGACATTGAGTTCTACCTGGATTCTTCCTCTTGGAATTTTTTTTCTAAAAATATACATATATGGGTATTTATATTTATATTTATATATTTTGCATATGTATGTATATTTTCCACTAATATTATATATATATATATATATATATATATATATATATATATATATATATATAAAATAGGTGAACATTGATGTCGGCTCCTAGTGGCGACAGCCAGTTTCATGCTTGAACGTAATCTTCAGACCATACAGAAATCGACATCTGTTCACACTTTTTCGATTTACACACACTCTATCGTGGATACTTGACCACATTTACAATGAAAATATTTATAGGAAAGGCACAGGGAAAGATACGTTACGGCGATGAAAAAGTAGCAGAAGCGGAGATGTCAGGTCAGCACCAATAATATAGCTTATTCTTCTGTGGATGAATGGTAGACTTCTAACTCTGTGAGATAGATGTTGGAAAGAAGCATTCTCTAGCATGACACAATGAACAAACTTTCCTAGCTGCAGATCTAGCAATTGATTCCACATAATCTTTCAATTTCATGACAGCAGAAAACGTTAGCCCGAGAAGGAGCAAAGAGTTGCTCGCCTGGAGGTTAGCATCAGCCATGCTGATGGAAAACAAAAAAAAAAGTTCTCTCAAACGATTAAAAGATAGTAGTTTTGTTTTAGGGGCGTTAAAATAATTTGACATTTCTTGCCCCAGTTACAACTCATTGTAAGTAATTTTTTATATCAAAATTATAAGATCACATTATATTATATCCCTACATATGGCGGTATATAAATATATATATATATAGTCGACTCTCCCGTCGAATTCGACGTATGAGGTTCAAGCAGATCATTTCCCAGGAAACCGACAGCCCGACAATAGCACAAGAGATTTGATTATAGTGGTGAAGGCCTCGTGCAGGACCATCCACACATTTTGAAGGGCCGAATACAGAGACCTGGTGCACTACGTGCCACAAGGTCCCCAAACGACCCTCCGCACATTTTGAATTCAGAGTTGTCCTTCTCTTAGACCAGTTGCCATCCAAGGCTATAGAACCCAGTCTGTCCTGCTATTTTACCCATAGCTAGAGGGAGAAGAAGAGGATTCATACCTTTCCCAGGGGTATTAGCACGTAAGTGAATGTAATGGATTGTGATTCCTCAATCCAAGCCGTGCCTCCAT
>CAHIKZ030001580.1:2820000-2822500 GCA_903632075.3 Acanthosepion pharaonis
TAACTAGAGCGGCTAGCCAATCCCTGTTGCTGACTCTCGCTCAGGCACATTTTCGTTTGTTCAACACCCTCAGAACCAGCATGTTATACTGCAGCTATCCTGAGCAGACATTAGTTACAGTTTCTGGGAAAGAGCGTGTTATCTAGAATGATCAAGATTCTGAACAATACCAGCACACTGAAATCCTCGGTCACGATGACTTGTGACTTCGTGCTATCACAGCTATCGACAACCCCAAGTGTTCCGTCTATCCAATTTCACTCAAAAGTCTTAGGTCAACCCGTATAATGGTTTTCAGGCACGTTCCCACTCCAGACCGATACCATCAGCAAGTCTACTGCCTGACAAATCGACCATGGTGAGATTCGATATATATGGCCACAAAATTTCGTTCAGGCATGAAACAGACTGTCGCCCTGTTGAGCTCAGTGTCCACTTTTATATTTACATACGCTCTATCCCTAATATTGATCACTATAAATATCGCACATATTAAAACTATATTTTTACCATAGATATATATATGTGTGAGGGTGTTTGTGTGTGGATGTACCTGTGTTTGTGTGTGCATCTGCTTGTGTGTATATGCGGGTGTGTATGTAGGTGGGCGTGGTTTTTATATGGCGTGATCAAACATCTTCTCACAGCTAAACTTATAATTTTCCGTTCGCTTAAATAACAGCGGCTCCACGATGTAGTAAGGCGTCAGCGATATGCTGAAGGTCCTTACATGGCTATAACTATCTAGAAATGTCCCAGAGCTCTTCATAACTGATTCGCGCTTGCTGGGGTGCCTACAGGGAATTTACTGAAGTTTGCAACGTGTTTTATGAATGATGGAGTACCTAGAAATCAATCGTGTGTTCCGGGAGTCAGTTCTGAGATCATTTTAAAAGAGTTCAGGACGCTCTGCAATTTCAACAATATTTGATAGTCTTCTATGGCCAGGAAAGTGAGTTTATATTCTACAGCTTACGCACCTCATATAATTTTGTGACTGACGAGTGTGAACAAATACTTAAGGCAACTACTGTAGTGCAATTCGGAGGTACCGCACTCTTGCTCAAGTTGTTAGATACCCTCAAGATTCTCGATAGTTGAGGGTTTCGTGCCATTCTAACTTAAATATTTTTTTCATTTCGCTTATCCCTTTTCTTTCGTGCCCTATCAGTGAGGGCAATAATATGCTTACTGCATACATTGCAAAAATGGAAACGTCTCCAAAAGGGGTCATCTACCTAGTAAACATCTATAGATCTTAATATGAAAGACCTATATTTACTTATCGTGGAACTACGAAAATTCGTTCATTTCTTTGACTACCCAAGTTTCACTAAATGGCATGGATGGTAGATTTTGATACATTTCTGCCATTTCCTTCGTTGTGTAATGTGGGCTATTATCAATCAATGTCTTGATTTGGTCATCATCTCTAGTGGGGGTGTCTGCCTGAGCATTCTTCATCAATAAGGCTACAATTATCAACTCTAAACTTAGCGAAACACTTCCGTACAGTTCTGTCAGTTAAAACAACTTCAACATACATAGCACGTATCTTTCTTGTTGATGATGAGGCTATTTTGCTTTAAGGTAAAAAACCCAGTGGCTAAAATGCACCTTATAATATTCCATTTTCATAGGGAGGCAAAATTAACACAAATTAAGTAATTTTAAACTTTCTTTCTCAAGAGATATTTTGAAGTGTGATCTAATCGGAAATGTAAGCATATTATATCTGCTAATAAATTTGACATGATCTAACGTGTTGGAACATGAACAACAAAAATTCGGCGTAAGGTTCTGGAAAGCTATTTACTCATCCATAAACCATGTAAATGCATACTAACTGAAATATAAACGACCACTATTTACCAATTCACAAAACCAAATAAATTCTTACTGGCTCAAATATAGTGAAAAACGCGACTGATTTCGATAATCAATAATCCATCAGGGTTTCATATGTTGTAAAATGAATCAACCAAAAACTTTTCTTTTCCTTCTGCTGTTTTTTTTTCATTATTCATTCTTTCTTTCTTTGACACATTTTCATTCCTTTCTTTTACTCATTCTCGTCCCCGTTTTTATTTCTAGCTTTCTTTTTCTGCATTTTCTTAATTTTGACTAATTTTTTTATATTTTTTATCCATTTGTTTTTATATATTTTCTCTTTCTGACAAAAGAAGATAAAGCCAGTTTATCTTTTAATTCTCTTTTTGTTACGCTATCTCCCTCTTCTTCTACTTTTTGTTGTCGTTTGTTTTATCTCTCTCCGGAAGCTTCGGCTATTTTCCCATAACTCCCCACAAATCGCACCTCCTTTGTGTACTTTATTTTTTACTCTCGCTGCTGAACGTGATATTGCGAGAACATTGCAAAAACTGGCAATCCATCACTGATTACGTCTTGCTTCCCACGTCTAATCAATGCGATTAACGTCCTCAATAATAATAATAATAATAATAATAATAATAATAATAATGATAATGAATACTTGCAT
>CAHIKZ030001580.1:2827500-2832500 GCA_903632075.3 Acanthosepion pharaonis
AGAGCAAAGAGAAGTGTTAGAGAAAAGGATGAAGAGAAGGTTAGGGGATAGATCAGGGCATCTGGAGATGTCGATTGACATTACATTTGAACAGTTGGAGATTATAGCTATCAGGGAAACAAGAAATGGGGAGGGAGTTCCACAGGTGAGAGGTGCGAGACATGAAGCTATTGGAGTAGAAGAGATGGCTACAGTTTCAACAGTGAAAGGGTGAGAGCGAGATGTCAGCCTAGCTGAACGCTTTTCATGAAATCTGGGAACCAGCCAAAGCAGCTTGTTGGAGCAGTTACCGTGAAAGTATTTGTAAAAAAGACAGAGGGATGCAACGTCTGTGAGAGAGCGACTGCAGACGAGATGCCAGATCAGGGACAATTACATCGCCTATCCGTGTTTGGATTTTATCAAGGACCTTGAGACAAACAGAAGGGGCTCTAGACCATATATGGCAGCAATACTCCATGCAAGGGCGAATGGTTGATATGTAGATTTGAAGGATTGATTCCGGCGAGAAAAATTTCCTGCTGCGGCATATGGAGCGGTCTTTCCTTGCGGTGGACGAAGCTATTGACTCAATGTATTCGTTCCATTTCAGGTCAGCGGACAATGTGAGACCGAGCAGTCGCAAAGAGGTGCTCTCGAGGAGTTGAACGTCAGACATTCTAATGGGAGGCAGGGATGGTTCTCTCTGGTGAGTAATAGAGAGCAGTTTTGTTTTTGAAGCATTAAAGTTAACCAGCCAATTCCTACCTCAGTCCACAACCGATTAAAGGTCCTTTTCGAGACAAACGGCCAGGTTATTTTTGTCGGCGACACTAGATTTGTTTTTGAGGCAGGAGTAAATAGTGATGTCGTTCGCATAGATGCCTACTTGGGAACATCATGACATCAGGAAGACCGTTAATGAAGATTTTTTTGTTTCCGTTTTCTCTAAAACTTCGTCGTTGTTCACATGTTGCGTCCATATACACGATGCAAACTGTAATTCCATAAATGCGGTTCACACAAATACGCATGCGCGCACGCACGCGCGCACACCCCCTACATACACCTCCCACACACAAGTCCGCTAGCACATATACTCATATACTCCTGTCAGGCAAATGTAAAATATTCTTTTTCTATGTGCTGTCTCTTTTCCTGACGTGTACGTTAAAGGCTCACCACAATTTCCTATCTTTTGTTGCTTTTAGTAAGTTTTCTCTTCTCACGACCACTCCCATTTTTTGTCATGCCATCCATTTAAACAAACTCGTGAGGTCGGTTGCTGACGTCTTTTCTCTTTTCCTTTTAACTTCGTATGTCCTGCGTGCGTCAAATTCTCCAAGCCCTCTTTCCTTATGATTCTGGAATTTTCCTCTGTATCGTTCTGATTCTGAGTATAAGTGTCCTTTTTGTTTCCATTTTCCGTAAACCTTCCTCGTTAATCACTTGGTCAGTCCATGGTATTCCCAGTATCCTTCTGCAGACCCACATTTCTGTTTCTTCAACTCTCCTCTTCATCTGCGAGAAGATTATTCAGCATTCATTGCCATATAGGAGGACCGATATTACGCGACAGTTCAGTACTATATTCCTTGTTTACTAAAACTGGGTGATTTGAACAGTTTCACTAGTTAATCTATATTTCTGAGATGGGGTATTGTAACTATTTACACTATTTACATCATTCGGACTGTTGTTCTCATCTTTATTGTCATATTCACAATGTTTCGGCTGTTGTACGATGTGGCCTTCTTCAGGTGATGTACATTGGAATTTAGAACCAAATCATTTATTTAGTTCATTGTGGGTAGATTGTTTTAATTCCACATGCCATGCTTTTTTTGGATATCTCAGTTTTTTTTAATTTCCTTTAGTAACTCTACTCGACAAATTTTTGTTCAATCTGCTGTGGCCAGGTATTGAACTCACAACTTTTTCGGTCAAATCACTGTTTGGATCACTCAAACTACGTTTTTTTTATGCACTGGGTGACCTTGTTATGGCACGTGGAATTATTTCAAAATATCGGCACGCTTACAGATTCCTTTGGAAAAAAAAACATGAAAAGAACGAGAGATCTTTGGAGTGTCTAAAAGAAACAAGTGACCATTTTGAAAAATGGCCAAACATGAAACAGGCTGCAAATGGGTAACTAAATAAAAAATGTTATTTTATATGTACGAAGGTTGATTAACAGCGTAAGCGAGCTGGGATTTCCACAATTTCCTGTGATTTGTAGCTCTGTATAAAGTTTGTCTTTTTCTTATATCTCCTAAAACTTGTTCCTCCATCCATTTATTCAAAGTCATTAAGCATGTTATGCGCTGTTTTCCTCTTTCCCTTTTGCCTTCAATCTGTCTTGAGAGTATCAGATTTTCCAAGCCCTCTTTCCTCATGACGTATCCTAGAAATGCCAAATGTCTCTTCCTGGAATTAAGTATAAGTTTTCTTTAATGGAATTGATATAAAAAACAAACAAAAAAAATCTTCATTTCTCTTTAAAAGCACAAATTTATTTTCCAATATCCTCTCTATTTAGTTTTTCCACATTTTTATTTCAAATCGTCTTGACTACTTTTTCTTTCACTCATAAAGAAAGTTTTTAGTTTACTTTTTATCCGCATACGCAGTGTCAGCATCGGAGAAAAACACCTCTTTCAATTCCTGGAAGAACCAGGAAGAAACCTGATGGTACCTAATTAGAGCTTTACGGGGAGTGTCCGGCAACTGTAAATGTCAAGTTTCTCGATGTTTGTGCTACTTATTGACTACAATACGTTGGTAAGTATTAGATATATAGATACAAAAAAAATCGCTATTCCATTTGACAGAAATACCGCAATTTTCTGATTTCTATCTTTGAAACCACCACTACCACCATCATCATCATCATCACCACAACTACCATCATCATCACCACAACTACCATCATCATCACCATCACCACCACCATTATCATCATCATCATCATCATCACCACAACTACCACCATCATCATCATCACCACCACCATCAGTATCATCACCACTACCACCACCACCACCACCACCACCACCACCACCACCACCACCATCATCATCACCACCACCAACATCATCATCATCACCACCACCACCAACATCATCATCATCACCACCACCACCATCATCATCATCACCACCACCACCAACATCATCATCATCACCACCACCACCATCATCATCATCACCACCACCAACATCATCATCATCACCACCAACACCATCATCATCATTACCACCAACACCACCACCACAATCATCATCACCACCACCATCGTCATCATCACCATCACCACCACTATCATCATCATCACCACCACCAAATTGTTTTGACTTGAAGGTACACTACAAATCCGTAAGTTTTCTCATCTTCAGCAATTTTGTAAAATAAATAACTTTTATCTTGGTAACTCCAAAATTTTTCTAATAAGGAGCTTAGAGTGATGAAAAAGGCCCCAAACTTGATAAAAACAAAGTTTCATCTTCAAAATATTTATGTTATCATTAAGAGGAAAGTATTTCTTCATTATTTTATTAAATTTTTTAATTCTCTCTAGCACACCAAACTTCCCTGTCCTTTACAATTTCACAAAAGTCCTGCAGGTCTTTCAAGCACTTCAAAGAATTTTCTTTTACTTAGAATGATAGAATTTTATTCGTAGTTCTTTTAAGGTCGTCTTTCAGTGTGAATTCTATGGTTGCTCGTCGAATGTCTTTGGATGTTATTCTTCCGTTCGGCATTGATTACAAAACCATTTCCAAAATATTTACTGTCTGTTTCCCAAGGAGTTAACTTGTGCCGTCAATCTCCGATATTAACATCAAGTACTTTTTTAAAATTTTGTTTCTTGGTACAAAACGCGTCACTGTTCTCACTATCAACTTTGGTTTCTTGGTACAAAACACATCAATGTTCTATCAACGTCCGGAGTCAGTAACCCTTGTTTTTCATTTTTTTTTACAAGTCCTCCTACATTAAATGTTTCGATAGTAAAATCTTCGCATTTACAAAGTTTTAAATAAGAAGTGGCCAACTTTTAACGACTGACAGCTGGAGAAGCCATTACCCTCTCCGCCAGCTATTGATGACAAATGGATACTTTTACTCTGTATATGTCGCGCAGAGAACACACGCGTTTCAACAGGATTTTATATACAAATGTATACATGTTCAATTATATCAGGTCACTCTACAAGTGTTACTAGTACCATGTAACCCAATACTACCTGCTGCATGGTCGGTTCATCGGTGACGAAACCAGTTCTCCCACAAAGATTTTTCTGTAGAGGAGGGTAACACGACACTAAACAAAATCTGCCAAGCGGTGGGCGGTTCCTCTCGTAGGGTTAACGATTCTCTAGAGCAAGACTGTCCTCCATGGCTATGTATGTAACCGGCAGTGATGATACGATTTTTAATTTATATTTTATATATTATTTACAATTATTCATGTATAAAAACAAATAAGTGATAATATAAAAATATATCACTCACTCCCCAACATATAAATAGGAATAAATATTATAATTCTAGCACTTCAAAATTGCGTTGGCATGAAAATTTGAGTTGTAAAATGAATGTAAGATATTATGTACATTGTTCAATATATATATATATATATATATATATATATATTAAATAGCTCTGTTATTTTTACACTGAACACTGTTTTTTCTTACAATATAGAGTATTTATATGTATCGATCGCTCGCTCATATACCTACTCAGTTATATATATATATATATATATATATATATATATATATATATATATGTGTGTGTGTGTGTGTGTGTGTGTGTGTGTGTCTGTGTGTGTGTGTGTGTGTGCGTGTGTGTGTAATGGACTCTCCCTCGTCGGTTTCGACGTATGAGGATCTGACAGCTTGATTGATTCAGTTATGAAATTTTTGTGCGATAATCTTAAGTGGCACTTAAGACCCGCTAGTGATTTACAAAGGAGGCCGCATATGGAGCAAGAGTGAGGATTGTGGGATGGG
>CAHIKZ030001580.1:2840000-2942210 GCA_903632075.3 Acanthosepion pharaonis
TTTCTGAAGCCTGAAGAGAGTTTCACAATTTTGTGAGTTAAGGAGTTTGTTTGGCGAGTGTTTTTTTTTTTTTATTATAATCATTTCACCCCATGCAAGGCAGTAGAGCCACTAACACATAAGGGGCTACATGATGTAAATCAATAAGAAAAATAGAAACATTATTAAGGAAAAAGAACAATAAAAAAACAGGAACTAAGAGGATAGTAGATAACGATTGATATTCTACTTAAAGTTTTAGAGATCAAAGTTGGCTGGAAAGCCTAAAGCCTGAAGAGAGTTCCACAGTTTTGTGAGTTAAGGAGTTTAGCGAGTGTTTTTTTTTTTATAATCATTTCCCTCCATATAAAAGGCATTAGAATCATTAAGAAACAAGGGGTTACTGAATGTGAAAGAAGAAAAGAGAAACATTTAGGAGTGCGAACAATAGAAAAGTAATCAAGAAGACATTAGATAACGATTGACATTGCATTTTTAGAAGGTAATATTTTAGGAATAAACGGAAAATTATTTTTTCGTTTTTATTTTGAAAATGAATGTAAGTACTGATTTTAGACGAATGATACAGCTCATCTCTATAGTATTGTCATAACTTGAGGCTAAGAGGATGAATTTAATTTAAATTTTTATTTTTCAGTTTCAGTAAAAAGGGGAGAGAGTGAAACCCCCATTCCCACGATAACGCCTTGATTAAGGACTGTAAAAAGAAAACAAAACAATTCAATACTTCTAAGCACACGAAACAGTAAAAAAAGGCAATGAAAATTAATATAAGTTATGAAATAACTACAGCGTGCAAGCAGGAACCTGGGTAAGTAAACACAAATTAAACCTGAATCATATAGTTTTAAGTCCCTTAATACTTCCTGTCCTGGATTGAGTGGGTGGCCATTTTATTTTCCTTTTCGCTTTTTGAAAGTTTATTTTTAGTTTTCATTTTTGACCGTTACAGAAACAAGAGCTGAAAACCGGAACCGGAAAGTGTCAACAATGGGTGTGGGGAGAATGGTTCCGGTTACCATCCGTCTGTGATAAGTAAATAATGATAATATTTTTTTTCTTACACTGAACACTCCGCCTGTTTTGGTGGTGATGGGGGCTGTGTGGCGTGAACATTGCGCTTATTAACATATTGATCGTGCGATCAAATAAAACGCCGGCATTTAGTTTCGATGTATTTCCCTATTTTGCGTAAGAAAAAGGGTATTTTTTCATTGTGTCAGTTAAAGAAATCTTTTATGTGTCATGTTCCTTCAGACATAGGCGATCATGGCGCACGACAATTTCCTGTCTTCTGTAGCTCAGTAAATTTTGTTTTTTTGCTATCTCTCTAAACTCTGTTCTGCCATCCATTTTCTAAATCTCGATCGGTAGGTTATGCGTTGTTTTAGTCTGTCTAAATTGTAAGATTGCAATGTGCCGTGTCTGCTCAGGAAGTTGGTGATCATAACTCTCCACAACTGCCACGCATTTGTAGCTCTTAATAAATTTTGTCTTTTTGTTAACACTCCTAAACCCTGTTATCATTTGTCGGTCTTAATAAACTGTGTCTTTTTGCTATCTATCCTAAACCCTGTTCTACCATCCATTTACTCAATCTCGATCGGTAGGTTATGTATTGTTTTACTCTGTCTAAATTGTAAGATTGCTATGTGCCACGTCTGTTCAGAAAGTTGGTGATCATGGCTCTCCACAATTGCCTCTCATTTGTCGTTCTTAATAAACTGTGTCTTTTTGCTATCTATCCTAAACCCTGTTCTGCCATCCGCGCGCTGTGTTCCTCTTTTATTCTATATATCTCGTCAGTGTCAAATTCTCTAAACCCTTTTATTATATGCCCTAGAAATTCCAACTCTCTTTCTGATGTTAAGTATAAATGTACTTTTTGTCTCCCTTTTCTTTAAAACTTGTTCGTTGCTCACATTGTCCATCGATTGTATTTTCAGAATCCTTCTATAGAACTAAATCTATGTCGCTTCAAATTTATTTTTCATCTGTGAGGTGATTATCCAGCATTCACTGCCATATAGGTGTACCGATATTACGTAAGAGTTCAGTACTATTTTCTTTGTTTCTAATATTTTTTTTATGTTTCTTAATACTTTGCTTAGTTTTCGAGAGCGTCTTTCGCTATCCCAGTGCGACATCGGATTTCGGTGTCATCTTTTTCGTCCTCTATTAAAACGCTTCCCAGAAATTAAAATTTTTTATTTATTTTGGAATCACCGATTTGTAATTTGCATGTTGGTCTGTTCTTTTTGCTGACAACCATGTATTCTGTCTTCTTGCAATTAATTTTTTTTTCTTTTTGCATTCATTCATTCCTTGGAAGTACCTTCAATATATTTTCTGTGCCTGCTATCAAGATTATGTCATCTGCATATCTTATGTTGCTAAGTTTGTGGTCACCAATAATGAATACTGTTAGGACTTCTCTCAAAATCATCTCACTTTATAGGTTGAATAAGTCCGGCGAGAAGACACATCTATGTCTTACACATCTTTTTATTTTCGTATATTTAGTGAAGTCATCTTCTATCTGTATGCAGGTCATTTGATGTCAGTACAGGTTCTGGATTATTCTAATATTTTTAAAAATAATTTAATCCCATGCAAGGCACTAAAACAAGGGGTTACTGAGTGTTAAAGAATAAGAGAAAAGCGAACCATTAAAGAGCGTGAACCATAGAAGAAGAATCAGGAAGACAGTGCCTTTGACAGTGCCATTAAATTTTTGAAGATCAAAGTTGGCTGGAAAGCATGTACTGGAAAAGCGTTCCACCAGGGAGCAGTGCGAGAAAAGAAAAAGAGATAGCATAGAACTTACGGTTATATCTAGCCAATTCTACTGTAAATTGATGAGATCATTGCCGTCAATATAGTAGAGCTCTTGACTTAATAAAATCTCGGTACCATAGTGGAAAGTAATATTCATTTTGTTTTAATACAAAAATGTGACACAAGGCCAAAGGTCATATATATATATATATATATATATATATATATATATATATATATATATATATATATATATTGGCGGGGCATAGAGTGTGTAAAAAACTGTTCAAATGATCTATGGATCCGAGAGTTTTCGGATAATCTATTAGCCATTATCAAGGATAATCTGAATAGGTAGATTTAATGTTTTAATTCTCGAACACAGTCAGCACATTGTGTCGTTGTTCATAACTGTTATTATTACATGTTGGTTAATTATTATCTTAATAGTAATTATGAACACGGCCACAATATGCTGGAAGTTTTCGAGAGTAATGTAGTGAATTATAGCTGTGTTTCCTAGATAGAGAAACGATAACCGAGATTTGAAACAGGTATTTTGACAAGGTCAAAAGTTGGGAATTGTCCCGAATTTTCACCTGTCATGCTGGATGGGCGTTCTCTCAAGGTGGCTTCTTGTCTTGAGCGTCTATTGAGACATAAGTTCTCGCTAGACCTCGAGTGGAACACATATATCCGATCTGTTGCTAAAAATGCTGGAAAATCGTTGGTTCATTGTACAGCCTTAGTAAATATCCGACGTCCATTACCACCCTTTAACCATCCTATGGTTGGTCGGAACTCCATTGATAATCCCTTCCCACACTGTTCAGTCCTGTATTTCTATCCCCAGACCAAGTCTCTGATCCATACAGTAGGACTGGTTCAATCAATTTTCAAGAGGTTTGGACTTTAATGTTGCTTTCTATTTTGTATTCATTTGGTATACGGTCAGGAATATTTAAGCGAACAAGTCCCATCTCTTCACATCTGTGCTTTTATCTGCTCAGAGCATAGTCTAGGAAGAGATTAAATAGATTGAACCTCTTGTTACCTTCTTGTCGTACTCCTGATAAGGTTTGGAATGTTTCAGTATTGGGCTCCTCACCAGACATATATGGCTTTTTGGACCGATATAGTTCTTTAATTAGATGTATACATTCGGCGGATTCATAGCTCTTGGAAGATAGTTTCTAATGGTTGCGAAGGAGAAATCTCTGCTGGTTTGGTGGTAGCGGATATACAGTTTTCTATTGGAAAGGTAAATAATTTCCTGGATGGTGATATATAATACCATCATCATCCTTCGACCTCCCTGTGGTTGGTTGGTTAAGCTTTTCATGGGATCTCCAAGTGATGTTCTGGATTTTTTCAAAGTAGATTTGTATATGTTCCATCCAGTCGTCTTTCAAGACGAACAGATAAGGTTCAAGTTTCTGATCCAATAGTAGGAGTGATTCAGTTTGAACTTTTAAGGAAGGATCGAGCGCCAAATCATGTGAAGTTTGTGACACACACATCCCACGCAAGAGCTTTGCGGATGTTGAAGTCTTTTGGGGAATCTATTATATGAGAGCGAAGATATTTGAAGTCCTCATCTCTTTTGATGGATGTATTATCGCGTGACTTTAGCCCTGATATATTTATCTTTACAAGAACCAGATCTGACCAAAATGGAATATTGCTGTCGTATTTGGACTGCACCTGTCTAGTCCCCACTTGCCTGTCTTAAAAGAGTTAAAATAAACTCTACTTAGACTTGTGGTTGATGAATAATTTTCCACCCTACAACACCTTTCGCACAGACGAAATCTATCGTTACTTCCACGGCATATGTTCTGACGAGCTGCATTCCTTATTTCCACCACCCGACATTTACAACTGGGATCCACCATACCACGTACACAAAGTTAAATCATCCCCATTCCCTTCGTATTCCATTAGTAAGGAGTAAGTTCCATTTGGACAGCTTCTTCCCAAGAACTGCTGCTTTGTGGAACAGACTCCCGACGGAATGATTTCCCAATTCCTACAATCTTCTCCTCTTCGAGGCTAAGGTGCACAGTAGTATAAACAACAGCTATGACATTGCTGGGACCATAATCAAGACACGGTAAATGCGTGTGCGGAGGAAATTGTGGAAACCACAAATTGCGCGTGAGCCGAAATTGGAAGGCCCCAAATTTGAAGTAGGACCGCTTCTGCGGAAGCAAGTGGTCTGTATTGACCAGTCGAAAACTACCCTTGAAGAATCAAGTGATCACTATTGATCAATCAGGCTGACAGTCGTCTGGAGTGGTCAGGAGCAATCGTCAACTACCCTTAGTCAAGTTTGCAGCACGCGGCCCCTTTTTGTCAGACTTTGACGAATCGTAGTGGTCCTAGACAGAAATAGAGAACTTATCTAAATCATTGGTCCTATATTGCTGTAGCTAATATCTACGTCCATCACTGGTGAATATTTCTGACATCAAATTAAAACAATTCGTTATTGTTATAAAAAAGAGAATTGACTTATTCCTTGGAAGAACTTATTTATTATGTAGTACGGCCTATTTCATCTTGTTCCAGAGATCCGGTAGATTTGCTGGAGATATCTTTTCCAGGATCTAAACAACACAACGTAGGCTGGGAAAGCCAGAAAGAAGATTACTGAATTGACTCTCAGCTGGAATAAAGAAAGGACGACTCAAACACCTACAAGCAAAAGCTAGAAGCGATTATACCCAAGCGACTGTGGGCGGGAGAGGAAGTGGCATTATAAGACCATTATCGTCTAAATTATCACTGGGATATTGGCTCTAAGCCATCGAAGTAAATCCCAAATTGAGAAAATAGGAATAAAATCGAGAATCTCATAGCTTAAGAAGTCCGCGTGGCTTGGTGCTGAAAATATTCTGCGAAAGGTGTTCTCTGTCTTGATGTAGAACACACATAATGCAAGATCTCCGGTTGAAAACAAAAACCGTGCGAAAGATGATGATGATGATGATGATTTTAACCTGTGAAAATTTTTTTCCTATTTGAGATTTCTGGTGATTCTTAATTCTTCAGTTAATGACTGAATAAGCTCCAGTTGAAAATAAAATATCGCAAAAATCGACCATCAGCTGGAATGTAGAAGTGACGACACAAACACCCAGAAGCGACAGCTAGAAGCGATTATGACCCTAGCGACTGTGGGTTGGAAAGGAAATGGTAAGATAGATAGATAGATAGATAGATAGATAGATAGATAGGGAATAAACAGATTTAGATAGATAGATAGATAGATAGAATAGATAGATAGATAGATAGATAGATAGATAGATTCTAAGCAGAGGATAGATAGATAGATAGATAGATAGATAGATAGATTCTAAGCAGAGGATAGATAGATAGATAGATAGATAGATAGATAGATTCTAAGCAGAGGATAGATAGATAGATAGATAGATAGATAGATAGATAGATAGATAGATCATGAAGAGATTTAGATAGATAGATAGATAGATAGATAGATAGATAGATAGATAGATAGATAGATTCTAAGCAGAGGATAGATAGATAGATAGATAGATAGATAGATAGATAGATAGATTCTAAGCAGAGGATAGATAGATAGATAGATAGATAGATAGATAGATAGATCATGAAGAGATTTAGATAGATAGATAGATAGATAGATAGATTCTAAGCAGAGAATAGATAGATAGATAGATAGATAGATAGATAGATAGATAGATAGATTCTAAGCAGAGGATAGATAGATAGATAGATAGATAGATAGATAGATAGATAGATAGATCATGAAGAGATTTAGATAGATAGATAGATAGATAGATAGATAGATAGATAGATAGATAGATAGATAGATCGATAGATACGGCGTATCTAGATGTTAAACTCTCGCATTCTGTTTTTTATCACTTCCATTGTTATCTTTATTTTCATCGTTATTGTTTTTAATCATCCACCATTATATTGGCCGTAATTTTGTGATAAAGGGTATAAGTTGTATGATACTGGGCGTAGACGTAGTGTAGAGTTTTCTGAAATTAGTGCACTTTCAATATATTTTCTCCTTAATTAATTTTTGAATAAGTTGAAATTATAGTCAAACCTATTACGACTTAAGTTATTTCTCCTATTTTCTGTTACCTCCATTTGTTAACTTATACTTTTTCTTCCTCTCTTTAACTGTCTGTCACATTTTTCTTTACTCTCCTTTCTTCCGCCTCTTTCTCCCGATTTGCCAACATAAGCTTAGTTCGGTTTAAGATCAGTTGAGGTGATGTATGCACATGATGAAAGCAGTGTAGTAAGATTGTGCGGCGCCGGTTATTCAGATAGAAAGTTTTTTCTGAATTAAAGAAAAAGCAGTATTCAAATTCCTGACGTTTATCTCGGCTCAAACTCTGATCACCAGTGCTGGTGGGAAAATACATTATCTTCTTCAACAGCGAAGCGATTTCGAAACCCGACATGACTTTCTTTACTAAACAATTTTTTTATTCTGATATTTTTTTTCGCGTCTCCTTTTTTTCTTCTTTACTTTCCTTCTCTCTATCTCCCACCTCGATTCATTTTTATTCCCCACTCCCTCATAAATAAGTTTGATTTCTTATCTCTCTTACTTTCATCAATACCGCACTTATTCACTCTCATCTTCTCCCACCCCTCTTGTTGTTCTTCTTGTTTTCCCTATTCTTTCTTCCTTGTCGAACTGCCGGAATCTCTGTGACAATCCACCATTTATAATCAGTATCATGTGCCGCTGCCTCGAGCAAATTGGATCGTATTTCTCTTGTCTTTGTCATTTAATCTATCAGATGAATCTACCTGTTTTCGAGAACGATCAATAACTAAGTATTTGTTGTAAGACAAGCGTCTTCTAAATACACAGTCGTAACCTTCTCTTTTCCCCCACTCTTTCTCCCTACCTAGATTTTTCTTTAAACACCATTCCCTTGTTTGTTCGTTTCAAAATAGGAAAAGGATTCACAGTTAACGTAAATTTTAAGCATTTTTTAAAAATCAGTTCACCCAAAACAAGGTGATAATACCACTAAGACGCAAGGGTCTACTGGAAGTGAAAGAGAATGAGAAGACTTTAGAAGGAACCGGAAGCCCAATCCTAAACAGGAAACAAAGGATAAACCTCTACTCCTGTTCAAAAGGCCGGGCACGCAGGCACGTAAACCGGACGATAGGCGAACATATATAACAAACTGTCGTTAAATGTTGACTAGTCAATGTAGTCCTCGGTACGTCATCCTAACCACTTCTTCGTAAGTGGGTTTTGATGTTAGTCGAATAGAGTTTATTGAGTTGGCAGAGAGAAAGAAAGAAAAGTGCGGTGAACTATTATGGAATATCAATTCTGCTACGCGCCGGTTAATGCTAGATAGTCACGTCAGAGATGAAGAGAAGACTGGAGGGAAAAAGTGTTATATAAGAATAAAGTGTCGCTACCGACGCTTCAATTTGAACATAGATCGCCAGTTAGCAAACACAGGCGATCCCATTATTAAGTTAAGTAGATCCCTTGACCTTAAAAGAAACGCATATATGGGAGGTAGTCTGTGTCTGATTGATCTTTATTTCTAGTCTATCCTCTATTACTATACGTATTATATTTCTAGTCTATCCTCTATACGAAGCGCTCTTAACTACACTATTCTCTATTCGGATCAATACGGTGGTTACATTTCGAGCGAGTATTATCGAGCAAGTACTAATAGTGCGAGTGTTATTCGAAGGCGTCTGACACCAGTATTGTTCAACGGTGTACTATAGTTGTATCTGCGATTACAAAGTCTCTACTACAACGAGCATTACGAAAGTGACAACGAGTATTCGTTGACATTACGGAAGTGGCAACGAGTGTTCGTTGACATCAGACAAAGTGGCAACGAGTGTTCGTTGACATCACAAAAAAAAAATGTGGTTCCATAGAAGGAGGTTGAGAATACTCTGGACAGAGCGCGTAAACAACGAAGAGGTTTTCTGGAACATGAAAACAAAAAAAAAAAATGCTTAGAATGAGAAAGAGACAGCTGGTAATTTCTTGGACACATAATGAGGAAAGCCGACTTGGAGAGTTTGACACTGACAGGATATATGGTAGGCAAAGGGGAGTTTGTGTGAAGGAATAGCGGAACAAGGGATCGAGGGGATGGCAAAAGACAGACTTTACTAAGAGCTATAAAAGGATAAGAAGTCCTGAAGGGATGCGACATATAGAAGAAGGTGGGAAAAGTTCTGTTAATGATTTTGAGATATGTTTCACGTTGGTTTCGTAGAAATGTCTGTGTGTCGTCAAGTAAGCTTAGGGCCTTTGTACCTTCAGTGTTGTATGTAAGATGGAATTCGTAAAAACGTTTTTTTCTTCTTTTCTTTTTAACGTTTCAAGACTTTTCAAAACAATTAAAAAAAAAAAAGAAAGGAAAAATCATTACCAGAGCAGCCCTCTAAACTCCATGGAGAGATATAAAACACGTCGTATCATTAACGTATGCTGTGAAGAGAGAGAGAGAGAGAGAGAGAGAGAGAGAGAGAGAGAAAGAGAGAGAGAGAGAGAGACTTTTACGCACTTTTCTTTTTATTCTGCTTTGGCAACGCCATCTACCGGTCGTTAGAAATTTTAGCAGATAAGTGGCATAATCCCACAAAATCCTATAGCATGTTATATTGTCATTTAACATCAATTTTTTAAAAGTGAGTATTTTCTTTGTTTTTTAATAAAAGTTTAATAGCAAATACTATGTGATATTTCAGTTTATTATAAACGTACTGTCAAGTTTTACGATTGGTGGAAGATCAAATTTAACTATATGTAAATATGGCGTTTGACGATCGGTGAAAAATAGCAATTGAGATGCGAGTTTTGCTAACAGTTTATTTTTTTTATTTTCAACTGGCGCTATATATTTTGAAATTATTTAAAGATCATTTTCGATAAGAGCCGGACCCTTGAAATAGTTTTATTGAAAATGTAGTACTCTAAGATTTTATCATTTAAATTTTACATCAGCCAGACCCGTAACTAAGACACAAATGCGCCGTTCATATCGGGGACTGTAAAGCCGATTTGTTTCTCGACCAAATCTGACACACAGTCATTCAATTTTGAAAGCACGCAACATGATCATAATCATTGATTTTGTTACCAACAATTAATGCACTGTGTTCACGGCTGTTTATCAAGTGAAAAAAAATGATTTACTGCCTATTTGTGTTCCATGAGATATCTGCAAAAATAATGGTAAAAGTGTGTGGCAAGTAAGGCAATACTAAGAGAATGAAATATCGGTCAAGTAAGGCGATCTTAAGAGAATGAAGAATGGAGCAAGCAAGGATATACTTAGAACGCGAAATATGTAGCAAACAAGTGGATCCTAAGAGAACGCAGTATGGAGCAAGCAGTGGTTGCCATGGGAATTTAGTATGGAGCAAGCATGGGAATTCTAAGAGAAAGATGTATGGATCAAGCTTGGGGATCCTAAGGAAACGAATTATGAAGCAAGCATGGGAATTCTAAGAGAAAGATGTCTGGATCAAGATTGGGGATCCTAAGGAAACGAATTATGAAGTAAGCATGGAGATCCTAAGAGAACGAAGTATGGAGGAAGGAACGGGATCCTATGAGTAAGAAGTATGGAACATGCAAGAGGATACTATGAGAACTAAGTATGAAGCAAGCATGTAGATCTTTAGAGAATGAAGTATAGAGTAAGAATAATGATCCTAAGAGAACGATGTCTGGAACACACAAAGAGTAGAAGAATTTGAAGCAGTATTTTTATTATCAGTTGACAAAGCCTTAATATAAGTACCTCCACTGATTCACTAGAAAACTAGCAAACCATGAGGGAAAATGCTCCAAATTTAATAATAGCAAACATTTATTGTCAAAACGTTTATCATTAAGAGGAAAGACCAAAGGAATTGTTGATTATTAAATTATATTTTCTGATCCTTAGAACGTTCGAAATTTTGGTTAAAAATCTAGTTTTTCTTGCGTAAGTGGGCAAAGATTACTACAGGAAATTTTAGTGAAAAACATATTGAATTGGAAATTCTTGCAAAAGTCAAATAATTGTCGGATTTTAAAGAAACTTTCAGGACTAATTCACAAACTGAAATTATTTTAGAAATCTTTTTTTTAAGAAAATCTTTGTAAAAATATATATTTTTTGCAGCTCTTACACCTATTCACTTATTTAATTTTATAAAATTTCGAAAAAGGAAATTTTAATCCACTTAATGTTTGTATTAGTTATACACAGAACTCATTGGAAAATTTAAATCTTCAATTTCTTTTTGTAAAACAGAACCACCAATTACAGAAAATCTGCTCTAAATCGTAAAAGAAAACTGAAATAAAACTAAGACATTATTTAAATAGAAAACATTTTAATTGCTAATTGAATGAGATATATATGGTCACTATTGTCTTAAGAAAAAAATCGATGACTAATGAATTTTTACAAGAATTGTTTTCATTCTTTTTACATTTTAATTGTATTAATTTATAAAGTTTTAAATCATTTAAAATTCTGTCTTAATTTGTGCTGGTTAGGTGATTAAGTAAAAATATATTTACTAATTATCAATGGAAAACCTTACTACAATTTAGCGAACCACAATATCTTAAAAAGAATTTTAGATTTTTTTTAATGTGTATAAACGCGCCGATTTTTGTAAACACGGACATCCATAAACTACATTATCAGAAAAGCGATAACTATAGTAAATTCAAAGCCAAAGTACCTAACATTCACTAAAACAGAATATTTAACTAAATTTTTAAGACTACTGGGTAGTTAAAAATTATATAAAAAAGGTGCCCATGTTATATTCCTCAAGTATATATATCTACCGCAGGAAAAAATAGATAAACTCCCGTCTGTCAATCAAGCAGTCAACACCTTAGATAAACAGCTACTGCTGTGTTAAAAATGCTTTTCTGAAATATTTATATTTAAAATATTATTTATTTCAAATCAATTTAATTACAATTTACGTCAGTTAATATTTCTCAAATAAAGTTTCAGAAAAGTATATTTTATTTTTTAAAGATTTTTTTTAATAAAGGATGGTTAAAAAAATGGCGGTAAAACCAGCGATTTGCAATTTCAAAACGCAATCTTCTTCCAGTCAGTTAAAATTAGTTTTGAAATATACAAAAGTATATTAATTATTGGAAATACTAAATTTAATCTCTTAGCTTAAAATTAAAACTAGAATAAAAACTTAAAGAATGATCTTTTAGTTTTAAAAATTAATTTTAAACCTTACGTATCGCATTTTGGTAGACCTTAATACCTGAATTTTCTCCAGAAAATTTAGATTTGTCATAAAATGAATAGAAATGAATAGTGTTAGAATATTTTGTGAAGAGAAAAATAACAAACTGTCCAACTTAAGGTCAAATGCGGGTCAGTCCTAATTAGTACAGGAAGTACACGAGACGAAAGGATAAAAGAAGTCTACCTGGGATAGCTTGACGAGTTTTCCTGATCACGTCGAAATTTGTCTGGTTTAAGTATTTATCTCTGACTTGTATGCTAAAATGTACGATTAATGAAGGTGTATTTACTAACTTTCAGATGCCATTTGGCAGGAAATGCTTGCTCTATACTTCGTTCTAAAGGAATATCCCATCCGTCAATCTGTAGCACTAGACAAAGCCAGAAAGAAGTATATACAGCCTCTATTACCGGATACGATCGGAAATGGCCAATCAGCAAACCCAGCAAATGTGAAGAGGTTCAAATTCTGCCAAAACTCACATTTGCTTTATTAAATATCCTCGAAAAACCCAAACCGTTTAAAAATCATAGACGTCTACTCAAACAAGTGCATCCATTAAATATATCGTATATAATAATAAGAAATATATGTACGAAGAGGTGCTGAAAACTTCTTCAAATGACGAAAGAATTTCTTTAAAAACTAACATTTGGTTATATTTTAGTAAGTGTGTCGGTCCGAAAAGATTCCAATACATTCTCGTATATATGTATAAAATATAATTAATTTCTGTTTTCTGAATTATCTAAACTTGCATCTATTTTTAGTTTGTTCACATCACTTAGACCGGTGCATTCTCAGCATTTTTTTCTCCTAAGGTACGTGTGATATTTGGTAATTTATTTTGGGGACGACGATTCTGAAGTCATTGTTTACTATTAATTAAATTGCCTTTTACTTTTTACTACGCCCCATGAAAAACGAACATTTGATCGGCAAACCAACATACAGTAGTTTTTGTTTTTTTTATCAGTAGTAATTACCTCAACATATTTTTATTGTAAAGCTCGCTTCTTTGTCATACTCACTAAGTAAAATATTCATTTCGCATTTTTAAAAATCATTTCTCATAATCAATGGGCTTTTCTTCATTCCAATTTTTGCTAATCCCGCCTAATTATCTTTCAAAGCGTCCGTTTTTTTTTTTTTTATTACTTTTGCTTTTAGAAGATACTTAAAAAAAATAACAACCAACAGTAACGCTATATTCAACCTTATTCTTTTTCAGTTCTCTTCTGCGCGTGCGCATTCAACTGAAATCTAACTCGGTGGAAAGTAACATGAGAAGCAGGCATAACGCCTCAGCCCACCGAATACCAACCACTGTAAAAAATAAAAAAATGAAAACAAGACAAAACAGCGCAATAGATTTTTTTTCAGTCATTCATAATAAATCGAAGATATTCTCTGCAGCATGTCAGTAACCGAAGGTGAAAAATATACTACAGTAAAACAGCTACGTTTAATAGAGAAAACAAACATAAGTTCAAAATGGCGGAGTAGATAGCAGCATATTCGAGAGAGTCAGTAATTAAGCTTCCCAAAATGTCAGAGTTGGTTTCCATCTTTTTCTGAAACGAAAACAAGATCATTTCTGTCTGAATTTCTGGAATATCATTTTTACTTTCAACCAGCATGGCAGACGCTAACCTCCGGGACAGTGACCTATTGCGCCTTCTCTGACTAACGTTTTTTACTGACATGAAGTGGAATGATTATATTGAATCAATTGCTAGGTCTTCTGCTAGGAAAGCTGTTTCCCTGTGTAGTGCTAGACAATTTTTCTCGCCAGAATTTTTTTTATAAGCAATTCGCCCCAAGAAAGATAGGAGTGCCATTAGCACGCAAGGGGTTACAGAGTGTGAGAGGAAGAGTAAATAAGAGTGTTTGGGAAAAGGATAAAGAGAAGAACAGGGATCAAGGTTAAAGCAATAGAAGATGTTGATTGACATTACATTTGAATATTTGACGACTATAGCTATCATGGAAGCAAGTGATAGCAAGAGAGTTCCAATGACGGTGGGTGCGTGATAAGAAGCTGTTGGAGTAGAAATGATGGCTACATTTAGTCGTTTCGACAGTGAAAGGATGGGACCGAGATGCCAATCTAGTATCACGATTAAATTCATGCCGTTTGGGAATCAGTGAAAAGTAGCTCGTCGGAGCAATTGCTATGAAAATACTTATAGAAAAGGCAGAGGGAATCCACAGTACATCTGTGAGATAGCGACTGCAGGCGAGATGCCGTTGCATATCCGTCTTTGGATTTTGTGTAGGACCCCGAGATGAACAGCGGGAGCCCCAGACCATATATGGCTGCAGTATTCTATGCAAGGACGAATGGTTTATTTGTAGTGTTACGAGGATGCATTTCTATAATAAGGGATTACACTGAGTCCTACTTGTTAATACAAAAAAAGTTTTCATTCATGAAGTAGTTGTAAAATAGAGAAATTAGAAATAGAATGTTTGGAAGATTTTAGATCATTCTAGTATATTCGAGAAAAATCTAGATGATTCGAGAAACATCTAGAAATATCCCAATTAGGTGCTAGCCACTATAAAAATAGGTTTTTGGAAAAGGGTTGTCAATTGGTGAAAGGAAATTTCTGCCAGTATCAACACCGGATTTTTTGATTCAAGGATTATTATATCCAGCTGAAAGAATCTCTATCAAAAGTTGCCGACTAACAAAACCCCAAAAGAGAATCACATGGAACAAATCTGGTAAATAGAGTTTTAACTATTTTCATTGACCAAACTACTAATTATTCAATATATTCTCACATTTATGGATTTTCAATTATTAGCACTTAGATTACTTCGCTAGCCCTAAAGTGGTAATAAGACTTGAGTCGCTTTCCTTCTCCCTCGTAACACTTCGCCCGTAAATTCTGTTTTTGTATGCCACAATTGTTTATCTTGTATATATTTTATGTTGTGTTTTAGTAAATTAAATATTTATTTGTGATTTAGCTCTGTTTTGGTAAATCATTTTTTTTCTTTGTTACAATTTCCAACACCTAACAGTAGATTTGAAGGATGGACTCCGGCGAGAAGAAACTTCTGGCGTGACACAGAGAACAATATTTCCTTGCCCTACACACACACACACACATATATATATATATAGAGAGAGAGATACACCCAGTGAGCCAGACAAACCTACCTAGGTTTCACCTAAACGGATCGTCAGCCAAACTTTCCCTGACGATCCGTTTAGGTGAAACCTAAAGGTAAAAAAAAAAACTCACTAGGTGTATCTAGGTCTGCTCTACGGTTGTATTGAGTTCTTTGGTTAGTTGTTTACTCGTATCAGGGGCATTTTTCTTTGGGCTTCAGACCTGCATCTGTGCGATTTTTTGTCGACAGAAGTTCATGTTTGTAGCTCTTTCTTTTTTTAAAACCTTTTTTTTCCCTCAGGATTGATTTGATTAGCAAATCAAAAATTCGAGGGTTTTTCGAAACGAGTCTAGTTATCTATATATATATATATATATATATATATATATATATATATATATATATATATATATATATATATATATATATAGTATATATACAGTCGAATTTGACGTATGAGTGACCTAGATTGTTTTTAATCAGTGCTTCAATTTCGTCATCATCATCGACTTGTAACGTAAAAGAATTTAAAATTTAAAACCCACTCTATTTGATGTTCTTTTATTTCGGGAGTTGGAAACACATATAGCAAAAACTATATATGCCATTTACGGAAGTGGTACCGTAGCTGAGATTTCTGGTTGTAAGTGATTCGCTCGGCTTAGAAGTGGAAATTTTGATCTGGAAGAGGGGGAACCGTTCCCGGCAAGTGGTTGATGATGTAATAAATTTCTGTCAATAAAGCACGTGTTCAAATAACACCTATTGAAAAACGCTACGAACTTTCGTTTCAATGTCTATTTATCTGTTCGTAACTTCGTATTGATCTATGTCATTCAGCCCATGTGAGTCTGATGATGATGATGATTGTCTTTTTCAACCTTGACATCTATCTGATGATGTTGCTTGCCTCTTTCAAGTGGGACAATGGGAGTAACAATTGCGTTGTGAGAGAATGGTTGGTCTAAAGCCCCACTCACCCATTCTGATATTTCTCAACAATAGCGACATATCAGAGACAAAACATGGGACAGAAGGCATTCTTATGGATTCATATCTTTCCTAAGAGAATTATTAAAAAGTGAGTGTATAACAACCGCTAACGAAATAGCGATACTCGTTACGCTAGCTAGTTTCTTTCTTTCTTTCTTTTCATTTATTTCTCTCTCTTTCTTTCTTTCTTTCTTTCTTTCATTAATTTATTCTTTCTTTTCGTCTTTCTTTTCATTCTTTATTTCTATTTGATTGTCTTTCTTTCCTTCTTTCTTTAGTTTCAAGCACTCATTCATTCTTTCTTTCCTTCTTTCTTTTCATTCATTCATTCGTTCTTTCATTCATTCATTCTGTCTGTCTTTCTTTCTTTATTTCTATTTGATTTTCTTTCCTTCTTTATTTCTTTTCGTTCATTCACTCTTTCTTTCATTTATTCTTTCTTTTCATTCTTTCCTTATTTCTATTTAATTTTCTTTCTTTCCTTCTTTCTTTTGTTTCAGTCATTCATGCACTCTTTCTTTCCGTTTTTCTTTTTATTAATTCATTCTTTCATTCTTTCTTTCTTTCATTCGTTATTTTTTCTTTCTTTTTAATCATTATTTTTTCTTTTTATTCTTTATTTTTCCATTCTTTATTTTTACTTTCTTTCTTTCTACCTTTATTCTTTCTTTTTATTCTTTATTTTCATTCATTACTTATTTCTTTTTCTTTCTTCATTCTTTATTTCTTTTCATTATTTATTTCATTTTTTCTTTCTTTCTTCATTCTTTATTTATTTTGTTATTTTTTCTTTCTTTCCATTCGTTATTTTTTCTTTCTTTCTTTTTATTCTTATTTCTTTTCATTCTTTAATAATTTCTATTTTCTTTCTTTCTATATTTTCTTTCTTTCTATATTTTCTTTCTTTCTATTTTTATTCATTACATTTTTCTTTTTTGTTATTCTTTACTTATTTCTTTCTTTCTTTATTCTTTATTTATTTATTTCTCTCTTTCGTTTCCCTTTCTTTCGTTCTTTCTTCCTCTGTACGTATATATAATCCAATATGTACTGGATTCGTTTTGTAAATTGAGTAGATAATGGCTAAAGCAGCCATTTTCCTGTCCCTGTTTGTGCATGTAAGGCAATAACAAAAGAGTAGATTACGTATAAGGCACACAGATCTCACTGTTGCTGACTAACTCAGAAGGATGACTGAAAGAACTCTGAGATAAGTTGCTAAAGAAAAAAAAATAAAAAAGGATTATTAACTGCAAGTGAATTAAATGTCAATTTTGAAACTGTACTAACGCCATTGATATACTGATATCTGTTTTTGTACGCATGTATGTATGACGTTAAGGGGTCCACCCCTTTTTATACAACTGGACTCGCCCAGTGTGTACTTGTACTGCTGCCGGTGAATAACCGGAAGTGATATAGTGAGAGAGTGAGAGTGTGAGGAAATCGCTTTGTAGGAGTCACAGTTACGAGCACGTAGACTCAGAAGGAAGTCATACTTCGATACTGAATTTCCCAGACTATATATATATATTATTATTTCTACTAACCGCATTTCTGGATCTACTAACCGTATTACCAATTGTATTATTACGTCAATACATTTATTTGCTATATTTCATTCCTGCGTTTGTCATTTATTTGAGACCGGATTTCATCCCGGAATCCACAACACAAACCATTAAGTTTCGGGAATTCTTTAAGAAGTGAAGGATCGATTTCTCGCAGAATTGATATCGTGAACAGGAACCCCTGTTCTAAAATCATTATTTTTAAAATTCTGACTAGTTTTACGGCGAAAGGAAGGTCTAAAGAATTATCTACAAAAAATTATTTCCTTCAAAATAACCGACAAACTTATGATGAAGATGACTAGTGACAGAACAGAGTTTAATTCATTCCTTTTCTGAATATATTCTTCTTTATGTGCCGTTTCCTTCCAGGACATAGACGATCATGACACTCCACATCTTCCTGTCACTTGTAGCTCTTAGTTTTGTCTTTAAGTTATTTCTTCCAAACTCTTTCTTACCATCCATTTACTCAAGCTCATTAAGTACGTTGCGCGCTGCTTTGCGGCCATCTTTCCCTCAATCCGTCCTGGGAGTATCAGATTTTCTAAGCCCTTCTTCCGCTTTACGTGCTCCAGAAATGTAAACTGCCTCTTCTTGATGTTAAGTATAAGTTACCTTTTTGTTTCTATTTTCTCCAAAACCTCGTTCATGCTGCTTAGCATCCTTGACACGTTCGGGAGGGATATTAGAATAATGAAGAAATTATACTGCTAGCAAATCGACAGAAAATGAGTTCAGTAGATATACAAAAAACAGAAAGGGGTATAAGACAAGGGTGTGTCTTCTCACCGGACCTATTCAACCTATAAAGCGAGACAATTCCCGAATATATTTGTGTGAAAATGATATAAATAATATTGTTTGGAACGCGAACTCGTTTCGCTCATCTCTTTTTTCAAACGATAATAACTTATTTATTGGGATGGTGCATAATTATCAGGCGTTTTTGTAGGCGAGTTATTTGTTAATAAAAATTGTTGTTTCGTTTACTTTTTTTAAGAAAAATATTATTTTATTTTCAGGTTATAAAAATGCAGGTAGATACGCTTCGGAATAATTCTTTAAAAATGTTATTGTTGAATTGTTATCTTACTTTTTTTTGTAATGAAGTGTTTTAAAAAACGCCTGATAAATATGCACCAACTCAATAATTTTATATAAATGAACTATATCACATATACAACAAAGCCTTAGGGGGTAATCTGTAAAGGTAGACCAGTTAAAATCTGATTATTTAAACTAGCATGTATACAAAACTTAAGTGTAGATTTAGAGAATACACGTCTAAAATGACATGCGCATGCGTACACACACAATTGGCTCTACGTAATATAATTTAGATTTACGCATGTGCACAAAGGAATGGATAAAACCCACCGTGTAAATACACCGCCGCATATACTAAGTTGAATTTAAGAAAAACACGCAAACAGAAATAACCACTTGTGTGACGTAGAGACAGAAGACATATATATATATATATATATATATATATATATATATATATATATATATATATATATAAGAGCCACACTTGTCATACATCAAGGGGCGTGTGTCATGGTATGATTGTGAAGCATCAGTTTAGTGAACCCATATATCAACAGAATGGACCATAGGTGTCGGTCACGCTTCGGCACCCCTTTGTCAGAACGCCACAGACGTTGGCACCGTCGGCTACAGCGTCAACATACTGTTCATCTTCGCAATTCAACTCATCGATCCTCAATGGTCATTTTATATAGCCAAGCCTCCAGTAAAGTTCTTTGAATAGAATAATGGGGAAGGGAATGGTTTGTTTCTCTGGCGTAGGAATGAATCAATATTTATAGATGGCAATGTTTGTCGTGATAGATAGATAGATAGATAGATAGATAGATAGATAGATAGATAGATAGATAGATAGATGTGTGCTGACAGACAGAAATAGATATATAGATACATACATACATATATATAAATGGAGAAACCGAGATAGATAAATGTGAGCTAAGTGATATAGATAGATGTATACATAAATATATAGATATAAAGAACCATGGATGGATAGATAGATAGATAGATAGATAGATAGATAGATAGATAGATACTTCTATATACATAATCAAAACTTAGATAAATAAATATGGACAGACAATATCAGGAAGAGATAGAAAGGAACATATTGAGATAGATATATGTTTCATAGTGAGATACACACCATATATATATATATATATATATATATATATATATATATATATATATATATATATATATATGAAGAAAAATATACAGAAAAAAAACAAACAAAAATCTTAATATGCAATTATGATGTATTAATGTTAATATAAACTCAACGTCGGGCGTTTCGGTCTATTTTAGACCATCTTCAGGACATTTTCATTTAAACATAATTAACATTAGAATATATAAAAATTCGGATCTATATCCATATATTTGCTTACACACACACACACACACACACATATATATATATAGACAGACAGGGTGCGATGGATAAATTATCGTCTAAATTACGGAAAAGTGAAAATAATACTGACATCTCATTTTAACAGTTATCTTTATATAAATTATACAAAAATACTTAAGAATAAATTTCTTCAATAAAATCGCCTTTGACTTCAACCACGGCCTCCAGACGACTCGGGAATCTCCTGGAACTCTTTTGGACGGTCTTCTTGATTAAGTTGGCGAATGCTGCCATAATCCTTGCCTTCAGTCCATCATTGGTGCTACAAGGAGTTTTGTTGGTCTCTCGCTCAACTGCGCTCCACACATAATAATCAAGGAGTTTACAGTCTAGCGAGTTATATGGTCAGATGTAAGGGTCATGTGGTCGTAGAAATTGTCTGACTGCCATAACTGCGTTCTCCTGCTTGTGTGGCATGGTGCAGAGTTCTATTGCTAGATATAGGGTCTTCCAGTAGTCACCCAGTTAATCCAGAGCTGCACTACCTCCTCAAGGCACTTGGTGTAGACTTCCGTTTTGAGTAAGAGGCCTTGTGGGAAGATGAATGGAGGCATAACGTCGCCATCACTAGTGACCACTCCAAACACCTTCGTAATCACTTTAGACTCATCCAACTCTTTCCGAATCCTATGCACTGTATTCATAGTTAGATAGATAGATGAATGCATATATGCATGAATGCTGTGGAAAATCCGGAAAAATAAATTTTCAGAAGAGAACAGATCCAAAGCGAGCATTGTTTTGTAAATAGAGAGCTAAATCTCAAGAGATACAACAATAATTATCGATACAAGAAAGAGTTCACTGATCTGAACTAAGTTTATAGTTACCCTTTTTATGTACAATCTTCAGCGGATTTCTATGTGACTTAAATTTATATACACTTTTTCTTTCTTTTTCTTTCTTTCTTTCTTTTTTCCGTTCGTTCGTTCATCCATTCGTTTTTATTCTTTGTTTCATTCATTCATTCTTTATTTCTTTCATTCATTCATTTTCATTCTTTCTTTCTTTTTTTCTCTTTTCCTCAGACGCTATCATTGTCGCAGCATTTCCGCCATTTTTGATCGTTTGTTTTCCCTTACGTTCGTCACCTGTCTTTTTCTTTCTTTCTTTCTTTCTTTCTTTCTTTCTTTCTTTCTTTCTTTCTTTCTTTCTTTCTTTTTCGTTCGTTCTTTCGTTCGTTCATTCATTCATTCGTTTTCTTTCTTTCTTTCTTTCTTTCTTTCTTTCTTTCTTTCTTTCTTTCTTTTTCGTTCGTTCTTTCGTTCGTTCATTCATTCATTCGTTTTCTTTCTTTCTTTCTTTCTTTCTTCCTTTCTTTCTTTTTTGTTCGTTCTTTCGTTCGTTCATTCATTCATTCGTTTTCTTTCTTTCTTTCTTTCTTTCTTTCTTTCTTTTTCGTTCGTTCTTTCGTTCGTTCATTCATTCATTCGCTTTCTTTCTTTCATTCTTTCTTTCTTTCTTTTTTCTTTTTCGTTCGTTCTCGTTCATTCATTCATTCGTTTTCTTTCTTTCTTTTCTTTCTTTCTTTCTTTCTTTCTTTTCTTTCTTTCTTTCAAAAGTATCCTTTCGAATAATTCCGTACAAGTTAAGACAATTATTTAAGTTATTTTTCTAAAATAAGCTCATAAAATATTCAAGTGCATCGTATTATATATATATATATATATATATATATATATATATATATATATATATATATATATATGCTCAATGATTGCTGATGGCATTCTATTGATAGAAAAAATAGACAAATTAACATAAAAATGAATCGATTAACAGTCAAAATAGATCGATAATGCTGATAGATATATTGTCCTCAATAATAATGACGTGTAGTTTTCTAATCGCAATCTTATAAGCGTTTGCTTACGTGGAGGACCGACATTTATGTGAAATAAATATAACTTAAAACCACACCGACTTCGAGACTGGGTTGATGTCTGAAGACATGGAGGTTTTGCAACTACATTTTATTGAGAGTCAATACTCGCTAACCTCGCAGAAAACATTAATCGATAATGACGCTAACACTAGCTATCATAAGTGTTCAATTTTGTTTACGTTGTAACGCAAGCTTGTGAGAATTAATATAAAGAATTGATGTCTTTGCGCATAGCTATGATTAAAAATAGCTTCGACCAAATAAAGCCAGTAGATCATAGAGAGGACCATCCCTCTTCGATCTGGCGCTAGTGAATCACAAAGAACTCTGTCAAATAACAGAAATCACATCACTTAGGGACTAGCAACTAAAATTGAATGCACATTTAACTCGAAGAAAAAATAAAGACATAATCAAGATGTTGACGTTCCACACTACTTCAAACAAAAATTCGGGAAGGAAAGACCACGTCTGTACTGCAAAGGGCACTGATAGTCATTTGACATAGGAAATCTATTTTTCTGAGAAATTGTTTTAAAAGATTTTATAAATTTCATCCGATGATAGCTCGGGCTACCATGAATGCAGGATATTTTCTTAAAGGCTACCATCTATAAATTCGCGGAAGCCTAAATTTAATCTGCATGTCCCCACCCTATATTCATTAGAGCAAAACATTACACCCGCAGGGATAATTTTTTACTAGCTTTTTTAAGTCTTTTATATATATTAACAAATGACGTTTCTCATATAAGCAGTAATGTTTAATTTGCAAAAGAAATTTTAAAAGTATATACTGTTAAATATTTCATCTGTGTTATTTATTTTTAATTCAAATTTTAAAAATTGTCATACATAAACAATGTCAATAAAACATTTCATAAATTCATCGTGCTTGTATAGAAAGAATTTTTAACTGTTTTGTCAAAATTTAATATCGATTTTAGTTGTTGCCGCTGATGAAAATCCTCAAAAAATGTGGTTTATGATATTTGCCAGAGTTCTTCGTTTGTGTTTCTGCAGTGCCAGTCCATAAGGTTCGAAGAAAGGTGGTCGTTCATCATTTATCCGAGAAAACGGTTGCATACAGCTGAGAGTTTAGGTATTTGGGAACGAATTAGGTGCCATTTTTATATATATATATATATATATATATATATATATAATATATAGTCTTAAGGTGTGCTATATTTATGGGATAAAGTGCTCAATATCAGAGATAGAGCGTGTGAATATAAAAGTGAACATAGAAGTCAACACTTAGAGGCGACAGTCTGTTTCATGCTATATGCAATCGTCAGGCCACGTGTGCTGTTATTTTTCTGCTATTTATATATATACGGGTTGTGGTGCATTGTGGGTATTCTATTATGGCGGTTATTTTACCGGAAGTCGCTTTGTTCATTTATTTGGGTCAAGTTATATTGCTCGTTTTTATTTATTTTTTATTTTATTTTATTTATTTATTTATTTATTTATTTTTTTTTTTTGTTTCTTATTTTATTTATTTATTTATTAACGTAGTAAAAATTTTTTTTATATCACGTATTTAACAGTTTTGTTTTTGGTTTGAGAATTTAATTAAAGCTATTTGTTCAATTTTGAGGTTGGTTGTTGTAGCTATTCTAACTATTATTTTGGCGGGGAACAGTTTTTTTAATTTGGGATTGGTTTGCCTATTTATTTACTTGGATGAATTTGTCAATTTATTTTTTTATTTTCTCTTTTTTGTTTTCGGTTTTAAGCAACATAGTACTTATTTATTTATTTTATTTATTTATTTATTTTTTTTTTTTATTATTATTGTATTTGTTTTTATTTTATTTTTTCCGTTTTTTCATTTTTAGGTTACGTAGTAAAAAATTTATTTTCATGCCTGCATTTTGAGATGAGCTCGGATCTTTTATTTAATAATTTATTTTGGTCGGGAAAGTAATGATAGCTATTTTTCCTCAAGCAGAGTTTGCAAGTTTTGATTGGTTGTTGTAGGCTGATGACTTTTTCCTTATCTTCCAAGATATTTTTGGTGTGATATGCGTTTTGTTTTTTTTATTTCCCAGATATACTTAGAAAGCATAGTACTGTTCGCATATTTACTATTTGTGAACGATGTTTTTTGTGTATAATTTCTTTGCTTCAGGGTCCTTCAGTTACTCCTATGTATACTTTTTTCTTCGTTATCTGGTGATTTTATCGTGGCTTGGTATATTACGTTGTTTTGTAGACAATTTCCGTTTAAGGGACATTCGTTCTTTATTCTGCAGTTGACGTGGGTTTAATTTGTTCGTGTGGTTTGTTGATAATTTTCCTATTGTGCTTTTTTTATTATTTGTGCCATGCTCTCGGTGCAGCTGTAGCTGATTTTTACTGTATTTTTTGTTGAATATCTTGTGTAAGGTGCTTGATTCTAGGAAGTGTTTGTGTAAGAGTTTGAAGAATATTTTTCCTACGTTTGTTTTACGTTCTTGCTGTACGGTGGGTTGAAATATTTCTTCTCCTGTTGGTCTTTTTGTATTCTGTGGTGAGTAAGTGTGCTGGGAATCCGCTATCTTTTAAGGCCGTTTCATAGTCTTTTTTCTTTGTTAAAAGGGATTCATTGGAGGAATTGTCGGAGAGCCTGCGGTTAATCGATTTTGGTATCTGTTTGATTATAGAAGGCGGATGGTTGGAAGATGTGTGTATGTAGAGTGGTTTATCGTTAGGTTTTTGTATGGTTTATATGTGCCTTCTCTTAGGTTGAAAGGTCACATCTAGAAATCTACTTCGTTTAGGTTAGTTTTTATATCTATGGAATCCGTTATTTTTAAAAATCTTTATTACCTTTTCTAGTTTTGTCTGTGTTTTGTTTGTTACAGTTTCTTAAGATTATGAGGCCGTCGTCCCTGTAGAGTCCTGTGTCATTTTTATCTATTATTTTGCTCAGTTCGTGTAGTAAGTAAATGCCTATGATTTCGCATGCCTCTGCACCGTCAAAGCTTCCCATTGTAGTGTCAAATATCCCATCTTTCTTTATCCATGCTTCTTCATTGTGGAATAATAATGATTTACGGGGAGTGTTAATGATGTTGATTTCGCTTGGTTTTATTATTATTTGTTCCTGAGCTAAGTCGATGGCCTTATCTAGCATACGTTCTGTTATAGATGGGTAAAATTCTTTATGTCTAATTGTAGGAATTGGCAATTTTGTTTGTTATTTATGTTGTGGAACCAGTCAATATTTTCGTATTTTTCCACTGGTTTACTCCTAATTTCTTCCCTAAGTTCAGAATTAATTCTTTCTAGTATTGTTTTACTTATTTTACCTAGTTCGCTTTTGGCTGGGTTTATGAGTCTGCATGCAGGATTAGTTTTGAAATTTTTCTTTATGGTCTTTTAGTGTGATAATCGTGCCTTGCTAATACAATTTATTCGGTCATCTAGGTCTAATTTTTGGGCCTTCCTTATTGATATCGTGTTCTGTTGTTTGGGGTGCCTTTTTGTATGTTTTGGTTATGTTGTTCTTGAGTAATTTATTTGTGTGTAGGAGGGCTTATTTTGTATAAATTTCTCGTTTTGTCAGCACGATAAATACACTTGCTGAACTATTGACTGGTTCCACAACATAAATAACAAACAAAATTGCCAATTTACAATTAGACATATAAAAGAATTTTACCCATCTATAACAGAACGTATGCTAGATAAGGCCATCGACTTAGCTCAGGAACAAATTAATAAAACCAAGCGAAATCAACATACACCCGTAAATCATTATTATTCCACAATGAAGCATGGATAAAGAAAGATGGGATATTGACACTACAATGGGAAGCTTTGACGGTGCAGAGGCATGCTAGGCATTTACTTACTACACGAACTGAGCAAAATAATAGATAAAATGACACAGGACTCTACAGGGACGACGGCCTCATAATTTGAAACTGTAACAAACAAAACACAGATTTTAAAAGATTTTAAAAATATGACTAGATATAAAATATTTCATCTGACCTTCAACCTAGAGAAGGCACATATAAACCATACAGAAAAACCTAACGATAAACCACTCTACATACATCTTCCAACCATCCGCCTTCTATAATCAAACAGATACCAAAAATCGATTAACCGCAGGCTCTCCGACAATTCCTCCAATGATCCCTATTTAACAAAGCTCAAATTTTAAAAAGATAGCGGATTCCCAATACAAAAAATACTCAACACAGAATACAAAACCAACAGGAAAAGAACCAACATAAAACCGTAAGCAAGAACGTAAAAAACAAACGTAGGAAAAATATTCTTCAAACTCTACACAAACACTTCCCAGAATCAAGCATCAAGATATTCAACAAAAATACAGTAAAAATCAGCTACAAGCTGCACCGAGAGCATGGCACAAATAAAAAGCACAATGGGAAAATTATCAACAAACCACACGAACAAATTTGCAACTGCAGAATAAAGAACGAATGTCCCATTTTGTCTACAAAACAACGTAATATACCAAGCCACGATAAAATCACCAGATAACGAAGAAAAGATTTTGAAGCAAAGAAATTATACACACAAAACATCGTTCACAAATAGTAAATATGCGAACAGTACTATGCTTTCTAAGTATATCTGGGAAATAAAAAACAAAACGCATATCACACAAAAAATATCTTGGAAGATAAGGAAAAGTTCAGCCTACAACAACCAATCAAAAACTTGCAAAACTCTGCTTGGAGGAAAAATAGCTATCATTCTTCGTTAAATGTGTCATTCAAAAATGCAGGCATGAAAATAAATTTTTTACTACGTAACCTAAAAAATGAAAACGGAAAAATAAAATAAAAACAAATACAATAATAATAAAAAAAAAAAAATAAATAAATAAATAAAATAAATAAATAAGTACTATGTTGTAAAAAACCGAAAACCAAAAAAGAAAATATAAAATAAATTGACCTAAATTCATCCAAGTAAATCAACCTAAATTAAATAAATTATCAAAATAATAGTTAGAATAGCTACAACAACCAACCTCAAAATTGAACAAATAGCTTTAATTAAATTCTCAAACCAAAAACAAAACTGTTAAATACGTGATATAAACAAATTTTACTAGTTAATAAATAAATAAATAAAATGAGAAACAAAAAAAAAAAAATAAATAAATAAATAAATAAATAAAATAAAATAAAAAAATAAATAAAAACGAGCAATATAACTTGACCCAAATAAATGAACAAAGCGGTAAAAAAATAACCGCCATAATAGAATACCCACAATTAACCCGTATATATATAAATAGCCATGACGATTTATAGCATGAAACAGACTGTCGCCTCTAAGTGTTGACTTCTATGTTCACTTTTATATTTATATATATATATATATAGTCAAGTCACCATTTGCAAGGCCAGGAGCCACTCGAGGTAGAGGGTTCCATAAGGAGACCATTTGTGTGTATAGGTGACAGAGATAACGATTAACCCTAGCCTTGAATAGGTTAAGATTTTAATGATCTGGGAAACATCCTGTTGGGAGTCGATTCCATAGGGCAGTGGTTTGCTTTGACGGGACCAGGGAATATAGTTCGCCCGAGCACCTTCCATGGAAGTAACGGTAGAGTTATAGAATGGCTTGCGACACCCAGTCTGTTTATTATCAAAGAACATGACGTGTGTGTTTAGGTTAATGATCTGCCTTTCTTTATAGCACTGTCGTGAGATATGTGTTTGAAGTAGTGGTGTGCGAAGAGAATCTGTTCGCGTGGAACTTATCTCTCACCAATGGAATATGGAGGGAATGTGGGTAGTTTGCTACTATGTAAGTGGAATGGCGTGTTCTTGCCGTGAAGGTTTGCTTTGGCGGGACCAGGGAATATAGTTCGCCCGAGCACCTTCCATGGAAGTAACGGTAGAGTTATAGAATGGCTTGCGACATCCAGCCTGTTTATTATCTAAGAACATGACGTGTGTGTTTAGGTTAATGATTTGGTTTTCTTTATGGCACTGTGTAGTGTTGGGTGAATATAGCCCAAACCCGGCCTATTTTATATTCAATTTCCTTATCTCGTCCCTTCAACTGAGGTTCTCTAGCACTGAGTTATTACCCAGATTGTGAGTTGGCTAATGTAGGTATGTACGAATAGAAATATATATAGGTGATCGCCGGGTAAAATTGACGAGTCGAGTTTGAATTCCAGTTTACACAGCAACGTTCATATTCGCAAGTATTCCCTTGGGAAAAGCCTCATACATTTCCTCTTTCTTCATCTCTCTAGTCTAGAGTGGCGCAATAGATAATGGTTCGGAACTGTTATTCGGAGAACCGAGTTCAAATTGCCGTAGGGTTTGTTATATTCACTTACGCGCAAATACCCTTGGGAAAGTTATGAATCTACCTCTTGCCCTCCAGCCATGGGTTAATTAGTAAGATTTGTATCACTAGACAATTATTATCTCAGAATGCACACACAATTCTGTAAAATACTTGTCGAAAACACAATTATACTTCGACATGAAAATAATAGACAAAAACTAAAAATCCTTGAAGCATTATACATCAAACAGTTGAAACCCAACCTAACAAAATCAATTATGGCATCTCTACAAATATTCTTAAATGTCTATATTTGGTAACAGAAGCCATTGGTCTATACCAACGGCTTCCCATACTTCATACTTCTACAATTCACTCTCGTGTGGTCATGTGTGACGTCATGAGATGCGGTGCGATTTTCGCTTCTAGCGTCTTATATGCACGTGTTTATCGTTGTTTAGAAATCATCTATGTAAACAATGACAGACTATCATCACTGTCGTGTCCGTATATTACTTAATATGTTGTAATTGACATCTTTGATAATGGCTTATATCAGCCGAAAGCTTAGATTGTATTAAAAAAAAATATGGATCAATATTGTGAATTTCTTTCTTCGTTCAACGATAATGTTATTAAACTTATCAGACGCTACGAAAAAAATTTACATAAAATAAATAGACAACACTTGTCTATATTATTTAATGAAACGTGCATGAATATATATATATATATATATATATATATATATATATATATATATATAGAAATTCATCGAAAACTTCTTCTAACAAATATAAATATTAAGCGATAAAAAACAGAATTTCTCAAAATTTCATAAAATTAAATAAGTCACATTCACCACATTTCCTCCATATTTCATCAGTGAGGAGTAAGTTCCACGCGAACAGCTTCTCACACAACACTGCCCTATGGAATCGACTCCCAACAGGATGTTTCCCCGATCATTACAATCTTAACCTATTCTATACCTCTGGTTTTTATTGTTATATATTCTTACAATCTGAAAAATTTCCTGGCTTTAAATAACCTGCAAAAGGTTGATAAACCGTAGAAAACGAATCAATCACACTCCAACAATTAACGCGTTCTCGTCTTTCAAAGATTATGTCCGTAATCTTTGATAATTTCTTATATAGTAGGTACCTCCAAATCTTCGTTAAAAAAAAGTGCATGATGAAAATAAATGCACAAATCAATAGAAACAAAATCTTTGTATTATTACTAAGATGAAAAATCAAATATTTTTTTTTAAATCTTGTTTTTCTGGTGCACACGTAGGTTGATAAATTTTTTACGGAAATTTTGGGCGCCTTGTTGCGCTGAGAAACATACTGGTTTGGAAATTCTTTCAAAAATCTGATAATTGTCGGACTTTAATGAAAATTTTTTTTTGAAATGTCTCTTTTTAGAAAATCTTCGTAAAAATGAACTTTTTTTTTTACATCTGTTACCCTTGACTTATTTAATTTTATGAAATTTTGAGAAATTCTTTTTTTTATCACTTAATATTTATATTTGTTATAATGACATGTTTTCGATGAATTTAAATCATCAAATATTTGTGCTCAAACAGAACTCCCAGCTACAGAAAATCTGTCGTAAAGCGTAAAATAAAAAAAAATGTAATAGAATGCACAATATAATTTGAATAATTTCTAATTGCTTTTATGGATAAAATATACTATAGACACTACTTTCTTAAGAAAAAAAAAATTGATCAATAATGAATTTTTACAAGAATTGTTTTTATTTAAAAAGAAATTAATTAGAATACTTTGCAAACTTTTAAATCTTTTAAAATTTTGTATATATTTTTAGATGTCAAGTGATATATTTATTAAATTAAAATTGTATTTACGAATCATAAATGAATAAACTCACTACAAACTAAACAGATTTCAGTGCCGCACTTTCCATCCTTTGTTAGAATAATTCTGTAATGTTGTTGATAAGTTGGTGTTGAAATACTTATCTCTACGTGATATTATATGTTTAGTGTAACAGGGTGGGATTTTGAGGTTGTATCATGTAATTATCCCATTGTTATATGTATTTGTAGTAGTAATTAATAGGAATCCTTTTTACTTTTTTTTATACTGAAAATGAAATGAATTAAAACGTACAATAATAAAATAAACAATAATACTCAAGACACGTGTTGACTTTAAATAACAAGAATGTGTATTTTTATTTTTCGTGTTGTGAATTACATATATTGCTATGGTGTGTGTTAAAAAATGTTCTCAGTGTTACTGTCTCTTTTTAATTCTTTAAAACATATACTTGTTTTGCTTGTTCCAAGAATTTCGTTCAAGGAGGGATGAGGATACGTGAGTGTTGGGCCTTTTTACTACTGCCCTGTCACCTGCTACTCTACTGACTCTAACCTGCCATCGCTAGTGGTAGAATGGTCGTTTTTTATAATCAGAGAAGTGCCCTTTGCCGTGCTGATGTTGCTACATGCCTTACTTCTTCCCTATCTCACAATGCGAATTTTTTCTAAGCTCTATACTAAACATTAAATCTGTTATGAAAAAAGAACTAAACAAAATGAACACAAAACGATCAGCTTTAAAAAAAAAAAGGACTCGTAACTGGAAAAACCGAATAAAAAAAGAATGTTAACAACAAATATTTTTCACACCCAACCCAGTTCTGCGGAATCAGAATCAACGTTGAGTTTAAGCAAGCGAATGAGCCAATTGGAGTAAAGTGCCATGCAGATTTAAATTTTTCCCACTTGTGACGAATGCAGCTACCGATTTAGTTTGCATGCTAGTTAACATTCGTGTCAGTCAGCTGTTGGCTCTCACGCTGGCCAATAGAATCTTTCTGCCTATTCGTGGCAGCCAGCTATAGACTCTCACTCTGGCCAGTAGAAAATGGCCGCAAACTACATGAAAACTGCCGTAGAAACATGAAAAGAATCGATTATTTCCATTATCGATGGAAGTTGGGAAATACAAAGTGGTCTTGGCCTTCCTGCTAACTTGGAGTATGTGCATGTAAATTTTGGTGCAAATCCGTCGAAAATTGCGGCCGTGCATTCGTCACACACACACACACACACACATCCTGCCTTTTATAGATAGAGATTTTAGAATGATGAAATATCTGTCTCATCTTTCATCACTGGTGGCATAAATTTTTTTATCTCTGTTTCAGGGATGATGAAATATCCTTATTTCCTATTATCACTGATGGCAATGTTATTTTTAGAATGATAAAATATCCTCATCATTCTGGATCATAACACTTACAACATATTTAAATTGTTGTACATGTTTGGTATCTCTAATTTGTAATTTGCATGTTGGTCAATTTTTTTGTTAGCAACGATGCATTAAGTCTTGAGGCTTATTCCTTTATTCTCGCTTTCCTTCACTATTAGATAAATTTCAGTCTGTCAGTCAAGCTAAGAACTTGTCAACACCTTAAATAAACAGCTACAGCCGTGTTAAAAAGATGCACTTCTGCGATATTTTAAACTTAAAGTAATATTTATCAGATTAAGTAAAGCTTAAATCAGTTAATATTTCGCAAATAAAGTTTCAGAAAAGTATATTTTATTTTTGGAAGATGTTTTAATAAGGAGAATTACATCGTAATGACGGAAGGTTAAAAATGGCGTTAAAATCAGCGATTTTATGAATTTCAAATCGAAAACTCCTTCCAGTAAATTTAAATTAGTTTTGAAATGCAGCAAAGTATTTTGCTTATTGGAAATATTAAATGTAATCTATTAGCTTGAAATTAAAACAAAAATAAAAGCTTCAAGAAAGATTTTTTATTTCTAAAAATTCATTTTAAACCTTAGTTATCGCGTTTCTGTGGTGATATCTAATAAAAATATATGTATCTTTATTGTGCAAACACGGAGGAGGCTTATACTTAACAAAAGGAAAAGACAGCCGAAATTCCTGTTATGACATACAAAATAATGAGGAAGGAGGGCCTGGCGAATCTGATACTCACGAGTCGAATAGAGTGAAAGAGAAACGAGGGAAAACAACGCATGACATACCTAGATGGCTTAAGCAAGTGGATGACAGAACATTTTCTGGGGGAGATGGTAGAGGGAAAGAACTTTTTGAGAGCTGCAAGGGATAGAGAGAGGTGGAGACCCATGATCGCCTACATCCTGAAAGGAAACGGAACATAGAAAGAAAGAATGTGACTATTCGAAAAGTTTTCTGTGTTAAAACAGAAGATAAAAAGTAACCAAGGTTAATGGATGGCGTATTTTATCCATTAAGATTAAAAATGAATATACGAAAGTGGAAGAATACGTTACTGTAAACTATTGAAAGTTGATCCTAATCATATCTACATTTACCCGCTCACTAAGAATTATATATACAGTGCAACCCGGATATAAGAGAGTTGTCGGGACCGGTGAAGAAGTCTCTTATATCCGGGTTTCTCTTATATCCGGGTTTCTCTTATATCCGGGTTTCTCTTATATCCGGGTTTCTCTTATATCCGGGTTTGGTCGATTTTGTTTAGGTAAGTATGGGGAACACTTTGGGACCAGCGAAAATCTCCCTTATATCCGGGTCTCTTATATCCGGGTTACACTGTATATATATATATATATATATATATATATATATATATATATATATATATATATATATATAAGGAAAAGAACGTCTTTCCAACATAGATATTTGTAAAGAACATGAGACTTATTCAAGAAAGTCGGGAAACCACTCCGCCGATCCATAATAAACACGTCACTATAGAAGGATGAAAATGTGGAGACGGGTGGAAGGTCATCGGGTGGCTAGCTTTGTCCTGACCCGCCACATTAATGCCACGGGCAGATCTTTGGAGCCATCGGTGTAAACCTACCACCGTCACAATTCTTCTTTATTTTTCTCCGTTTCATTTTTTTTTATATCTATTTATTTTTCTTTTTAACGTTAAAAAAGACAGATTATTTACTGAAACCAACTGGAGGCCATTGAAAACAGTTCATCTAGTAAAGCCATTTATTTGTTTTTCTTTAATTACTCATCGGACACGTCTTCACGCGTCAGTTCGTGGAATGACGGGGTTTTTTTTTTCAAATGTTAAATGTATTTAATGTTTCTTCCTAAATGTAATAAAATTTTATTAATACTAATTAATGCTAGGTTGCTTAATTTTTATGGCTAATTCTTCTGAAATTTGTAGTCGTTTTTTAACAGTTGATATGGTTTACTATTTGCACATTATCTATCTATCTATCTATCTATCTATCTATCTATCTATCTATCTATCTATCTAGGACTTTTGGGTTGAAAAATCACAAGACTTAATCAGGAAATTGCGCAAAACGTTCCACTCCGTTATTCTGAACATATTACTGTGATGAGGTAAAAACGGACAAGGGTGGACAAAAAATGGCGGATATCTTTTCTTAAATGGTGGATATCATTGTTCCGACGACTACATTTATTCCACGCAGCACATCTGTTTCTTCCTAAATCTAATAAACATTTTGTTAATTCTAATTTATGCTAAGTTGTTTACTTTTGATGGTTAATGCTTCTGAAATTTGTAGTCGTTGTCTTTTTACAGTTTATATGGTGTAACGTTTGCATATTATCTATCTAGAACTTTGGGTTGAGAATCACAAAACTTGATAAAGAAATTTAGCAAAACAGTCCATTACTTTACCCAAACATATTACTGCGATGGGGTAAAACGTAGAGAGAAGCCGAAGAACATAGGATGACTCACTTTATTCTGACCTCTGCATTCATTTCGCAGAGCAAATCTTTGCAGCCAGCGTTGCAAACCTAGATGTCATATGTTTATTTCTCTCTCATAACGAAAAGAAAATATTTACAGAAACTAACTGGCAGTCACTGAAACCATTTGGCATCTAGACACATCTAGGAAAGTGATTTAATTCATTAATTCCACGTAGGAAACGTCCAAATTTTCTGTACTAGATTAATATTTGGAAATAGAATATGTATTAATTCATATATAATAATAAAGACTATACTGTATTGCATAGATTTTTATACTGATTCTCATCCCTCTCCGGATTGTGTAATTTTTATTAAAAGCCAATTGTTAAAAGAAGGTTCTACCTCCTTATCTACGTATTTTCTTTTCTGCTGTTCACCTATCCGTGGTCACTCGTAGAATTCAGTCAGTTATGTATCATGCGTGATACACACATTGCAATCTAAACAAATTTCCTTTATTCTTCTGTAGTCAGTCAGTTATGTGCCATACGCGATCCACGCTTAGGCGATCATGTATCTTTTGATACATGACTGACGAGGCAGATTTTTCCCGCAGTAGGTTGCCATTTCTTTCTGCAGTAGGCCAGTTGCCATCAAAAGCTATAGAACCCGGTCTGTCCTATTTACATGTATTATATTTATATATGGCATCGGTCTTCCTTTCTTTCTTTCTTTCTTTCTGTCTTTCTTTCTTTCTTTCGGTTTTAATAATCTTCAGTTCAGTTATGTGCCATGCGTGATACACGCTTAGACGATCATGTATCTTTTGATACATGACTGACGAGGCAGATTATTTTATTTTTCCCGCAGTGTGTTGCCATTTCTTTCTGCGGTAGACCAGTTGCCATCCAAGGCTATAGAACCCGGTCTGTCATGTTAATTACTCATAGCTGGGGGAGAAGAAGAGGATTCATATCTTTCCCAAGGGTATTAGCACGTAAGTGAATGTAATGGATTTCACTGGAATTCGAAGTCGGCTCTCCGATTCCTCAATCCGAGCCGCTATCCATTGCTCCATCGTGCCTAAAGTTCATTTTTTTTTAAATCATGGCCACAGAAGCGGAAGTATTATAATATTAGCAATTTGGATAATCTCAGTGACAAAGTGAATGTTCTCGACTCAATAAAATAAAATAAAAATATCCTACGCTGAGGTTGCTAAGATCTAGGATAAAAATGACTTCTCTATCTGTTAAAGTGTTATAACATACAACGGAAAGTGTGACACAGAAATCCGAAGTCGGGTTGGAATGTCAAAATACGCATTTCAAAAGCTAAATAAAGTATTAAGAAACAGGAAATAATACGTGAGAAACAATGACTGCTGAACCGTTATGTAATATCAATCTTCCCGTATATGGAAGTGAATGCTGGAATAATAAATCCTCATTTATGAATGTCGAGTTGTTCTAGGGCACTCGACACCCGCATAAAGCAAGGAAGAGCTTCAAAGAATGTCTATAAGAGTCACTTGCAAAACTACTTCGAGAATTTAAATCATCAAACTGGACCCCCCCCCAGTTACCGAAAATCTACTCTGATTCGTAAAATAAAAAAATGCAATAAAACTAAGACATTATTTAAAATAGAAATATTTGACAATGACGACGCTTGTTTAACGGCAGCCATCATGTTCAAACACATATCTCACGACGCAAAGTTTCACAGAAAAAAGTCCGCTGTTTTGGGGCAAGTTAAATCAATTGAATTTATTAATTGAGAGGGATGGGCCCCGGTAGGTTAAAATTCCCAAGACACACTACATGATAATCATGGGATCATCAGAGTGAACTTTTTTCTTTTGCTCTACTTAGTGTATTAAGCACTCTTCGTTTTAATGTATTACTTGCTGTTTTTTTTTTCTTTGTACCAAAGATTTAAGGTACTGGACGATTTTTTCGCCCTGTTCGGAGGTTTCTGGTGCTTTCTTTTTTCCCATTTTTCCTCGGATGCCAAAAAAAAGGCTATAGAACCCGGTCTGTGAACAGATTTATTTTATTTTGTTTATTATTATTATTATTATTTTCTTTGATTTCTGGCGTTTACACATTTCTTTCCGGGTTCCGCCCAGGGACCTAAGGTTAGAAATGACATCATGACACTTTCCACTGACACAAAAAAAAAAAAAAAAATTTACATAGATAAAGCCCTTCGTAAAGTGTGGGCTGAACTTGTCAGAACAATTTTTTGTATCTCCTTGAGGCATGGACTTCCAGGAATCCCTTCAATTAGTCTACTGCAATCTTTTCCAACCAGTCCTAGGGCTCCAACTACAACAGGGATTGTTGATGTACCCATGTACCACATTTTTGAGATTTCTATTTCAAGGTCTTTGTATTTTGACAACTTTTTGAATATCTTCAAAGATACATTGCAGTCTGCAGGGACTGGCATATCAATAAGGAGGCACTTTTTTTGTTTGTGGTCTTTAATAACAATTTATTATTATTATTATTAAAAAACATTTTTAATATAGTAACTAAGAAACTGAGGTACCTTAAAGTACCAGAGCGATGGCTGACACCTCTACCAGAGGTATGAATCAACAAATGGACTCGTTTCAAGCTCATAAGGGCATAAAAAGAATCAAAATCAACGTATAAACACGTCTGTAGCCGTGTGGAAAAACCATTTTTCATGATGGCTGCCGTTTTTTTGCATGTGTGAAAAAATGCATATACAGGTCTACACCGGGGAAGAGGTTAATCCTCACCCACTTTTTTTATTTAATTTGTTTTCTTTTTTTTTTTTTTCTTTTTAAGACATTAACATTTTACAATCATTTAAATCCGACACACACTTTTGGATTGTAAAAATTCTTTTGAGATAATAATGATTTTCTGATACACGGCCTACTATTCAGGCCAATATCTGTGAGAAGAGGTCGACTCATACCTTTCCCAATGGTATTTGTACGTAAGTAAATATAACGGACCAGATTTATCGTTCCAAGCTGTTATCCATTACACTACCTGCACATCAAAGCTTACAGCACCTGGTATTTCAAAGCGGTCATACATCTAGGTACTGACCAGGCTCAGCGTTGCTTAACTTCGGTGATCAGGCGAGAATCGCCGTTTCAACGTGATAGGGTCGTAAGCCATACTCACTCTTGATATTGAACCCTATAATTAGGAAGTCAGTTATGTGCCATGCGTGATATACGCTTAGGGGATTATGTATCTTTCCATACATGATTGACGAGACAGATTTTTTTTCCCGCAGTAGGTTGCTATTTCTTTCTGCGGTAGACCAGTTACCATCCAAGGCTATAGAACCCGGTCTATCCTGCTATTCACCCATAGCTGGAAGGAGAAGAAGAGGATTCATACCCTTCCCAAGGGCATTAGCATGTAAGTGAATGTAATGGATTACTGCCCCTTCAAAATAAAATATTAGTTGTTATATATATATATGTGTCAAAAATGTCTTTATTAGCTAAGATTGATAACGTCACTTGCATTATATTTTAACATTGTAATGAAATCTAAGTAGTTTGTTTATCTTATGATGCATCTGATGTTTTTTTTTAAAAAAACTGTTGAAGATCAGAAACAGAAATCAATAAGATGCAAAGTATTGGAAAAATTCCGAACAAAAATAAGAGAAAGGAATTGCATTGACATTAGACACGTCCAGAACCGCCCTTGTCACCCACGTTCCCTGCAATCCCAAATAACCTTGGAGCCCTTCGTGTATCCTCTGGTTGGTTCTCCGCTCTCACACTGACTCCATCCTTTTCTCATTGGCGTTTATTGTCACTGACGAATTTGCTTTCTCGTTCGGTTTGAACCCCGGCAAAAGACTCGGCCAAGACTTTATTAAATTATGTTCTGATGAGAATTTATCGGCTCCGACACAGCGGAAAGACAATGAAATTATAATTAGGTGAGTATATTTTGGGGTTTTAAGACGAGGCTCCAGCGAGATTAACCGTCGATTTGGTAGGGCGACAGAGGTTGGTGGTGGAGAAGTATTGGAAAGTATGTAGAAGATATTAGAAAGCACTGGCTGAATTTGAACACAAATTGGTGTTTTGGGGTGGCGTGATGAGTATCGAGAGGATATCGAAATGGAAATGTTAGCACCGTTCTAAACACGAGGCCCCGCCGATTTCGCAAAGTGTGGGCGTTTAAGTGAGAGACATCATTTGTTAGAGACTTCTTCTTCTTCTTCTTCTTCTTCTTCTTATTATTATTATTATTATTTTTACATCATTTTCTTCCCTTTCCTTTTTTTACCTACTTACGTTATCTTTTCATTATGTTTCTTCTTCTTCTTCTTCTTCTTCTTCTTATTATTATTATTATTATTATTATTATTATTATTTTTACTATTTATTTTTCTTCCCTTTCCTCTTTTTACCTACTTCACGTTATCTTTTCATTATGTTTCTCTCAGTGTTAACGCTGTTGTAATTGACTTCCTCCTCCTCCTCTTTCTTCTTCTTCTTCTTCTTCTTCTTCTTATTATTATTATTATTATAACGATGTATTTTTCTTCCTTTTCCTCTTTTTACCTACTTCACGTTATCCTTTCATCGTTTTCTCTTTGTTAACGCTGTTGTAATTGACGTCCACCTCCTCCTCCTCCTCCTCCTCCTTCTTCTTCTTCTTCTTCTTCTTATTATTATTATTATTATTATAACGATGTATTTTTCTTCCTTTTCCTCTTTTTACCTACTTCACGTTATCCTTTCATTGTTTTTTCTTTGTTAACGCTGTTGTAATTGACGTCCACCTCCTCCTCCTCCTCCTCCTCCTCCTCCTTCTTCTTCTTCTTCTTATTATTATTATTATTATAACGATGTATTTTTTCTTCCTTTTCCTCTCTTTTTTACCTACTTCACGTTATCCTTTCATTGTTTTTTCTTTGTTAACGCTGTTGTAATTGACGTCCACCTCCTCCTCCTCCTCCTTCTTCTTCTTCTTCTTCTTCTTCTTCTTATTATTATTATTATAACGATGTATTTTTCTTCCTTTTCCTCTTTTTACCTACTTCACGTTATCCTTTCATTGTTTTTTTTTCTTTGTTAACGCTGTTGTAATTGACGTCCACCTCCTCCTCCTCCTCCTTCTTCTTCTTCTTCTTCTTCTTATTATTATTATTATTATAACGATGTATTTTTCTTCCTTTTCCTCTTTTTACCTACTTCACGTTATCCTTTCATTGTTTTTTTCTTTATTAACGCTGTTGTAATTGACGTCCACCTCCTCCTCCTCCTCCTCCTCCTCCTCCTTCTTCTTCTTCTTCTTCTTCTTCTTCTTCTTATTATTATTATTATTATAACGATGTATTTTTCTTCCCTTTCCTCTTTTTACGCTTCTTCAAGTTATCCTTTTATCATTAATGCTGTTGTAGTTGTTGTTGTTGCGGTTGTTGTTCATTGTGTTTTTCTTTTTCTTCCTCTTCTTCTTCTTTTTCTTCTTCTTCTTCTCGTCATTGTTCTTGTTCTTAATTTTATTCTTCATCTTCTTCCTCTTCTTTTTATTCTTCTTCAAGTTATTCTTTTAATACTAACGTTGTTATAGTTCTTGTTCTTCCTCTTATTCGTCTTCTTGTTCTTCCTCTTCTTAATGTTACACTTTTATCACTAACACTGTTGTAGTTCTTGTTGTTCTTCTTCCTCTTCTTTTTCTTCTTCTTCCTCTTCTTTTTCTTCTTCTTCTTAGTGTTCTTCCTATTATTCATGTTCTTCTTCTCCTTCTTCTAGTTATACTTTTATCATTAACGCTGTTGTAGTTTTGTTCTTGTTCTTGTTCTTCTTTTTCATCTTTTTCTTGTTGTTATTATTCTTCTTCTTCCTCTTCTTCTACTTCTCTTCTTCTTGTTCTTCTTTTTCCTCTTCTTTTTCCTCTTCTTCAAATTATCATTTTATTATTAACGCTGTTGTTCTTGTTCTTTTTCTTCTCAGATTTTTCTTCCCTTTCTTTTTTCTCCTCTCCGTCAAATTATCCTATTATCATTTTTTCTCTTTATTAAGGCTGTTGTAGTTGTCTGTCTTCTTCTTCTTCTTCTTCTTCTTCTTATTATTATTATTATTATTATTATTTTTGTTGTTGATGCTGCTGCTGCCGTCGTTGTCGTCGTTGCTGTTGTCTTTTGTTTAACGCTTATCTCAACTTCTTTATCTGCTTCATTTCTTTTTTTCTTTCTTTAAAATGCCATTAAACATTACCTTCTCTTCTTCATAATTTGTCGCTTAAAATTCTTTTCTTCTGTCTTTTTTCCTTTTATTTCTCTTTCCTTTCTTATAGTTCGCTCTTTTTCACCCGTCTTCCTTTCATGATTTTGTTTAGCCATTCGTTTCTACTTTTCCACAGAATTTTCGTCTCTTATTTCCCTTTTCATCAAATATTATTTCCTCTTCTCCCATCTTTACCCCAAACAGTTTCTTTCTTTCTTTCTTTCTTTCTTTCTTTCTTTGTCTTTCATCTTTCTTTATTTTTCGTTTCCTTCTCTACTTCCGACTTCCATTCACTCTTTCTTCCTTTCTTAATTTGCCTTTCATTTTCCTTTATTTTTCCTTCTCTCCTTCCGACTTTCATTCAGTCATTCTTTCTTTCTTTCTTTTTTTTCTTTCTTTCTTAATTTGTCTTTCATCTCCCTTTATTTTTATTTTCCTTCTCTCCTTCCGGCTTCCAGTCTTTCTTTTTTCTTTCTTTCTTTATCTGTAATCTTCCTTTATTCTTTCTTTTCTTTCCTTCAAGCTTATATTCTTTCCTTCTTTTTTGTTTCTTTTTTTTATTTCCTATCAAGTTCTTGCATATCTTTCACCATTTATTTCTCCTACGCCGTACTCCATTATAGCTTCTATTTTCTCATCATTATTAATATTGTTATTAATATTATTTTTCGTTGTCTTTTCGTCATCGTCATCACCATCATCATCAACACCACCATCACTATCATTATCATCACATCATCATCATATGTGTTTATTTGCAAAGACATTTTTCCTTTTTACGCCATTCTCTTGCTTTCGGGTCCCATTCGTCATAATAAAACTTTTTGGCGCTAAAATGTCCCGTGACAGAAAAACAAGTTGCAATAAATCAACATAAAAAAAATACGTCGAAAACAAAATCCGACAATTTCATTCAATTTTCTGATGAACTTCACTGATGTCTTCTCGATGACCAAAGTTCTGCTAAAAACATATTACCAGGCTTCCTTTACTGTTTGGAAATAGTAAAAAAAAATATCGTTATATATTTTTTAAGTATGAAACCCCTCGATAAATGTCAATGTTTTCTTTCGATTCGGTGAATGCAAATCCGAGTAATTTTCGTCCTACTTCGACCTGTGGTCAGTGTTCGAACCCAGCTAAAAGGCTGGATTTCGAATACTAATTTTCAAAACCTCCACACATGACAGGCACTGAAAGAAACGTACACGAATTTCTAAATCAGATTGTAAAGGAAAACATGATGAAAATACTAACCATCAGTTCTTAGAAGAGAAAATATGTGGTCATTATCGAAAGCCTAAGATGCGGACTAATTCGAGACGTGACTATCAGGCCAGTACAGAAATTTAACTATCAGAGAAATATGATAGAGAAATCCGAAGAATGTTGGGTACTTGATATTTCAGGTAAAGGAGATGTGGTTCTACAGAAAGAGGCTTAGAAAATAATGAATGGGACATGTGAACATCGATGAAGTTATACGGAAAATGGGAAGCAAAAAAAAAAAAAATACACTCGTAAATAAAATCTGAAAGTGATAGTTAAAATTTCAGGGTCTCGTAATGAAAAAAGTGTGCTCGGAGAATCTGAACTCACGGGATAAATTGAAGGGAAAAGGTTTAGCTGGAAACTTCGAGCAAACTAATTAAATACCTTGTGTAAATGGATGACTGGCAGAGGCTGAGAAAGATAGTAAGAGGGCAAACATTGCTTAAAGAATGGTAAGTTGTGGAGTGCCGTAACAACCTGCCACATAAAATAAGAAGGCCACTTATTTGGGCGACTGGATTCAGACCGGGAAACCCAGTTGAGAAACCAGAGATTTTGGTGGAATGGTGAGCAAGCTTGTCTCGCTGAAACAGTTACGACTGAATAGTGAGTTCGATCCTAACGGGGTGCTCCACATTCTCGGCCGTGTGCTACACCTAAGCTACGTTTAGAAAATCAGGTCACCACAACGTGGTGTAATGGTTAGCAAGCTTGTTTCGCTAGATCAATTACGACTGAACAGTGAGTTCGATCCCCGCTGGGTGCCCCATACTTTCGGCCTTGTGCCACATCTAAGCTACGCTTCGAAAATTGCTATGGAGATTTTTAAGCGCAAATCTCTATATCAGCCTTTCTCAACCGATGCCCCCGGATCCACTAATACGCCCTAAAAAGCAGCCAGCCACTCCCCAAGTTAATAGAAAAGCAATTTATTAAATTATTTTATATTTAAAAAATCTTTATTTTTAACAGGTTTAAGACACCAAGCGTATGGCGTCCATATTTTAAACTGGATGCTAAATTCCTTAATCTTTAAGGAGTGGATAATCCTTTACCTTTTGCCTGCCTCAAGGGTTTTAAATCAGTCATTATCAACATCTAAAAAAATAGCAGATTCTTTAAAAATCACTTTAAATGAAAACTGTACCTTTAATCTTGTTTGGGAATGGTAAACCAAACTTTCATATTTTCAAATTTCATGACTAATTTTTCCTTATTAAAATGTAAAATGCGCCTTAGAGATTTCGTTATTCTACAAGTACGCCCGATGTATAAAAAAAGATTGAGAGAAACACTGCTCTATATGTGTACAGATCATAATAATCCAGTCAAGGATAATTCAAGAATTTTATAAATATCTTTCATTGCTGATTGCTTCATTATCTTGATGATATTCCCATTTTCAATATCAGAGATTTTATCGACGTTGTATATATTATTATTACTTACAAGAAGACAACAACAACAATAGTGTTTACGTATAGAGCAGTAAATTTGACTACAATTAGAGAATCTATTAATTCTCAAACGAAAAAGGACTCTTACGGCTTGAATAGTTCAGAATAACTCTCTCAAGAAAAGTGAATCTAAAATATAGAAATATCATGTTCACGACTTTACACAAGAGAATCAAACTCGTTAAAAGATTTAACTCTTGTATGTCTACAGTGGAAAATAGTTCTTGTAAGAATAGACTAATCGAGAAATAACTGTATCATCTGAGAATGACTTTCACTAACAGAAATATCGAACATTATTTACATTATTCGGACTATTGTCCTCATCTTTGTCGCCATATTTAACACAACGTTTCGGCCATTGTACGCTCCAGCCTTCTTCAGGTGGTTGGAATGTGATAAATATGGCGACAAAGATGAGGACAATAGCCCGAATAATGTAAATAATGTACATAATACCTCACCTCAGAAATATAGACAGACTCAGAAATATCGAAAAAATCCTTATATGAATAAAAATATCGCTTTCATGACTTTCAGACTACTCTCGTTAAAAGAAGTCGACGTCGAACACAAGAATAAAACTTTTATTCTTTTTAGATACCATATCCCTTCGGTAAGTGGGTAATCATGCTTCTTTTTTCTTTAATATCTTCAAATTATCATGAATTTAGAGAGATTCTGAAATGGTTTCTCATTGTCTTCTCCACGATTTTGAATTCACATTTATCCTTCTCCTTGGTTGGTTGCCGTACCAAAGGGTAAAGGGTCTACACTACTATTTATTCATAGTCATGAGGGATAATAGTTTAGATTCATGCCTTTACCAAGGGCATTAGCGTGAAGTGAACGCAACAGCCACAAACGGAATTTGTATTCGGCTTGCCGATTTCATTTTGTGTGGCGCCGATAGCCATTACACCGCCAGACGCGAAAATCTCTCAATTAAATGCGTTAATTTCCTACATAGAAATAACGGATTAATGACATTATCATTTAAAAATAAATCTCACTTAACGAAATTGCCTCGAATACAGAAATAACATTTTCATGAGATGATTGCCTATTTAAGAACATTAGTCGCTAAATGAAATCAGTCTCACTTATGGAAATAACAATCGCGTTTACATCGTTTGAGAATGGCTAACGTAATAATATTTAGTTCAAGACAGAAGTTTCGTTAGGTTGGTTAAATTTATAACAAACCAACCCATGTTAATGTCAAATATAAGTCGTTAGATTTATACCGAATCTACAGGGCGCGATAGGTAAATTGTCGTCTATATTACGCAAAAATGAAAATAATACTGATATCTCATTTTAACAGATATATTTATCAAAATTACACATAAATGTCTTGAAATGCGAAAGAGTAAATTTATTCAATAAAATTGCCATTGGCTTCGACCACGGTCAGCAGACAAATTCAGAATCTCCTGCAACACTTCTGGACAGTCTCCTTGTTTAAGTTAGTGAATGCTGCCATAAGCCTTACCTTCAGCTCATTTTTGGTGCTATAAGAAGTTTTGTTGATCTCTCACTCAACTGCACTCCATACATAATAATCAATGGGATTGCAGTCTAGGAAGTTATGTGGCCAGATGTGGTCGCTGAAATGGTCTGAAAGTCATAAATGGATACTCCTGCTTGTGTGGCATGGTGCAGAGTCCTGTTGCCAGACATAGGGTCTTCCGGTAGCCACCCTCTCAACTCAGAGCTGCAATACCTCCTCAAGGCACTTAATGCATGCTTCCGTGTTGAGTTTGAGGCCTTGTGGGAAGATGTATAGAGACATAACTTCACCATCACTAGTGATCACTCCAAACAGCTTCGTAATCACTTTAGACTCATCCAACTCTTTCCGAATCCTCTGCACTGTCCTCAGATTGAAACCCAAACGTTCTGAAATGTTAGTATCAGAGCTTCCAGTGCGAATGACAGCAGTTCCGAATATCGTTTCCAAATTTCTGAGAGACTGTATTGTGTCATGTTGCTCTTTTTCTAACAGACAGTGCCCAACTGACCCTAATATCTGTGCAGTCAACAAAAAGAACGCGCATGCTCGAAATTAAAACTATAAAATAGCGACAATTTACACATCGCAGCCTGTATAAGTTAACACTTGGCCGTGGTTCGTGGTATATATGTAAAAGTATTCCCGAGTCTATATGCAAACATCAGTTTATTCTATACGTAAACATTGGCCATGTTTATATCTGGGTCTATGCACAAACATCGGTCGTAAGTCGATGTCCCCACCCACTCTATTTTTTTTTTTTTAAGTAGCTTTGAAAGATTTGCACCCAAAGAGCAACTATGCGTCCAAGAAAAACATCAACTGGAGAATGTTTAGCATACAATTAGTTGCAACCATTGTTAAGTGGAACAGGAGTCCTGATCGATTATATCTTCAAGTTGTTGTAATGTTATTGTAAAAGTTCTAAAAAAATTATAAACAAGTGTCAGTCAGCCGTTTGCTATATATATATATATATATATATATATATATATATATATATATATATATATATATATATATATATATATATATATATATATATATATATATATATATATATATATATATATATATATATATATATATATATATAAATGGGTTTATATTAAACCGACAGATTTGTACCATTTTATCTTTAGTGGATAGTCATATTTGAGTAGGCGCTCCGTTTATTTATTAAACAGGATATTTATTTATTTTCACCTACCGACCTAAATATTCTAGAAATCTTATTGGTTAAGAAAATTTTTATGGTTCTATCTCTCTCTCTCCCTCTCTCTCTCTCTCTCTCTATATATATATATATATATATATATATCTGTGTGTGTGTGTGTGTATGTATTTAAGCAGCAATCCTTCATTTTTACATGTTTCATTAAAGACGACAGACAAGGCACTGCGATTACGCTTTTTATTTGATTTTTCTTGTGTTCAAACAAGTGTTTTCTTTTCTGGTGTCTAGAAACTGTCCAAATGTTCTGTAATTCGGCTATACTTTTAGTTATTATCAAGGACGATTTTATTTTTAACTGGTTTAATGGGTTATGTGTATGTTTCTAAAGTTATAGGGATGTTTTATTTTCCGAACACATATTAGTATATTGTGGCCGTGTTCGTAGTTAATATTATTAAGTGTTGGCTTTTTTCTTTTTTCTTATTAAGGCTTCCATTATTTTTAGTCATTTTTCACATGTGGATGAAGTTATTATGTTTGTATTTTCTACTAGTATGTTTCGGATGGAGTCTGGTATGTTTGTGTGTGTTTAAATTGGTTCTAATGGAGCTCTGGTCTGACAGGTGTAACATAAGGCGTCTGGATAGGCATGTAGTAGTGTGACCGATGTAATTATTTATGAATTCGCTTTGATCAGGAATACAGTTTCTTAAGGGACATTTGAACTCATAAATTATGTTCAGTAGTTGTAATTTTGAAGTAAAGATTCATCTTTTTTGTAGCTGGCGGGCATTTAGCTTTTGTAGAAAATATTTATGTTATTTTTGACTGTGTCTTCACTGTCATTATTTAATTTGGGAAGAAATAGTCTAATTTGGTGGTCGATAAGGTGGTTAGGGAAGCTATTATTGACTAGTGACTGTTTTGCATTGTTGAGTACTTTAAGGAAAAGTAGACGAAATGATGAATTCTGGTGTGCTCTTTTTAGGAAGTTTTTTGTCACTGCTATTTTTTATGTGAGTGGACATTCACTCTAAAGTTAAGGTGGCAAGAGTTTTTACTAGTGTTTTTTATAGAATGAGGTGGTAAAAGTGTTATTACTATATTCTACGAGATATTATTTATACATGTTGTATGATAATTTTTATAGTTGAGAGCTTTTTTTCTCAAAATAAAAGCAAATACACTAAAGCTGATAAAATTTTATCTTTTACTTTTAAAAAAAAAAAAAAATATTTCATTTTAAGGTGTTTTTTTAAACGCAAAGTGGCACCAAACTTTTTGTCTGAAGTATATCTACAACAACATTCTTGTTCACATTCACAATATAAAAAAAATTACTAATCGACAACGCAACTATCCGACACCAAGAAAACAACAAATTCAAACTACAGATCCTAGAAGCAATTTATATTAAAAAAAAACTAAGGCCGGCACTGAACAAAATCAAATACGAATACTGCAGTAATGTTCTGAAATGCCTATAAGGGAACAGTTTTTTCATGCATGACCATGACATTACAACGTAGAAAAAAATTCCATAATGAATAATTTTTTTACGTTCTAATGAACGCTCAGCACATTATCAACCGTTTTTATTTAAAAGCATAATGAAAAAATTATGGTAATGGATAACAACGCACAGCTTTGTATAAATACTTGTACTAATGAACAAAATATAGTTTTGTACCACTGCACCACTGAAGATGATCTTGGAAGAAGATCGAAAGTACTTGGGAAATGAAAACAAAAGAAATTTAAACAGCTATAGCAGATTACTCTCATTCTTTAACATCAATACACGGAAGGTTATTCGTGAGTATGAACGGATTTTGTTAAAAATTAGCAGACATAATGTCTGTAATTTATTCAGTCAGACATGCCTAAAAGAGAATTTGCTGCTTAACTACACAAATTTTAATACATACATACATACCTATATATATATATATATATATATATATATATATATATATATTATATGAAGAAAAATATATACGGAAAAAAACAAACAAAAATCCTTATATACAATTATACTGTTTTATTGTTGAAAGTTTTATAAGATCAGCGCTCCGTTTAAAACATGGTCACGTTGGAGCGCTGATCTTATAAAACTTTCAGTTATCTGTTTGGATAAGTCCTGTTCTTATGTACATCGTCTTTGTCATGTTGTATTGATAATGTTATAATTTATGAATATGTCCTGAAAATGGTTTATTAGACCGAAACGTCCGACGTTGACATATTAACATTAAAACAGCATAATTGTATATAAGGATTTTGTTTGTTTTTTTTCCGTATATATTTTTTCTTCATACTGTCGGATCTATATCCATATATTTGCTTACATATATATATATATATATATATATATATATATATATATATATATATATATATATATATATATATATATATATATATATGAGTGTGTGTTTTTAGGCATGTCTGATTGAATAAATTACAGACATTATGTTCGCTTAATTTTAATTTTTATATATAAAGATGGGGGAGAGAGAAAGAGAGAGAGAGGGAGAGAGAGAGAGAGAGAGAGAGAGAGAAATAAAGTAGAGACAAAAGAGAAAAATCGCAAGATTTATTCAAGAAATTCGACAAAAACAATCCGCTGCTTTACCCTGAACATGTCACTCTGATGTGGGTAAAAATGTGGAGAAGGCCGGGAGAACATAGGGTGATTAGCTTTGACCCGACCGTTATATTCATTCGACGGGGGCAGATATTAGGAGCCATCACCGTAAACTTAGAAGTAATGTGTTTATTTCTCCCTGACCCACTCTCTCGATTCTTCTTTAATTTTCTTCTTCTTCTTTTTTTAAGATAAAAAAGCACAGATTATTTACTGAAGCCAACTGGCGACCATTGAATAAATTTGGTGTCACCGCTCAACTTGTAAAGCCTTTTTTTTCTTCTGTTCTTCCATTACTTGCAATAGGAGGTTAGGGTAATAAAACAAGGAAACATGCTAACAATCAGGAAGAGACAGCTGAAATATATGGAACACATATTGAGGAAAGAAGGCCTAGAGAATTTAACACTCAAAGGACATGTTGAAACAAGAGAAGCAGTGAAAGCCAGAAAAAACAGAAGCGACCAGTTATTATTATTTTCATTTTATTTTTTTTTTTATTTCTGGTGTATACTCATTTTTCCGGGTCCCAACCAGAGACCTAAGGTCAGAAATGGCATAATGACATTTTTCACCAATTAAAAAAAAAAACAAAAAAAAACAACAAAAAAACAAACAAAAAAAAAAACACACACACACACACGCATATTTTACATAGATAAAGTCCTTCGTAAGTTGTGGACTGGACTCGTGAGACTAATTTTGAGACAGTGGAGAACTTTCAGAGGGGAATTAACAGGAGATAACTGATAGCTGACATCCATTAAACATGGCACGTGGAACTGGAACAGTCTACCCCAGTGAGCGAAATAAAGGGTTCAGTTCGACATTCCAACCACCTGAAGAAGGCCGGAGCGTACAACGACCGACACGTTGTAATAAATATGGCGATAAATATGAGGACAATAGTCCGAATAATGTAAATAGGGTACATAATACCTCATCTCAGAAATATAGACAGATACAAAACAATTTTTGTATTTCTTTAAGGCATAGGCTGCCAGGATTCCCTACAATGGGTCTACTGGAAACTTTTCCAGACAATCCGATGGTTCCAACTACATTATTATTATTATTATTATTACTACTACTACTACTACTACTACTACTACTACTACTACTACTACAACAACTGCTAATGTGTGGTGTGGTGTAATGAATAACGGATCGGAATGAGAAATCAAAGAGCCGAGTTCGAATTTCAGTCGGGTTTGTGACAATCATACTTTTCCCAATATCCTTGGTAAAGGTATGAATCCATTGCTACTCCCCCCAGTTTTATGTTGAATAGCAGGACAAACTGATTCCTAAATCATTGGTTGACAATCGGTCTATCGAAGAAAGACATGGCGACTTACTGCGAAAACTCTTCTGTCTAGTCTGTAATGAATCGAAAGAGACATGATCGTCCATGCGTGTATTATATATATATATATATATATATATATATAAAGTGTGGTTGTTTCTGCATAAAGCCTTCACTACTATAATCAAATCATATGTGCTGGTGTCTGGCTGTCGGTTCCTAGGAACTAAGCTGCTTGACCCTCATACATCAAATACGACGGGAGAGTCCATCACATATATATTCAGAGAGAGAAAGAGAGAGAGAGAGAGACAGACAGACAGACAGACAGACAGGCAGATGGATTGAAAGATATAAACAGAGACCAATAATCACATGATATCTTTGAAGCTAAGTAAATATCGAAGTTTCGAATATTAAAGAAGAGACATAGTGTGAACCAAATATGTGTAGATTATGCAAATAAACACCTTTCTTTCTTTTCTTTTTACTAATGATCACCCAATAAAAGGCTCAAGTGCCACTCAAGGTAGGCAATTGCTGTGCAGTATTGTACGAAGGTAAGTAAGGTTAAGAAGTAAAGTTATTGGGGCGATACAACAAAGATAACAGCTCACTCCAGATTTGAAGAAGTCAAGGTTTAATTAATGAATAGTATTTCAGAGGTCAGTCGGAGTGTGAAAGTAGACTTTAGAAGGAACTGTTATAAAAGACTGGAGAGGAGTATGAACTAGATGATGAACATATATATATATATATATATATATATATATATATATGATAGGCGATATACTCACTCCTCAAAACCAAATATAAGACACATCCCCCTCTCAGGACCAATAAAACTGACCAAGGGATTCAGAGAAGCATAGATCCATCCAGCTCTTATCTCAAATAACAAATTAAAAGAGACTGTTTGACCAACACAAAAAAATGTTAAAAATTCATGTTAAAAAGATAAAAAAAAAATAAAAAAACAAATGAAAACTACAGACAAAAGTTCATTTTTCTCCATCAAGACATTCATTTCTGTAGTTCACTGCTACCAACAAGCAGAAATATTTCTTCTCCTGATGATGGCCAGTTTGGGATGAAACTAGTCGAGGAATCTAAATGAAATAATAAAAAAAAACGAAAGAATATTAATCTACAACCCAGTGTGTCTGAAGATTTTAATTTTATAATATTTTTTTATTGTTCAATATATATATATATATATATATATATATATATATATATATGTACAGAGTTCATTAAAGCTTACTGATAAGCAATACATTAGCATAAGAAATGTTAAGAGGTGAAGTTCTTGGGGCCAGGCAGGAAAGATAATGGCTAACTCCAGATTTTAAGAGGTCAGGACTTCATTAGTAAATAACATTTCAGATTTCAGTTGAAGAAGTTAGAAGCAGTAGCACGGAAATAGACTTTAGAAGGAACCGGGATCCCAATTCTAAACATGAAACAAAGGATAACCCTCTACTCCTGTTCAAAAGACAAGGGAGGAGTGTGAACGGGGCGATAGCCGAACCTACCTGCTCCTATACCTGGAGGAGAGAGAAGAAAAAAGTGAAATAGAACAGATAATTCATGAATAAGATTTCAGAGTTCAGGTGCAGACGTTGGGAGCAAAGAGCTGAAACAGACTTTATAAGGAAGCGGAAACCCAATCCTAAACGCGAAACAGGGATAACCCTCTACACCTGATCATAAAGCCGGGGAGGTGTGTGAACCGGACGATAGGCGAACTTATCTAAACCTATTGGGTGAAGAAAATATAAGAAGTGAATAACATTTTAGAGTTCAGACGAAGACGTCAGAATTAAAGAGTTGAACTTGCCCTTAGAAGGAACCAGAAACCCAAGCATAAACAGGAAACCGATATGTCCCGGAAAGGGATATATTTGGACGAAGTAGCTAAGTGGTTTTGGCTACTATAACCAAGTAGAATACGGTAGCAGTAATCGACTGGTACGCGTCGTAGTCGCAGGTAAGAAGTGTAGATCAATGGCGTAGTCCAATGGGCGTCGTTATAGACTTTGCTCTCAGACTAAGGCTCTTTGAGTCTCCTACACGTCCGTCGGTATTTATGACGGACACCAGCCAAAGTGGTTTAGGCTACCATAACCAAGTAGAATACGGTAGCAGTAATCGACTGGTACGCGTCGTAGTCGCAGGTAAGAAGTGTAGATCAATGGCGTAGTCCAATGGGCGTCGTTATAGACTTTGCTCTCAGACTAAGGCTCTTTGACTCTCCTACACGCCCGTCGGTATTTATGACGGACACCAGTCAATTATATTCCAGTGAGGGGGAACACAGGTGTATGCATCTTCCATTATATCAGAAAAAAAGGATAAACCTGTATTCCTGTTAAAAAGAATCTGTGGAGAAGTGTGAATTAGACGATAGGCGAACCTATTTTCTTTTAGGAAACTACTTAATAAGTTGGTGGGAATGGATAACCAAACAAGGACAAAAAAGGTTAGTAAAAGGTGAAAATTTGCGTAGAGAAACAAATGGCTGAAATTTTAGGGGAAGTATGTTTGCCTAACGTAGCATGGGGAAGAGAAAATGGAATGATGCCTTTCCCCAAATAGCCTTGGTAACGGTATGAATCCATTTCTTCTCCACCCAGCTATGAGTTGGCAACCAGTCTTGGAGAAGAACTCGGCTTTCAAACCAGCCTGCAGAGGGTCGGGTTCCTTCAGGCTATGTTAACCAAAACTCACCACTGCCGCTACGGTGCCCTTAGAACCCTAATAGATTACGGAACAAATTGATCGTGATTGTTGTGATGATTGCCTTCGTTCTGAAAGGACATGGTACATAAAAGAGGATGGAAAAGAACCACTTGCAACACTTGTTCACTGCATATCGTACAGATTTGAAATCATTTAAAAAATGTCGCTGATGCATCATACGTGTTGCTCAGATTTTATAAATGTCTTAATCGGCGACTGAAAATTTACTGAATGGATTATGCTTAATTCAAAACTGGGCGGAAGGCAATAGGAAACCACACCACGTTTTTGTGTATGAATTCATAGTAATTCACATATATCAAAAAGTAGTTCTGCAGAGCTATGATCGCTTCCATTCTGAAAAGACATAACATTTAAGAAGCAGCAGCATAAAAAATTGAAAAAAAATATGCCAGTGTATTATACAGGATGAAATCAGCAAAAATATTTGTAACTTTTCATCTAAGCTCTAAAATTAAAAAAAAAACAAAACAAAACAAAAAAACAAACAAACAAAAAAACAAAACAAAAAAAAAACAGGATATGTCCAAAATAAAGATGCATTTTGGCTTTTTATTCAAGAAAATGTCTATGGATTTATTCGTTTTCTACGGCTCATCAACCTTGTTTATTTTAATTTTTACATTGCAAGAATTCTTTTTAGTGATCAATAATGGCTTGTGATAAAAGTCTTAGTAATTAACCTATTAACCCTGAGTGGGAGAATAGGTGGATTCATACCTTTCCCAAGAGTATTTCGCGTAAGTAAATATAACGGGAATTCGAACCTGGCCCGGCGATTAACAATTCCGAGCCATTATTCATTAGACCGTCCACACACGTAAACTTACAGTACTTGCTATTCCAAACAGACACCCATTTAGGTGCTGACGTTGCTTAACTTCGGTGATCATCTGGGAACCAATGTTTCAACGTGATGTGGTTGTGAGTCAAAATGCCCTTGGAAAAGCTATGAATCTTTCCCTTCACTGTGCAGCTATGGGTTAAATAGCATCCCTACACTCCAGCCACCACCAATCTGCCACTGGGTGGCATGTCATTAGCGTTTGCCGTTGGTGGCCCGCTGTCTGACCGCCGGCGTGTTCGTCTTGGCAGTGTTACCACTAGGGGTTCAACGGAGAACCGCTGGCGTTGTCATCGGCAGCCCGCTAGCGGGCCACTAGCGGTTTCCGGGTAGGGATAATATATCGGGCTTTCTGGCCTTGCGTAGGAACGAATCTAAAGAAAAAGATCCCAACTGTGGAGAAAACAACGAGGAACTGTCCAATATCTTTCCCAAGAAGGCATGGTAATTCACAGATAGTGAAGAAAAAGAAATTTATAGAGACTCATAGATGTCTATGTTCGGAAATGATATGGCATTTTTGTAAAAGTATTTCAAGTACTGAATTTATCAGAACTGCTCTCTTCTCCTTTGGGATCTCCAACAAATTATTTCAAATTTTGACTTTGATTGACTGTATCGTGAAGAGGTTCCTGGTGGCCCTCTGTCAAACGGAGAAAAATAGCGCGGTTTGGAAACATTGCAAGGCACGTCATCTTGTGGAAGACCATCATGCAAGGTAACGTTGAAGGTTGATGTAGAAGAGAACGCCAAGGGAAAAAAATGGTTGGACAATGTTAAACAATGGACAAATATGACTCAGTGTAACCCGGATATAAGAGACCCGGATATAAGAGAAACCCGGATATAAGAGAGATTTTCTCTGGTCCCAAATTAGAGCCTGTGTTGCCTAAACAAAATAGACCAAACCCGGATATAAGAGAAACCCGGATAAAAGAGACTTCTTCTCCGGTCCCGACAACTCTCTTATATCCGGGTTACACTGTATATCAGAATTGCTAATGGCTGCCGTTGATAGACCGTTGCGGAGAAGATTCAGTGTGGTTTCTGCATTCGTAATCTCCACCCCTCCGATTGCAAAAATAGAGAGAGAAAGAGAGAGAAAGAGAGAGAGAGAGAGAGATACAGATAGATAGATAGATAAAAAAATCGAGAAATAGATAGATAGATATAAAAAAAATGACATGAACAAATTAGAATCGAAATAGATAGATGTGGATTAGATATTAGAGAGGAGGTCACTACTCAAACGTAATTAAGCGAGCAAGTCATATTTAAATAACACCACGTCAATCGCCATCTGTATAGGTTGCGGCAGAAATAACTCCCATATACCACATAATGTCAAAACATTTAGCTAGATGAAGACACATTTTTTATATATATATATATATATATATATATCCTATCTATCTATCTATCTATTCATGTACCCTATCTCTATCTATTTCAGTCTGTACCCTATCTATCTATCTATCCAATTTGTTCCTTATTCATCTTTCTCAGACATAATTGTAAGTCAAATTTGTTAGCCATAACACCACGTCCAAGTGCCCAGGTATAATGATTAAAAAAAAAAAATGAGGATTGCTTACATTTTGGGCTCCCAAATACCATTGTTGTCGAAGTAGATATGATGATGATAATTCACTGCTCATCAATCATCATCAATATTCTCGTATAATATATACACACATTACCATTTGCATTGAATATTGCCATATTAATGCTTTTCTTATCGAATCTGGAAAGGTGGTTCAATCTGTCGTGATAGACATCTTTATAAGTTTGCCATTCGTCCATGTTTTGAATATTGCCACGTTTCAAACCTGATATATATTTAGATATTTCGATAAAACCTGAAAAATGTATGACTGGTACAAAATCGCCTGTGCCTGCTATAAATAATTTTATGGTTATTATTCTGAATAACTTTCCTCTATGGTACCCAGTTTTTGACGACATTCAAAGAAAAATCTAATCGAACTTGACCTGGCATCTATTGAACAAGCTTGATGCAACCATTTAGAATACTTATTTTCTCGCCTATGAAATAGTTGAAAATTCCAAAGATAAATGTAACACCAATCGCCTTCACTCCAAGCAAGGCGTGATAATACCACTACTGCAGGGGGTCAGGATCCATTGCAGTGCAAACACTTCTCTGGTGCTCCTGTTGTACCTCTCGAGAGAGGCACAACAGGAGGACCTGACCAGATATGGCAACATTATTCAATGAACGGACGAATGGTAAATTTATAAATGTTCAACATGGATTAAGACGAGAAAAAAATGTTTTATTTTTATTTTTCACTTTTTAATGTACGTTTCGAATTGAATTGACTAAATTAGCAAGATTGCAATACTAGTTTGGAATATTATTATTTACACTATTTACATTACTCGGAATTGTTTCGCCATATACAACGTACCCGGTGATGGTTACCACGGTGACGAATAAAAAAATGAACACGAATATGGAATAATTAATATTACAAACAGGAATATATACAGAGAAGTAGAAATGAGATGAAACAATCTAGGGACTCTGATATACTATTCCAACTTGTAATTGTCTGAAACGCGACTCTGTTTCGGAGTCGACTGACTGACTCGCTCGCTCTGACTGACAGACTCCCTGACGGACTTGACATCACTCCGAACGGTATTTAGTCACCCCCCCCAAGGGCATCATGTGGCGCAAAGTTTTGGGACAGCCCGTAGGTCAAAAATATCTTTTGAAACCGTATAAACGGGTTCAGGGTCGGTTTACTATGTGAAAGATGCTTTCGGCGTAATCGATACAATCTTACAGTTCAATCGAAGCCGGTCGCCCGACGGACTGACTCCCCGTCTTTGAGGCGCAGTATTTTTCCTTCATAGTCCATTGCGTTATTTCTTACCATATTTATCCACCTCTTGGAATATCGAATGAACCCTTTATTTTCTTAGCTGGGGAAGACTGTTCTACTTCCACGTGCCATGTCTAATGAATGTCTCTATCCTTCAAGTTTTCCATTAACCAGGCATTGAACTCTTGGGTCCTGTCACTGGATTAACCAACGCCTTTATTGTATATATTGGGAAAAGAACAGGCACGTAACTAGACATGGCACGGAAAAAAAAAGTTTACCCTAGCGAAAATAAAGCAGTTCAACAATCTGAAGTTTTACATCGGCCGAAATGTTGGGAAAATATGGCAACAAAGATGAGGACAATAGTCCGAATAATTCTAGGCTTTTCAGAAAATAGACAGGTCGAAGATTATTATTATTATTATTGTTTTTGAGGATTGTCCCAGCACTATTTGTTTTTTCCCTATTCACATCTGGTGCCCCCTAGAGATTCAGGTCCGTAATGACCAGGCTTCTACAGTTAGTTTCTCACTGACCTGATGTTCTTCCCTCCTTCTCTTTCTAAAGAAACTGTTCTTTTTTTCTTCACTGGTGACCTGACTGGATGAATTTTAAGAGTGCTAGGAGATTAGCAACTGGATTTACCGTTTTATTGTTTTAAAAACAAGTTGTCTATCTTCATCTGTGGAACCCTTCCGATTTAACCAATCAATGCCCTGTCTCCTTTTGAACGCTGTTTTACTTTTTTGTCCTGCAAATATATATTTTCACTGTCTGTAACTCCCCATTTCGCGTTCTCGTGGGGTGAAATGATTAAAAAAAAAAACAGGTTGCTGTTTTGGGCCAAATAGTTGTCAGTAGATATCAGAAAAATTCACTGCTGAAATAAGGATTTTTTCTTATTCTGGAGAGACTGAATGACATTCCATCCAAGTTGCATCAAACACTGTAAATATTCGACAGACCTAAAATAACACAAAATCGCCGGCTGCATTCCTAGGCCGATTTTCAGTCCGGACAAAAATACCCTTATCACTTACGAACCATTTAGTAGCAGAAATGTTAATTCCACAGATAGCAACAGAGAGACTTTTTTTTTCAAAGGGTCAGTTAAGAACCCGAGAAAAACGGAAATTAAAAAAAAAAAAAAAACTTGAGCAAGATTGTAAGATGTGCGAATTTCGCCGATACAACGTTTTTGACGAATAAAAAAATCACACTATTGATAATTAATTATTAAGATTATTAAGATGAGATTACACTACTCTGATATACCTTCACTTGGGTGAGTCACTCCCGATTCTCGTTGTACTCCGTTGGTAAGAAGGAAGTTTAATTTGACAGCGTCTTCCCAAGAGCAGCTACTATGTGGAGGATGCTTTCCCAATCGATACAATCTTAACCTCTTCAAGTCTAGTACCAACCGTTATTTTTTCCTTCATATCCATATTTCTTACCTCCACCTCTTATGTTCATATAACAGCCTCATTCTCTATCCTTCTACATTGAGTGACTCTTGGGCTTTGTATTGTATTATTGGTGAAGAATTAGTAAAAAAAAAAGTGCCAAAATCAACAGAGTTTTACTCCTTTGAAAATCAGCATTCGAAATTCTAGGCTTTTAAATCGGAACATTTATTTTTGTTGAATATTGTTTTCGGTAGCCCCCCCCCACATCCTCTTCTCTTTTATTCTCTCCTTCTCTCTCTACAATTTTTTTTTTCTATCTGACGAATTATTATTTTATTCTTTTAAAACAAGTTGTCTATCTTAATGTAAGTAACCAATTGCCTGGGGGTAAACTGCATATATATTTTATAGGAAGAGAAGAGGAGAGTGCTCCAGACGACAGGAGGACACAGAACGATCCCTGAAAATGGACGATGTCAGAGAATGGGCACTTGAGAGGCTATTCAAATCCCCGTGGGGATATGTGATGGGACATTCAGCGCACCTGAGGAGGAGGACGGACGAACGTGAGTGGTAACTACACTAGAAGAGGAATGGATGGATAATGGAGAAGGAGGCCCGGAACGGAAATGACTGTGAATTATTGGAATGGGAACACGTTGGCAATATTTTAATTTGCATAGAAATTGAGATGTGCGTAATAGCTCCACTTGAAAATGGAAATAGGTAAATAGAGAAACAGATGAGGAGATATACAACAAGAGTATCTTTGCTTTTCTATCATTGTCTCTTTATATATCGCTTCCCTTCTCTCTGACTCTATATATATATATATATCTCTCTCTCTCTCTATATATATCTATATATATATATATATATATATATATATATATATATATATATATATATATATATATATATATATATATATATATATATATATATATATATATATATATATATATATATATATATATATATATATATATATATATATATATATAATAAGTACTCTAGTTAGCTAGCTAGGCGTCTCGGCGTGGTGTAATGGTTAGAAAGCTTGTCTCGCTAAAACAGTTACGACTGTGTAGTGAGTTCGATTCTCAGTGGGTGCCTCATACTTTCGGCCTTTGTGCCACATCTAAGCTGCGCTTAAAATAATCATGCGTGCACTTCGAGGTGTTGTCGTGCTAGACTGAGTAGTGTGTTCGATCCTCACTGGGTACCCCATACTTTCGGCCTTATGCCGCATCTGAGCTACTTTTTTTTTATATATATATATATAAATAAACAAACTGTGACTTTTCGGAATAATGATTATATATATGTGTGGAGTAATGGATAGCGGCTCGGACTGAAAAATCGGAGAACCGGGTTCGAATGCATGACGTTCACTTACGTGCTAATATCCTTCGGAAAGGTATGAATACTTTTCTCCTCCCCCACCCCAACAGGCTATGAGTAAATAGAAGGAGAGACTGGGTTCTATAGCCTTTGATACAGAAATCTTCTTTTCAAACATATTTCGTTGAATATGACAGACAAGAGAAATTTAACTGCTTCTTACGTTATTTCATTTGCTAAAATTGTCCTTATTGTCCCAAGCGCTTTCGGCCACTTCTTTAGCTATTTTCAAAGGTGGAGTGTTTTAATTTCTCTTCATGTCTGGCTGTTTAAGATGCTTTTTTTGTGCTGTTATGAATACTAGTAGGTACGTTTATTTCAACCTTCGCGGGTCAAGCGCAGCTGGAATTCGAGTGAACATGTTTCTATTTTTAAAATAGTTCATATATATATATATATATATATATATATATATATATATATATATATTCAAAAAAATTGTTGCAGTACAAAACTTGAGTACTGCTGTAAAACATTTAGCTGAATATAACTTGGTTTAATTAAAAAACAAAATAACACACACACATACATACATACACACACATACATACATACATATATATATATATATATATATATATATATATATATATATAAATATATATAAATAATTGAAAAAGGAAAACAACCAGTTTCTGCTCCCGCTATTCAAAACAAAGAGTAAAATACAATAAATTCAAATATATTGTATTTTTTTTTATAGTTATTTTAATTATAAATGTCTTTACACCAATATATACACACACACACACACACACACACACACACACACACACACACACACACACACATATATATATATATATATGTTTTTTTTTACAATTGAATTAAGATTTCTTTAGTTGATGACCATTTTCAACTACGAATTTTAATTTTAAAATTCGCTACAAACTGATACCATAAACAGTTTAAAAAATCTTGCGAATTTTTAAATTAGAATTCGTAGGTGCAAATGGTCATTAACTAAAAGGTATCTTAATTCCAGTTGTAAAGAAGATTTTGCCCTGTTTAATGAAAATAAACGTTGAGCGCTCTTTTTGAGTTAGTTTTAACATCATTCAAATTCTATGTCGTGTTAATAGAACTCACCTGGATTATACCAACGGATTACTACCTGTATATATACGTATACAGATTGAAGAAAAAGGAAAAAATAAACTGAGTTATGTAAAGACTGATATGTATGCGGATATATATATATATATATATATATGTAGTCGACTCTCCCGTCGAGTTCGACGGTTGAGGGTCAAGCAGATCAGTTCCCAGTAAACCGACAGCCCGACAACGGCACATGAGATTTGATTATAGTGTTGAAGGTTTCGTGCAGGACCAGCCACACTTTTTGAAGGGCCGAATTCAGAGACCTGGTGCACTAAGTGTCACAAGGTCCCCAAACGACCGAATTCATAGTTGTCCTTCTCCTAGACCAGTTGCCATCCAAGGCTATAGAACCCAGTCTGTCCTGCTATTTACCCATAGCTGGAGGGAGATGAAGAGGATTCACACCTTTCCCAAGGGTATTAGCGCGTAAGTGAATGTAATGGATTCGACTGGAATTCGAACTCGGCTCTGCGATATATATATATATATATATATATATATATATATATATATATACAGATAGATAGATAGAAAAATCGAGTGAAATAGATATGATTAGATATTAACAAGGTGGTAAAGAATGACATGAAAAAATTAGAAATCGATTTGCTAAGCGTAGCTTAGATGTGGTACAAGGCTGAAAGTAATGCGCACCTAGAGAGGAGCGAAATCACTACTCAAACGTAATTAAGCGAGCAAGTCATATTTGTTAGCTATAACACCACGTCGAAGTATATATATATATATATATATATATATATATATATATATATATATATATATATATATATATATATATATATATATATATATATATATATATATATATATATATATATATATATATATATATATATATATATATATATATATATATATATATATATATATATATATATATATATATATATATATATATATATATATATAGCCATATAACACCACGTCGAAGTGCCCAGGTATATATTTTCTAAGCGTAACTAAGATGTAGCACAAGTCCGAAAGTATAGAGTACCCGATGAGGATCGAGCTTACATAATTGATCTAGCGAGACAAGCTCCTAAATACCATTGCCCACGTCGAAGTGTCCAAATAGATTAACTAAATTATGAACACACTTTCCCAGTTTAAAATGTTCTCACAAGCTCAATGATGGTTATATATATATATATATATATATATATATATATATACAAGTTTCATGAAATAATATAGACAAGTGTTGTCTATTTATTTTATGTAAATTTTTTTGAAACATCTGATAAGTTTAATAACATTATCGTTGAACGAAGAAAGAAATTCACAATATTGATCCATGCTGCCTAAATACACACACACAATGTATATATATATATATATATATATATGTGTTTTTATGTTTGTGCATAGGGTGTGGCAGAAATAACCCCATATATACCACATAATGATAACCCATTAGCTAGATGAAGACACCATTGCCACTATATATATATATATATATATATATATATATATATATATATATATATATATATAGGTTCCTTTCCTATCTATCTATCTATCTATCTATTTCAGTTTGTTCCTTATCTATCTTTCTTTTTTCATTTTACTTTATATTTTCTATTCGTCTGTTTTGATTTCTTTCTTTTTTATGTCATTAGTTTATTCAACTCCATTTCACACATTTCATTATTTTCCTACTCAGATTTCCTTCGTTGTTTTGATATAATCACTTATTTCCTTTCCTTCTACATGACTTTATTTTTTTAATTTTTAATTACATTCATTTCTTTCTTTCTTTTTCTTTCTTTCTTTCATTCTTTCATTCATTCATCCATTCGTTCATGCATTCATCCTTTCTTTCTTTTCCACACACATTTTCAATGTCGCAGCATTTTTCACCATTTTCCTTCTTTTTCCCTTTCCGTTCGTCACCTTTTTCTTTCTTTCTTTCTTTCTTTCTTTCTTTCTTTCTTTTTTCGTTTGTTCATCCATTCGTTTTCATTCATTCTTTCTTTCTTTCATTCATTCTTTATTTCTTTCTTTCTTTCATTCATTCTTTATTTCTTTCTTTCTTTCTTTCATTCATTCTTTATTTCTTTCGTTAGTTCATTCATTCTTTCTTTCTTTTTCTTTTCCTCAGACGCTATCATTGTCGCTGCATTTTCTGCCATTTTCGATCGTTCGTTTTCCCTTTCCGTTCGTCACCTTTCTTTCTTTCTTTCTTTCTTTCTTTCTTTCTTTCTTTCTTTCTTTCTTTCTTTCTTTAATCCTAACTTTCTTTTTTCGTTCATTCATTCATTCATTCATTCATTCATTCATTCCTTTTCTTTCTTTCTTTCTTTCGTTCTTTCTTTGTCGTATGCAATACTTGAATATTTGTGCCACTTGCCAAAATTCTCGTGATTCTAAAAATATCTACGTCCGGGACAGTGTTATTTTATAGTCGAAAAATAAACGACTGAAGTCACGTAAAAGACCAAATTCTTTATCATAAAATCCACTTTCTACTCCTTTCTAAACCCAGCAGTAAGACGTAAAGCCTAACTCCACAATAAATCAGTGACACGCATCCTCACCTTTATCTATTACAATATTTAACAATGCCGAACGAATGTGTTGAAAATTTATTAATTAATTAACTTTATTAGAAACGATTAAGAACAAAGAAATCTATTGCTATATAAAACGTTTCGATCGATAAGTGTTGGCTATGCTTTGATGTAAGCATAACATTGCATTCCGAAGAAATAGAACCCAGAAGAAGCAACGGAATGGAGACAGATTCCTACAGAAACTAAGCTAAGTATTAAGAAGGTGCTCCCACAGAAACGCGATACCAAAGTCTTGAAATGAATGTTTTAAAATGAAAAAAAAAAATCTTGAAGCTTTTATTTTAGTTTTAATTTCAGCTAATAGATTAAATTTTATATTTCCAACAAGCAAAATACTTTTTTGTGTTTCATGACTAATTTAAATTGACTGAAAAGAGCTTCTGTTTTGAAATCATTTTAGCGCCATTTTTATCAATCTGTTATCGTACTGTAATTCTCTTTATTAAAAAAAAATCTTTGAAAAATAAAATAAACATTCTGAAAGTTTATTTGTGGGATATTAGCTGATTTAAACTTTAGTTAATCTGAATTGAAACAAATATTACTTACTCTGCGTTTAAAATATCACAGAAAAACATTTTTTAACACGGTGATAGGTGCTTATTTAGGATGTTGACAGATTGACTTTTTGACGGACTGAAATTTATCTAATTGTTATACGGTAGATGTATCGGTAAAAAATACTTAATGGATATAACATGAACGTCAATAAATTTTAACTACCCAACAATCTTAAAAATTTAGGAAAATATTTTCCGTAATCTAATGTTATAATGAATTTTAGGTACTTCGGCTTTAAATTTTCTGTAGTTTTCGCTCTTATTTACTGATAATGTCATGTATGGATGTCCGTATTTGCAAAAATTGGCGCGCATATTCACTAAAAAAAAATTCAAAATTCTTTTTAAAATATTGGAAGTCAGTGAACTTTTCAGTTTATGATTAGTAAATATAGATTTTACTTTATAACAATAGAAACTAACTGGTACAAATTAATGCAAAAAATTAAAAGATTTAAAACTTTATAAATTATTATAATTAAAATTTAAAAAAATGAAAACAGTTCTTGTAAAAATTCATTATTCATCGAAAAATTGTTTTTATTAAAACAATAATGTTCCATTAAAAGATTTTCTCATTAAATAATGTCGTAGTTTTATTGTATTTTTTAGTTTACGATTAACATCAGATTTTCGGTTCTGTTTTACAAAATAAATTGATGATTTAAATTCTCCAAGGAATTTTTCGTATAATTAATATAAACATTAAGCGATTCAAAAATTAATTTCTGAAAATTTCATAACATTAAATAATTGTGTGTGTGAGGGGTGTGACCAAGTAAAAAAAATATTTTTACCAAGGTTTTCTAAAATGTTTCATCAAAATCCGACAATTATTTCATTTTAGCAAGAATTTCCAAATCAATGTGTTTTTCACCGCAAAAACGATGCTAGAATTTCTTATATTAATATTTGGTCCCCTCACTGACGCAAGAACAACAAGATTTTAAACGAAAATTTCAAACATTTTAAAAAGGATAAAAAGATATAATTTAATAATCAAAAATAATTTGGTCTTTCTTCTTAATACATTAAAGATTTTGATGATAAATCTTTGTTCTTATTCAATTTGTGGCATTTTTTTTATCATGGTATGTTCCTTTTTTTAGCGAATCTGTGGAGGTACCTAGTATTAAGAAGAAATAATAATAATAATAATAATAATAATAATAATACAATGACCTTTGAAATCGAAATCTCAAAAACGTGGCACATGGGAACATCAACAATCCCTGTTGTAGTTGGAGCCCTCGGATTGGTTTGAAAAGACTCCATTAGACGAATTGAAGGGATTCCTGGAAGTCCATGCCTTATAGAAATAAAAAAAAAAATGTTCTCACGAGTACAGCCCACACCTTACGAAGAGCTTTGTCTATGCAATTTTTTTCTTGGCACTGGAAAATGTCATGATGCCATCTCTAACCTTAGGTCCCTGGACGGGACCCGGAAAGAAATGTGTACACACCAGACATCAAAGTAAAATAGTAATAATAATAATAATAATAATAATAATAATAAAAAGAAGAAGTGAAAATTTGAACATATTGTTAGTTGATGGCGATAGCTATATGACTGTGTCTGTAACATGTTTCACAGGCCGCACAGAATGATTCTATCTACGGGCACTATGCTAGTTCAGACTAAAATTTGATTTCAATTTCTGAAACCCAATCTAAATAAATAAGAAATTGAATCTAAGTAAGCACATGGTTTTGAAAATTGGCAAAGTTAAATTGGCAAAAGATCAAAGTTAAATTGGGAAGTGGTCAAAGTTAAATTTGATCAAAGTTAAACCTTTCAATTGTCCTACAATAATTGTTAAAAGCAGAACCATTTTCCGGCATTTGTGAATCTAAAGTACTCTCATTCTATTTGCAGACTATCATGGGCAGGCTGATGGAGTTGCAACTTTTCCACCGACGCCAGTGGATGGTGTTCGAGCCTTAGTAAAATTTCAGAATTTCAAATACAATTTTTTTTTCAAGGCAAGTAAGTAAGTAGGTACACCGTTCCTACCTGGAAATTGCATAATACAATCTTTCTACCTTCTATTCGTGTGGCCTTGATCCATACTAGAAGTCAAAATCAATAAATATCGAGCATTCTTTTTTTTATATACCAGTTTGACTTTTTATTTCAAAAACATATGTATATATGCATATTAGATCAAGTCAGAATAGAGCTGCTACTGGTAAAACCTACCCAGTAAAACCTACCACATGGAAGTGGGGCCGGCATCTGAACTAGTTTTTCTACTAGTTATGAAAGCGGGCATGTTACTCTGCAGATGTATAAACAAGAGATGTCAAAGTGCGGATGAGTATCTTATTGGCAAACCTAGAATCAGGAGAGATAGCGAATTGTCTAAATTTACAAAGAGCTACAAAGGACAGGAAGTTGTGGAGAATAATGATCGCCCATGTTTTCAAGGGACACGACAAATAAAAGAAGAAGAATCTCTTCAGAAGGCAGACACTCATTACTCTTTTCATTATTCTGGGAATTGCCATAATTTCCCAGGAAATATAGTGGAGTGATTTCCGTTGCTTTCTTCACCATTTGGAATTCTTCTCTTAGGCTGGTTGCCACACAGGGTTAGAAAAAAAAATGAGAGGAAAACAAAACAAAAAAAGGTTAGAAAACATAAAAGAAAAAAAGTTAGAAAACAAAAAAGAAAAAGGTTAGTGTTATGGGATCTTACCCATAATAATAATAATGGACTATTCCATACTTAATAAATACTGCGCCTCAGGAGTAGGCAAGGGGTCAGTAGTTCAAGTCGAGTCAGAGGCAGTCCGAAACAGAGTCGCGTTCAGACAATTACTGCAAGACATTGGAATAGTGTTACTGGTCGAGACTATATTGTTCTCTCTAATAAACCTGATTGTTCATACTAACACTTCTACTTCTCTGTATATATTTCTGTTTGTAATATATCTGTGTTATTCCATACCTGTGTTCGAGGTCTTCTTTATTGGTTCTACCTTGGATTATCACCGTGGTACAAGGAACCGGACCATAACAGTTAGAAAACAAAACAAAAAAGGTTAGAAAACAAAAAAAGGATTAGAAAACAAAAAAAGGTTAGAAGACAAAAAAAAAAAAAAAAAAAAAAAAAAAGGTTAGAAAACAAAAAAACGGTGAGAAAACAAAAAAAAGGTGAGAAAACAAAATTCTACTCTGCTATTTAGCCCACTGATAGAAAGCGAAGATATAGATTCATTGCTTTTCTAAAGGTATTTGCGTGAAAGTGAATGCGAAAGACGAGACCGCTGATTCAACTTCCAACGCTGATAACTGCTATGCTATCAGTATATCCCAACCATCAGTACTGATAGAATACTGATCCTTGTTCAAATCTCCGACCGAGGTATGTTATTTTTTCACGAGTTTTCTTTAAAGATTCTAAAATAAACGCCACTTGAAGTAGCTTATTTTCCCTGCATACCTAGCTAGAAAAGATGGCGAGTAACGTTACAGCGTTTCCGGTGAATTGTCTGATCTTCTTGTGATGTAGATTTAACTTCGGCTTGAACAAGAGATCAAGCAATCGGCCCTCTAAAAGGACTGACCACCCAGAAAGTTCTCGAAACATGAAAGGTGACAGTGACCGTTTGATACATTAGCGTTTCAAGACGTTCGACTACTTTACGAGAGGCACATGACACACACACGCCGACGCGCGCATTTAAACAAAGTATTCACCAAGTAGTATTTAGTGATTGAATTAATAATGAGATCTTAATAGTTGGAGCAAGAGTGATGGCTTCTTGTCGTCAGCGTTGTAGTGGTGGATGATATTTTTTATTGATATAGCTGATGATAATAATATTCCTTGGATCGGTAAAAATGTCTTTAATTGCAACAGATTTAATAGTATATCAAAATGAATACAAAATGTTTCAGCATTCCAAATTTAGTTCTCAGTATAATCTCATTCCTTCTCTGTCATAGTACAAGGATCTGTTAAAGAGCAAAATTCTTCTATTTTTGTGGGGTTTTTTGGGTTTTTTTTAAGCGTTTCACCCCAAGAAAGGCGAGAAGCCACTAGGACGCAAAGGGTTACAGAAGATTCGGAGCAAGATCAGATAGGAGTGATAGAGGAAAGGATGAGGGGAAGGATAGTGGATAGATCAAGGCAACTGGAGATGTCAATTGACATTACATTTGAATAGTTGGATGTTATAGCTCTCAGGGAAACTGGAGTAGGGAAGGGAGGTCCACAGGCGAGAGGTGCGAGACATGAAGCTATTGGAGTAGAAGAGACGGCTACATTTAGGAGTTTCGACATTGAAAGGGTGAGAGCGGGATGCCAGCCTCGTAGGGCGCTTGAACTCATGAAGTCTGGGAACCAGCGAATGCAGCTCCTCGGAGCAATTGCCATGAAAGTATTTGTGAAACAGACAGAGAGAGGCGACGGCGCGTCTGTGAGAAAGTGACTGTAGACGAGATGCCAGAGCAGGGCCAGTTATATTGCATATCCGCCTCTGGAGCCTATCAAGAACCCCGAGGCAAACAGAAGGGGTTCCAGACCATATATGGCAGCCTGGGAATCAGCGAATGCAGCTCCTCGGAGCAATTGCCATGAAAGTATTTGTAAAAAAGACAGAGAGAGGTGACGGCGCGTCTGTGAATTAAAAAGTTTCAGGATTTAAAATCTCGGTCTCCTTCTCAGTCGTAGTGTTCCCCTTTGAATGTATACTGGCCTCGTAAAAACTTCCTGACTGCCTCTTCCATGGAACCAATCATGAGACTCTGAAGGCACCAGAATAGATCAATGTTTACCAGCTATGTATTGTGATATCTTGTCAGGTCTTTAAGCTGTTATGACGCTTTGTACAGTGTTTCAAAACCATACCGTTCATCTATCAGGTCATCCCATAAGTTCTGTTCGAATTTTGAATAAAGAAAACAAGTGACCAAATGTTACATTTGATTAGAAGATTCAATCAACAATGTATTTTCCCTGATTATCTATGACTTCCTTCCATCTATTAACAAGCTTACTAATTCCAAAACTGTAAAATTCTTTTGGCTTTGATTCAAAGAACTCACAAATGTCAGTTTTAACCTCTTCCTGTGTTACAAAAGCTGTTTCTTCCAAATGATTCTGTAAGCTACGAAGTCTGAAGGAGCAAGATCGGGAGAATAAGGTGGATGAGGAAGTTTCTACCAACCAAGTTCTTCGATCTTTTGTGATGTGATTCTTGCTGTGTGGGGTCGCGTATTGTCCTGATGAAACATCACCTCTTTTCGATTCACTAGAGCAGGTCTTTTTTCCTCAAAGCTTGGTTCAAACGCTCTAATTACTGAGAGTATATTTGAGCAGTAATTGTTGCATTAGGTGGTAAAAATTCAAAGTGGATTATTTCCTTGATTGAAAGAAGAACCTTTTGCCCATGAAGTTCCTTTCTCGGCTGTGGATGGGGTCCTTCCCCTTTACTAAGCCACTGTCTACGACGCTTAACAGTTCGATAAAGATCCATTTTTCGTCGCCAGTCACAAGTCTATCCAAAAAAAGGTGAAACAATTTGGCAAGAATGGAGAGAAGAGCAGATGTCAACTCGGGATTTGAGGCTGTTTTCAAACAATTCATGGGGCACCCATTTTCCAAATTTAGGAACTTTTCCAAGTTGTTGAAGATGACGATGAACAGATGTATGGATTGAACTGAGAACCACTGCCAATTCCTCAACTGATAAAGCAGGATTTTCTTCAAGGGCTGCTTCAAGAAGCTTTTCATCAAACTTAACTGGACGTCCGGTTCGATCTTCATCTTCAAGGGTGAAATCTCCACCTCTGAATTTTGCAAACCATCTTCTGCAAGTTTTTTCATTCACACATTCCTCTCCATAAACTGAGTGATTGTTTCTAGCCGCTTCGGCTGCTGAGTTTCCTTTCTTGAACTCATAAAGCATTATGTGCCTCAAATGATTCTTGAGTACTTCCATAAAATTTAATTTTATTGTTCTCTGAAATAAAATTTGATCAGTTTAAATGCATCTAAACATAAAAATAATGTTCAGGTCCATTAGACATTATAAAATACTCTTTATATTTCGTTCATTTTAACAAAAAGTTAAAATTCGGACAGAACTTATAGAATGACCTGATACAAGTGTAGCCTGATTTGAATGCTCCTTTGACAATAATCACGCATATTGCGATTTTCTAAGCGTAACTTAGATGCGGAACAAGGCCGGAAATATGTGACACTCAGTGAGGATCGAACTTGTTTTACAGTCATAATCGTTCTAGCGAGACTAGCTCGCTAACCATTACACCACGTTGAAGAGCATACGTTCTCACGAATGAGCCCGCATTTATGATAGTTCTAGATTTATAACAAACAAAAACGTCAACACTATGATTCCTTTCTGTTTTGAAAACACAGTGGCCATCAATTACCTTTGATTCTGCTGTGTCTATCTCGACATCAAATATATGTGATGCTATGGATAGCGACTCTGAATGAGAAATGGAGAGCAGTGTTCGAATTCCAGTCGAGTTAGTTACATTCATCTACGCGCAAATCCCTTGAGAAAGGTGTGAATACATCTGTTCTGTCCCAACACTATGGGTTAATAAGTAGGACAAACTGGGTCCTATAGCTTTGGTTGGCAACAATTCTAGAGATGGAGACACGATAAAATCATTCATCTCCCAGCAGGCCTGGGCCAATCGTGATTAGGCATCGGTCCATGTATACTGCGCATTATGGCGCAGACAAAGAAAGCATTTACTTTTACTATATATATTTGTTACTATATAATTTTTGTAATGGTCATTCCAAGGAGAGGAATAATATCCAATTATGAGCCGAATGGACCTAAACATGAGAGTCACTTGTTTTCCATTCACCATTGTTAAATTAGTAAATTTGTTAAACTAGTAAATGCGTACACGAGGAGTCTTTATCATTGTTTTTTCTCTCTCCCTCTCTCTCTCTCTCAGTCTTACACACTATCTCTCTCTCTCTCTCTCCTCTCCACACACACACACACACACATATATATATATATATATATATATATATATAGATAGATAGATAGATAACTAGACTCGTTTCGAAAACCCTCGAATTTTGATTTGCTAATCAAATCAATCTCGAGGAAAAAAGGTTTTAAAAAAGAAAGAGCTACAAACATGAACTTTGCCGACAAAAAAATCGCACAGATGCAGGTCTGAAGCCCAAAGAAAAACCCCGATACGAGTAAACAACTAACTAACAAAAGAGCTCAATACAACCGTAGAGCAGACCTAGATACACTTTAGTGAGTTAGACAAACCTACCTAGGTTTCATTAAAACGGATCGTCAGGGAAAGTTTGGAGCCAAACTTTCCTGACGATCCGTTTAGGTGAAACTAGGTAGGTTTGTCTGGCTCACTAGGTGTATCTATCTATCTATCTATCTATCTATCTATATATCTATCTATATATATATATATATATATATATATATATATATATATATCCTTAGGCAGGTTATTCGTTGTTTTTTCCTTCATTATATCCCGTGAGTGTTAAATTCTGCAAACCTTCTTTCCTCATCATGCGTTTCATATTTTTCAATTGTCTTTCTGATTTTAAGTACACATGTCCCCCCCCTCCCCATTTCCCTTAAAACCTCCTTGACGCTCATATGTTCAATCCTTGACAGGAAGGGCTTTCAACAACAGCAACATTTAAAATGGACATATAACTCGAAGAGAAAATAATGACATTATCAAGATGCTAATGACCTACACTACTTCCAATAGGAAATTGGTTAGGAAACGGGGATAACAACTACTCGACTTGAGAAGCCTATTTTCCTGAAAAACTGTTTTCAGTGAAAGATTTTATAAATCTCAACTGACACTAGCACTGGCTGCTCGGTCAATGAATACCAGTAATTAATTACCATTGTTATTACACTTCTGTCTAACCACATTTCTTTTACATTAAATATCATCATCTGTAAAGAAATTACCAATTGTATAGAAGGATAAATATTATATAGCATTTCAGTATTTTTTTTTCTTTGTTTCTAATGAAATTTACCTATGTCATAATATTTTGTATGATTTCTGACTACATGAGACATACTTTGTATTATTATTATTATTATTATTATTTCTTCTTTTCTCATTATTATTATTATTACTATTATTTAATCATTATTTATTTTATTATTATTATTTATTATTATAATTTATTATTATTATTCATTATTATTATTTATTATTTATTTTATTATTATCATTTATTATTATCATTATTATTATTTATTATTTATTTTATTATTATCATTTATTATTATCATTATTATTATTTATTTTATTATTATTATTATTATTTATTATTGTTTATTTATTATTTATTTTAATAACAATATTTATTATTATTTATTTTATTGTTATTTATTATTGTTCATTATTTTTATTATTATTATTTATTGTTATTTAATATTATTTATTATTTACTATTATTTATTATTATTTTTTATTAGTTATTTATTTTATTATTATTATTTATTATTGTTATTTATTATTGTTTATTTATTATTTATTGTATTATTATTCATCATTGTTATTATTTATCATTTGATATTTATTATTATTTATTATTAATTTATTATTTACTAATATTGTTTAATATTTATTATTATTATTATTTAATATTATTTATTGTTATTATCTATTATTATTTATTTTATTATTATTAGTTATTATTATTTTTTATTTTATTATTATTTTTTATAATTATTGTTCAATATTTATTGTTATTATTATTATTATTATTCCTATTATTATTATTATTATTATTATTATTATTTCTGACTACATTATAGAAACAACTATGACTGTCTATTGTGGGAATCAAAATTAAGTACTTAAATACAGAATTCACGTATATAATATTGTAATTTATTTTCTCGAAATTTGTTTTATCCCATAATATTTGACCTGCTTACTTCATCCTTTACGGAATTTTATTTAGTTAACTCTTTCCTTCTTGAAGTTTTAAAGGTTTAAAAATACGATTTCCTTTTTTAGTATTTGCTGTTTGGTGAGTCACAAGGCAATAAGCTCTTTTGAATGAACTCACTTTAGTTTGATTAGGAGAGAAAAAAAAAGCGTAACCTCGAAGGCATTAAACTCAAGCAAAGCTTGCGGGCAAACAGATGGCTTTATTAAGGGCTATTGTTAGTTTTCTATAAGTGTACCTCTGGGGCATCTGGGACTGTGTGTGTGTTTCTGTGTGTGCATGGTGCTTTAATGAAGAAAGCTTGAGTGTATGTAGGGGGGAGTAATACAAATGAGTAGCAGTATATCGACTTTATCGGGAGGATTTACCATAAAGTAGGTACCTCCACAGAAACGTGATACCTAAGGTTTAAAATGAATTTAAAAAAAAGTCAGTCAGTCAGTTATGCGTGATACACGCTTAGGCGATCATGACTGACGATTTTTTCCTGCTTTTCAGGTTGCCATTTCTTTCTTAGACCAGTTGCCATCCAACCAACCCGGTTTGTCCTGCTATTTAGCCATAGCTGGCGGGCGGGGAGGGGGCGGAGAAGAAGAGGATTCATTCCTTTCTCAAGGGTATTATCATGTAAGTGAACGTAATGGATTCGACTGGAATTCGAATTCGGCTCCCCGATTCCTCAATCTGAGCCGCTATCTATTAGTCAGCCTCGTTAATAGATTAAATTAATATTTTCAATAAGCAAAATACTAATTTAAATTGTCTGGAAAGTTGTTTTTGCTTTGAAATTGCTAATATCGTGGATTTTAGCACCATTTTTTTGCTATACGTCATCACCATACACTAAAAAAATCTTTCAAAAACAAACTTTATTTGAGAAATATTAACTTATTAAAGTTTTAATTAATCTGATTTGAAAGAATTATTAAAGTTTAAAATATCGTAGAAATGCATTTTTTAACACGACAGTAACTTCTTATTTAAGGTGTTGGTAGAAGTTCATCTAACATTTTTCAATGGTAGATATATCTGTAAAAATTACATTAAGAAAATAATGTAAGCGCCATCTTTCTATATTATTTTTAACAACACAGTAATCATAAAAATTTAGGAAAATATTCTCCGTAAAATAATGTTTTATTGAATTTAAGTCGTTTTATTTTTAAAATTACTATAGTTATTGCTCTTATTTTTTGATAATGTATATGGGCCTCAAAAATCGGTACATTTACACACACGCAAACAAATTTCAAATTTTTTTTTAAATATTGAGGGTTGATGAATTGTACTAAGCTTTTCTCTTTCTGATTAGTAAATATAGATTTTACTTAATAACAATATCACCTAACCATTGCAAAGAAAGATATATTCAAAATATTTAAAACTTTATAAATTATTATAATTAAAATTTAAAAAAATAAAAACAATTCTTTTGAAAATTTATTATTCATCGTACTTTTTCTTAAGACAATAGTGTCCATAATATACCTTAACATATAAACAATTAAAAACATTTCTAATTAAATAATGTCTTAGTTTTATAAGATTAAATAAGTTGAGGTAACAGAGGTGTATATATATATATATATATATATATATATATATATATATATATATATATATATATATATGTGTGTGTGTGTGTGTGTGTGTGTGTGTGTGTGTGTGTGTGTGTGTGTAAGCAAATATATGGATATAAATCCGACAGTATGAAGAAAAATATATACGGAAAAACAAACAAAATCATTATATACAATTATGCTGTTTTAATGTTAATATGTCAACGTCGGACGTTTCGGTCTAATAAACCATCTTCAGGACATATTCATAAATTATAACATTATCAATACAACATGACAAAGACGATGTACATAAGAAAAAGACTTATCCAAACAGAATAACTGAAAACTGATCTTATAAAACTTTCAGTTATTCTGTTGTAAATTATGTACAGAGGAGAAATTAGCCATAGCTTTATATAATCAAACTAACCAGCTATTAAACTCCAAAACTGAAATTCTTAACATATGTAGACATAAAAAAATCTTGGTTACTAAATTAGACGTTTATTTGTCATTCCACCTTAATATTCGTATTTTAATATCCCCTCCCCTTTTTGTTGAATAAATCTTTAAACAACTCAGGTGGTTTGTGTTGTGTTGTGTGGTTCTTTGGTCACATTGTATAATTTTCGCTATCGCCTATAAATTTGCGTTTCACTTTGCCTCTTTAGCCAAATTTCCCTGACGATCCGTTTAGGTGAAACCTAGGTATGTTTGTCTGGCTCACTAGGTATATATATATATATATATATATATATATATATATATATATATATATATTACAAAGATTTTCTAAAAAACACTTCTAAAACAATTTAATTCGTTTGTAAATAAACCCTGAAAGTTTAATTAAAATCTGACAATTATCTGATTTTGTAAGAATTTCCAATTCAATGTGTTTTTCACGGAAAAAAACGTTAAAATGTTCTATATTAATCTTTGTCACCTACCGCTGACGAAAAATAAAAATAAAAAAAAATAAGAATAAACGAATTTTTTTTACCAAAATTTCGTAAGTTCTGAAAAGGATAAACAAATATAATTTAATAATCAGAAAATCCTTTTTTTCTTTCCTCCGAATAATAACATGAAGATTTTGACGGATTAATTTTGTTTTTATTAGGTTTTTTTTTAAAACATTTTTCCATCATGCTATGCTGATTTTTAGCGAATCATTGGAAGTACCTACCGTACAGCAATAGTTGGCGTGTGAGTCTCGCAAACGATATATTGTAGGTACATTCTTCGTTATATGCAACATGGATTTGGTGTTTACAAGAGAAAGCTGAGTCTAATAAGTATCTCATGTCAACCGACAGAAAAGTTTACGAGTCTCTGAGTGGAGGTAAGATTTAGCAAACGACGTTTGTAAGCATTACTTACAGTTTTGTATTCTAAGGTTAGCATATAAGTGCGCCTCAGAAATGGGTGTGCGCGTAGCATAGTAATTATCGGCGCGTAAAGTCGGGGTTCAAATTTCGGCCGAGGTTGTTGCGTTCACTTTCTCACATATAATCTTTGGAAACCTCTGAATCCATTTCTCCTCCCCACTCCCCACAGAACATATTAGAATCTCAGACCTTGATTGGCAACTGATTTACCAGTAGAAGAATAACTCTGAATTCAAAACCGATTTAGATTAGTGCTGGAAACTCCATCCTGCAAAAACCCAATCGTGACAGAAACCACAGTAGCACTAACGTGTTGGGGCTGTGGCGCTATACTCTCTATGGAGGGAGAAGTACTCGTCTCAGCGTTGGATAACGGTTACTATGGAAACAAAGTTGTGAGATTGATTGTATCGTTGTGTTAAACGAAGCTAAGCTTAGCGTGTAAGGGTGCCACATTTTTATATAGAAATAAAGTGTTGTGCCGACACTTGAGTTTGAACATAGATCGTCAGTGAGCAAACCCAGGCAAACCCATTATTGAATTAAGTGGATCATGTGACCATAGGAGAAACGCATTAGGTAGTAGCTTTGCGTCGAATTGATCGCAATATTTCTACTCTCCTCTCTCTTACTATATGGACCGCTATTCTCTACTCTATTCATTATACTATTTGTCTACTCGGATTACTATACGAATTACTATTCGAGCGAGTATTATCGAGCAAGTACTATTAGTGCGAGTGCTATTTGAAGGCGTCTGACACCAGTATTGTTCAACGGCGTTACTATAGTTGTATCTGCGATTACAAAGTCTCTACTACAACGAGCATTGCGAAAGTGACAACGAGTATTCGTTGGCATTACAAAAGTGGCAAATGAGTGTTCGTAGGCATCAAAAACACACTATAGGACAATGGCTAACAAGCAAGTTTCGATGCCAACGATTGTATTGTTGAAATTTGTTGTATTTTCCGGGTGGGGGGAAGAGTGCATAATATTGGAGAAAGATAGCTCACAGATATAAACAGTGTGTACATGGAAATGAACACACTGCATGGTGAATACCAATTTCGCGCCTCAGTCCAGTTTCAAACCACACCAGTATCCACTAAGCCAAGCGATTGGTCGAACTCACTACGTTATCAAATATGCCTCTGTGGCCACTTGACGAACCAACATTTTACGGTAGTTGTTCAAATCCAGTCTTAGAGGTTTTGACGAAGTCACGGTAGTGTGGCTTTTCGTGAGAATCGAACTACCTTATCCTATCTACTTGCGTGACAAGATTAATATCCCTTCCGTGTTTCAGGGCTCTGCTATCTGTTTTTATTTCGTCTGAAAATTTACTTGAGCGTTTCATAGACAATTGTCTTTTGAATCATTCACTTTAAACACTTGTTAGACAAACACGATTCTTCAATTAGAGAAAAAGTAAGTTTGCCGGTGCCTCTTATATTAACAAAATGTCTGTCAAATATCTGTTCGAGATGATGTTTATTTTAATTTACCTTTTTGTCTAACAATGTTGATTCAAGAGCCACTCAAGGTAGAGGGTTATTCTTTGGTGTTGTTTGATCGTAAGAAAAAGCAAAAACTGCAGTTCATGAGATTTTGTAGGAAAAATAACTGTTAACCCTAGAGTTGAAGAGGTCAAAGTTGTTGTGAAAACCATTTGCCAAGCATCTGTAGTAGTTTAGTGAGAGATATATATTTATGTGAAAGAGAAATTGTACTGATAGGATTGTGGTTGCATGAGGTGTTTTCTCGAGTAGGCGACAGGAATGACATTACAAACAATATTGTAAAATTAGCAATTTATTGCTTAAACTAAACAAGAAAAATATAAATACGTGAAAATTGGAGTGTGTATATAGAAACGTCTTCATTCGTACGTAATGCATGTGCGTAAAGTCTTACTGAATATGCTGAGGCTTGTATTTGAGAAGATTTCTCGTACGATCGCCGGAGTTAAGCAACGTGGTCCCTGTCAGTATCTAGATGGGTAACACTTCACAAGGTTACCATAATGTTTTGACAACGTTGGGAATGGGCGCTCTCTTTGGAGTCAGGAATATAATTGATTGCAAAGTTGCACTAACGTCATCACAACGCCATTTATCCTATGGCGAAAATAGTATGAATCTGCAAGACTGACTGATTTAGTTATTTTTTGACAGCTTCTCGTCTTTGGCAGGTAATTTGAAGACTGAACATATTTTTAAATTGTAAGAATTATTTTGAAAATGATAATGAATTATTGATACAACTCCAGCTAATTAACCTATAGCTGGAGGGGATAGGTGGATCACTACCTTTCCTAAGGGTATGTGTATGTAAATAAATATAACGAACCCGACTGGAATTGGAAATCGGAGAGCCGAGTTCCAATTCCGAACATCCATTACTCACCAGCACACCCAAATTTACATCACCTGGTATTACCAAGTCACCAGTGTTTCAGTGTGATATGGCCGAAAGCTGGGAATGTTTGATGGGAGAGCTATTTATATAAGATATCAACATTCGATATTGCATGGGTCAACTGCGCCAAACTTGTCCGGCAAAATATCACCTCTCAGGAACTTTGTTTAATGTATTGAAATAAAATGAGTTTAATGCTGAAGATATAATTACTTACAAACAATGGACAGCAACTGATGATACAATATCAGTTACTGTTCAAATCTACTGTATGCGAATTCATTGATTTACTGTGTGAAAAGATACTTAACATTAACAACCATCATTACGTAAATGATCACAATCAGAATTAATTTGAAGTATAACCGTTATTGTGCAATATCAGATAATTTGAAACATTATCAACTTGTAGTCTATTACGTTGTTACCGTGTTGCTAGCAACCATTCGTATTAGGCTTCCACATGTCAATTGTATAAACTATTTCATTGATGGATTAAATTTCATTTTATAAATATTTCATGCCACTCATTAATCATATCAAGCCGTGGAAAGGATCATAATTCAAGGCAGAGCATCATTTTTTTCGCGGCCTCCTATGGCAAAAGCAGAAACGATCAAAAGAGAACCTGCTAATAGAAATTCGAGAGCAGCAATGGAAAAATCAATCAGTCGCCCAGAAAGATATATTTACATGGGCAAAGAAACGCTTCATAGGAATAACAAGAATTTACATCAGCAAAGATGTCATTAATCACGAGAAAACATTTGATTTAGCAAATCGTTATTTAAGTGCCAGTATGTGAGTTGGGGTGTAATAAATATTGTTTCGAAATTTGGACTGGAGAATTCCAGTCGGGTTCGTTGCCTTGACTTACGCGAAAATAAATTTCCGAATGGTATGTATCTAACACTCCTTTCCCTAGCTATGGGTCTACTGGCTGTGGTTGGCAAGCAGTCTACTGCAAGAAGAAAAGTCATCTAATGCAGGTTCTGTTGTAAAACTACTTGTTATCTACCAGTCTACCGCCAAAAAGAAAACTGCAAATTTCTGAAATGGTATTACAGTGTTATCTACCAGTCTACCGCGAAAAAGAAAATGGCAAGCTACTGCAGTCTACTGAAAAGAAATGGTAAACTACTACAATGTTATCTACCAGTCTACCGCGAAAAAGAAATGGCAAGCTACTGCAGTGTTATTATTCAGCCTACCGAAAAAAAAAATGGTAAACTAATACAATGTTATCTACCAGTCTACCGCGAAAAAAGAAATGGCAAAGCTACTGCAGTGTTATTATTCAGTCTACCGAAAAAGAAATGGTAAACTACTACAATGTTATCTACCAGTCTACCGCGAAAAAAAAATGAAGTGTTATTATTCAGTCTACTGAAAAGAAATGGTAAACTACTACAATGTTATCTACCAGTCTACTGCCGCGAAAAGAAATGGCAAGCTACTGCAGTGTTATTATTCAGTCTACCGAAAAGAAATGGTAAACTACTACAATGTTAAAAGAAATTACTGCGGTGTTATTATTCTACTGAAAAAGAAATGTAAACTACTACAATGTTATCTACCAGTCTACCGCGAAAAAGAAATGGCAAGCTACTGCAGTGTTATTATTCAGTCTACCGAAAAAGAAATGGTAAACTACTACAATGTTATCTACCAGTCTACCGCGAAAAAGAAATGGCAAGCTACTGCAGTGTTATTATTCAGTCTACCGAAAAAGAAATGGTAAACTACTACAATGTTATCTACCAGTCTACCGCGAAAAAGAAATGGCAAGCTACTGCAGTGTTATTATTCAGTTACCGAAAAAAATGGTAAACTACTACAATGTTATCTACCAGTCTACCGCGAAAAAAAGAAATACTGCAGTGTTATTATTCAGTCTACCGAAAAAGAAATGGTAAACCTACAATGTTATCTACCAGTCTACCGCGAAAAAAAGAAATGGCAAGCTACTGCAGTGTTATTATTCAGTCTACCGAAAAAAAATGGTAAACTACTACAATGTTATCTACCAGTCTAAAAATGGCAAGCTACTGCAGTGTTATTATTCAAGTTATCTACCAGCGAAAAAGAAATGGCAAGCTACTGCAGTGTTATTATTCAGTCTACTGAAAAGAAATGGTAAACTACTACAATGTTATCTACCAGTCTACCGCGAAAAAGAAAAAACTGCAGTGTTATTATTATTCAGTTTGAAAAGAAATGGTAAACTACTACAATGTTATCTAACCCGAAAAAGAAATAAAAACTGCAGTGTTATTATTCAGTCTACCGTATAAAGAAATGTGCGACTTACATTCACTTACACTCAAATAACATTTGGAAATGTATTAATCCATCTCTTCTCCTCCATACATGGGTTAAATAGTAAGACTTGTGCACGAAAGTCATTACCTTTACAAAAACTGTGAAATCAATATTCAGCCGCAAAAAAATATTTTAGCAATCCAAAAAGTTGATAAGCCGTAAAAATTAAAACAAGTTAAACAATGAATAAATCTATGAAAATATGTTGTGATTAATATTTGAAAGCTATGAAGAAAATGAAAACGTGAAAGAAAACATCATTGAGTAGAAATTGTTTAAATTTAACCTCGACTTACGGCTATATCACTTTGAAACACCGTTTCTCGTAAGATCACCGAAGTTAAGCACCGTTAAACCTAGTCAGTACCTAGATGGGTTACCGCTGAAGAATACCAGGTGCTGTAAGCTTGGATATGAGGGTGGTGTAATGGATAATGGCTCGGAATTGTTAATCGGAAAGCTGAGTTCCATTTCCAGTTGGGTTCGTCATATTTACTTATGCACAAAAAACTTTAAGAAAGATAAGAATCCACCTCTTTTCCCCATGCATGGGTTAATTAGTAAGACACTTATCACTAAATCATTATTATTTCCGAAATAAATTCTGGCTTTAAATAACCTGTAAACCCAAAATGAATGACTAAATCAGTGAAGACAAATAATATTAATTTTAATTAACAATTACGGTATCATATCCGAATATAATTTATCACATTGATCCGCCATTGAAAACTGGAATATAGAGGAAAAAAATTCATTTTATCAAAAAAAATTTGACAAAATCCAGTCGATAACAAGCAGGTCTTTGTGACCACAATCTCTTCCCTGTGCAATCCAGTTAAAATAGAATATATATATATATATATATATATATATATATATATATATATATATATATATATATATATTTACAGTATTTACATTAGTCGGACTATTGTCCTCATCTTTGTCGCCATATTTGTCACAACGTTTCGGCCGTTGTACGCTCCAGCCTTCTTCAGGTGGTTGGAATTTCGAACTGAACCCTTTATTTCGCTCACTGGGGTAGACTATTCTAGTTCCATGTGCCATGTTTGATGGATGTCAGTTATCAGTTATCACCTGTTAATTTTCCCTCTGAAAGTTCTCCAATCACAGTCTTTGGGTCTGTCACTGGATCTAACCAACGCCTTTATCCACTGTGCCATGTGTCCTTGAGGACATCTGGGTATGAAATTCTGGGTATTATAAACCTAATGTTTTCAGCACTCATTTTTTACCAGTGCTCATATTGCAATTTTTGCTGTTATCATTGCATGTTTTTACCAGAGCCCATATTGCAACTTTGTTATCATTGCTTTTCTCTGGCACTCCTTATTACTGGTTCCCATATTGTATTTATTTCTAGGCTTGGTCGGCTCAGGAGATTTTTGTGGCCTAGCATATGTGCTGATTCCTTAAGTTTTCGAATTTTCCAATGGTGTTCGCTGTCTATGATCTCAACATGATCCCACAGGGGACAGTGATCTCCGTTCTCTCTCCATATGTGGTCAGCCACGCCTGATTTTTCTACTTCCCCTCGCGTTACAGCTTTCTGGTGTTTTTGAAGCCTTACCTTGAGGGGGCGGCCTGTCTCTCCTTTATATTCCTTTCCGCAGCTGCACGGGATAGCGTACACACAGTCTTTAGTCATGTTCTCCTCTATGGGGGGTCCCACTCGAGAGAGATATCTGCGAAGTGTTGTCACGCTTTTGAAGGTTGTCCTGATGTTATATGGACTGCAGACCCTTTGTATTTTCTCTGATAACCCCTTCACATAAGGCAGGCAGACTGTTTTCTGAGTGTTGTTGTCCTCCTCCTCCTCTTGTACCCGCCTATCCCAGTTTTTGGGGGCTGCTGTTGTAGTTGTTACGTTGTAGGGTACTACTTATACTGACCAATTCCTTATCTAATGTCTTGAACCCATGCTCTGTTCGAGATATTAGTACATCCAGGAATGGGAGCGTGTTGTTACTCTCTTTCTCCATTGTGAACTGTATCGAAGGTCTTATTGAGTTCACATGGTCCAGTAGAACCTGGACATCTTCCTGGTGTGGCCAGAGTATGAAGGTGTCATCTACGTACCTTAACCATATAGTTGGCTTTAGAGATATAGATTCTAATGCCATTTCTTCAAATATTCCATGTATATATTCGCTATTGCTGGTGATAATGGCGAGCCCATTGCTAAGCCCTCATCCTGTCGATATATGTGTGATCCCATTCCGAAGTGTGTCGTTTGTGTTCAGAAAGTCAACATCTCCATCAGATTATCTATTGGAATACTGGTCCGTTCTTCTAGGGAAGAGTCAGAGGCCAATCTGTCTCTGACTACTGAGAGTGCCTCCTCCGTGGGTACCTTGGTGAACAAACTCACCACGTCCAAGCTCACCATCTGGTTGGATAGGATGTGAGCATCTTTGATTATTTCCACGAAGTGGGCGGAGTTTCGGACATATGAAGGAGACTTTCCAATCAATGGGTCAATTATATCTACAAGGAAGCGACTCAGAGGGTGGCACACAGAGCCTTGGCAACTAACAATCGGCCTGAGCGGAATACCATCTTTGTGAATCTTAGGGAGACCGTATATGTGAGGTAGCTTGGTGTAACGCTGCGATAACTGCCTATACGTCTTGGGTGATCCTTGTTCTTGATTAGGATCTGTAACAGTTTGCGTTCCGTTTTCATAGTAGGATCCTTTTTCACTTTGCTGTAGCTACCATTGCTAATGAGGTCTTCCAGTTTTCTTGTATAATCTGATTTGTCCATCACTACAGTCGCATTACCTTTGTCAGCCGGTAGTATGATGATGTTTTCGTTCCTCTGTAAGGGATCCAATCGCCAGTCTCTCCAGTTTTGTTATGTTAGACCTGGGCAGCTTGGCTCTCTCCAAGGCCTGTCTTACTTTCCATCTTAGTTCATCCGCCTAAGCCTGAGGGAAGTTCAAGGCCACCTCCTCGACTCGGGCAATGATGTCCAAGTATGGCACCCGCCTGATGCTTGTGGCGAAGTTGAGACCCTTATTCAATACTGACTCCTCAGAGGCACTCAGCTGATATTGGCTGATGTTGACTACTGCTTTCACTGGTGTGTGATGGACCTTGTGCGTCACCTTCTGATCTTTCAATCTATTTAATTTTTGCACTTGGCGAGCCTTGACTACATCAAATTCATGTCTGAAGGATTTATCCAAGTCATTTTGGATCCTTCTCTGGTCTTCTTCATTAGTAATTCTGTTGAAGAAATCCTCGAGCGTCTGGAAGATATGAGCATGTAGTCGATGTTTTATCCAACGATTGTACTGGATTCTCTCTCGGACAAGGGCGTGTCCCGCTTTCTCTGCGACCCGACGTGCTCTCCTTGAATTGATGGGAAGTCTTGGTGCCAAGCCTGAAGGGATGAGTTGTAGGTCTCTACATCGGTGTAGGAATGTCAGATGGTTCGATATTCGTGCCAGTTTCTGGTAGGATTTCTCAATTTGTCTCCATATTTTTGGTATGTCGGGTCCGTACCAATCCTTCAGAGTCTGTCTATATTTCTGAGATGGGGTATTATGTACAGTATTTACATTATTCGGACTATTGTCCTCCGGCCTTCTTCAGGTGGTTGGAATTTCGAACTGAACCCTTTATTTCGATCACTGGGGTAGACTGTTCTAGTTCCACGTGCCATGCTTGATGGATGTCAGTTATCTGTTATGTCTTGCTAATTTATATATATTTGTAATAAAAGAAAATTTATGACAACACTGAAACTGTTTCTTACAACACAAGTTTTAATTTAACATCACACTGATTCAGAACAACGAGCAGCCATTAAATAAGTTCCTGGATATCTTCTCAGAATGCAAAGTAATATCGTGCCAAAGTTGGCAAATCATGATGCTGACTCCCAACATGAAAATTGAAGTACATTTCGAGAGGTGAACACGTCTACTGCGGATGGTTAACTGAAACTCGCTCGTATCTCAAAATACTGTTCGTATCTTAAGGCAAAAAAAAAAATCGGCTTTTATATCAGCTAGAGAAAAGAAAAAACTTAAACATTCCATCTCTACTAAACTCATAGTTCAGAAGTTGTACCCTCAAGCAATTCGTATGTCGGTACGCTCGTATCTCAAAGTATTACTGTATATATTTATATGAACAAGGACTTGATACCACAGAACGTAAATACAGTTTTGAAAATACACGGAGGCATTTTTACCTTAAGGAATCCTTTCAGCCAACACTTCATCAGAAGGAAAACGTTAGTGTGACTCTTGACGAGAACAAAGAAATGAACAATTCACATAGTAAATAATAAAAAAAGAAAAAAGAGAGGTGAGGATAGAAATTCATTGGAACTCGATTAAAATAGATTTATTGGTAAAATAATTTACGAATAAAATATATAGTCCCAAGTGAATTGAAAATGGAAAAATAGTACTCCTGCTATTCAAGTTTTTTTTTTTTTTTTTAATCTGGATTACAAAGGGTAAAATACAATAAATTTAAATTTATTGTATTTTTTGTAGTTGTTTTAATTATGTCTTTACAGCAATACACACACACACACACACACACACATATATATATATATATATATATATAAAACAAGTAAAAAGTTGCAAATTCAAAAAAATAATGTTTTTTTTATGAAAGTATTTATTTATAATTGATATTTCAGATCGACCTCGATCTTTCTTAAGAAATAACTGTTTTTAGAGGTTTGTTTACAAGTAGCGTCCGTCGAGAGATGCGGACGTCACGTGATATGGAACGCCACTGTGTTCGAATATTTTTAACGTAAATCTAATTGTAATAATATTTTAGATGCTGTTAAAAAAAAAAAATAACTATATGTAAAAAAATGTTTAACTATTGAAATATTTATAAAGATTTAAAATACCCAAGTCTTTAGTTAACACTAGTTTATATGTATTTAATTTTAAAATCCAGTATTTTTCTTTTTTTCTGCGTGTGTATGTGGAACTGAAATCGGAATCTATCAATAAACATTTACAGTTTTCTAATGAGTGCCCTGATTGATTAAAGTGTTCAGCTATGGGGGAATAAGGATTATTTTGACGTATGGTTTGTTTATGATTGTTGAAGAAAACTTTCAAATTATTTCTAGATTCACCAATATATCCACTTTTGAGACATATTGTGCAGAATAAATAGTAGATTATATTATGGCTATCACGGGTGAGGCGAGGTGGGTGTATCTTGATATTGGTGTTGGGTACAGAAAATACATTATCTATTATTAAGTGTTTGCAAACTAAGAAACGAGGTTTGTTACATTTGTAATTTCCTGATTGGTTTGTATTGTTTAGATATTTGCTAGAGGTGAGGATAGCTGATAGGTTAGGTGATTGTTTCTTTGCATTTATGGGTGGTTTATCGAAAATGTCTTTGATCTTTTTGTCTAACTGGAGGTTCTTGTAATCCTTTTTTAAATTGTGAATAAGTGTGTGGGAATATTGGTTGGGGTTAAAAACCATGGGAAATATATATATATATACTTTTTTACAATTGGAATTAAGAAACCTTTGTTACAGTTTTGGGGGTATATTATGTATAACTAGTGAGCGAGTCAGAATGACTTATTTCCCTTTATAGTCGACCAATGGAAGATTGACCAATCAGAAGCCGCCCAACACTGTATTCGCCGTGTATAAAGGCGGCCATCTTGTTTCGTCTACCGGAAGGACCAAAGGCGACCAGGAGAAGGATGAACTACACTCTGTTGTGATATCAACTGCGAACCTCCACTACGCTTTCCTACTGTCTCCGAAATATTCACTGCCAACCTCTGGATTCTATACTCGAGGACGACCGTCATGAAAATGTCTAACAACCTTTACTTAATGACCATTTTCAACTACGAATTTTAATTTTAAAATTCGCTACAAACTTATACCGTAAACAGTTTGAAAAATCTTGCTAATTTTAAAATTAAATTTCGTAGGTGCAAATGGTCATTAACTAAAAGGTATCTTAATTCCAGTTGTAAAGAAAATGTTACTCTGTTTAATGAAAATAAACATTGAGCGCTCTTTGTGAGTCAGTTTTAACATATTTCAAATTCTATGTTGTGTTAATAGGACTCACCTGGATTATACCAACGGATTACTACCTATATATATATATATATATATATATATATATATATATATACAAAATTACGTCAAAAATTATCCGCATGTTCAACAAACTAAAACTTCGTTCATGTTCGGTGATGTTCGTTCATGTTCGTTCTGGGATTAATCATAGAAGATAATGGAACAGAGAATCCTTTGATCAAATAGCCAAGTGCTAATGTGCATTTGGGTCGTGAAGAAGAAAAACTATTACTACTACTATTATTATTATTATTGCCGTTGAAAAACATGCACCTGGATATCAAGATTAACAGGAAGTGGAGAATGAAGGCTGAGACTGTACCAATAGTAATCGGAGCTCTAGGCCACGTGAGAAAAGGAATGGACAATTTTATTAACAGTGTCCCAGGTAACATCAACATACAAGTTGCACAAGATATCGTCCTACCCTATCTTGATCTTGAAATGAAAATCCCATATCTTGATCTTGAAATGAAAATCTCAAAAATATTGTACATGAGGACATCAATAATTCCAGTTGTGGTTAGAGCCCTAGGATTGATTGGAAAAGAGTCCGATAGTCTCATTGAATAGATTCCTGTTTGCCCATGGCTTAAAGAAATTTAAAATATTGTATTCTCAAGTACGGCTCATATATTACGAAGAGCTTCATCTATGTAAAACCTGTGTGATCTTAGGGTTTTATCTTTTTTAAATGCTCAATAGAAAAAGCCATAATGCCATTTCTGACCTTAGCTCTCTGGTTGGGACCCGGAAAATGAGTATACACCAGAAATCAAAGAAAATAAAATAAAAGTAATAATAACTCGCCGCTTCTGTTTTTCTGGCTTTCACTGCTTCTCTTGTTTTCATCATGTCTTTTGAGTGTTAAATTCTCTAGGCCCTCTTTCCTCAATATGTGTTCCATATATTTTAGTTGTCTGAAACATCATCAACAACAACGACGACGACGAAATTAACTCATTACAACATAAACTTTTCTTAAAGTTTTAACATTTTTTTTTTTTTGCCTAATCTACCTTGCTGGCTAAAGTTAATTTTAGAACTAGATGATTTAACATTTACGTAAACCCCACTTTTCTAAACATTGGACGCCATGCGCTAATGGGTTGTATAGTCTTAGCATCTTAGGAGTTAATTAATCCAAAGAAGATATGAAACTTACTAATACATAGTGATTTTCCAAGCGTAGCTTAGATGTGGCACATCTAATTAGGGGGCCCCCAGTGAGGATCGAACTCACGACTGAGTCGTAATTGTTCTAGCGAGCCAAGCTTGCTAACCATTACACCGCCTCTAGGTTCCCAAAAGATTTTCCAAGCGTAGCTTTGATGTGGCACAAGGCTGAAAGCATGGGGCATCCAGTGAGGATCGAACTCACTTTTCAGTAGTAACTGACCTAGCGCGACAAGCGCGCTAACCATTACACCACGCCGAGGTGCCCCACTTACTAATACAAATGGTTACTCCCAAACTTATGGCTTATAGTAAATCCCCTCCGTCACTTCTAAGTAGTTAATATAACACGACCAAAAGTATGTATGATTAAAAAAATCCATTATCTAGACGAGAAACTCGAAACGTGAATTAGAAACTCAGTATGCGAGAAATTTCGTGAAACTTTGAGACCTAATATTACAAGTAAGAAGGTTAATATCCAAAATGACATTTGCTTCTAGTGTCGATAACTTTGAGTTTTGTTTCAACCCTTTAATATCGATGCATATGGCTTCCTTTAACTTCTCTTGAAAATTATTGGAAGTCAGGCTATTCGTCTTGAAATCGATCAATATATGCAACATTGCGTGTATAGAGGGACACATATTGTTCTGAGTGTGTTAGATGCACTCTTTTTTATATTAAAAACAAGAAAAAAATTAAACAGAATGTAAAATAAAATATTTTAATATGAAATCTTAATATAACGAGGCTGTGTATATGAAAGTGAAATTGAGTGTGTACGTGTCGTACATTCAATAATTTAACTTTGAATATAGATGAAAATATGCAAAGATACACACAGCCCACACGCAAATACACAGTAGCGGCCAGTATTAGAAAATGAAAGTTTCAAAAGTCGATGATTTCTAATTCTAGCAATTCGATCGAGATAAATATTATAGTAAATATTCAACATTTATTTGCATATGAAGAAACAAGGATAAAAATGTTAAAGAATAAAAAAAGAAAAAAACTGCTTATTACAAAAAAAAAAAAGAAAAAAGAAAAAAGAAAGAAGTGTAGCGTCCTAAGTTAAAGGAACAAAAAAAAGCATTGCCATTTGCATTTATGAGTGGTTTTTAACAAAAAGACTCTAATAGTTCGCAAGGAAATATGGCAACATTGCAATCTAAACAAATTTCCTTTATTCTTCTGTAGTCAGTCAGTTATGTGCCATACGCGATTCACGCTTAGGCGATCATGTATCTTTCGATACATGACTGACGAGGCAGATTTTTTCATGCAGTAGGTTGCTATTTCTTTCTGCAGTAGACCAGTTACCATCCAAGGCTATAGAACCCGGTCTGTCCTATTTACATGTATTATTTTATATAAGGCATTGGTCTTTCTTTCTTTCTTTCTTTCTTTCTGTTTTAATAATCATCAGTTCAGTTATGTGCCATGCATTATACACGCTTAGACGATCATGCATCTTTCGATACATGACTGACGAGGGAGATTTTTTTCCGCAGTAGGTTGCCATTTCTTTCTGTGGCAGACCAGTTGCCATCCAAGTCTATAGAACCCGGTCTGTTCTTCTATTTACATATATTATATATATTATATTTATATATGGCATCGGTCTTTCTTTTTCTTTCTTTCTTTCTTTTTCTTTCTTTCTATTTTAATAATCATCAGTTCAGTTATGTGCCATACGTGATACACGCTTAGGCAATCATGTATCTTTCGATACATGAGTGACGAGGCAGATTTTTTTCACGCAGTGTATTGCTATTTCTTTCTGCGGTAGACCAGTTGCCATCCAAGGCTATAGAACCCGATCTATCCTGCTATTTACCCATAGCTGAGGGGGAGAAGAGGATTCATACATTTCCCAAGGGATTTAGCACGTAAGTGAATGTAATGGATTCGACTGGAATTCGAACTCGGCTCTCCGATTTGTCAATCAATACTGATTTCTAAATTATCCCGATGACAAACTATTGTAAAATTGAATGATTCAGGCGTCGGTTTGTCACGCTGAAAACTCAAGGGTAACCATTTCTTCCATCGCAAAACCAGTTAATACAGCAAAGTGTGTCATTTATAGAAATATTAAAACTTCATGACGATTCTGGGTCGTTTAAGGCTCATAAAAAACAACAATAGGTCCACGTTAAAAGAATCCTCGGCAAAATAGCGTGATTCAAAGACTGTGGATGATGGAACGTTTTGAGAATATCAAGCACTAATCGCCAAGTAACAGAAGAATTTGGCAGGGTCTCCGGCGAACAGTGTCGCATAGTTTCGTATACATGAAAAGCCCCCATCAGCAAGAAGAACCAAAAATGATGATAGCCTTTGCAAACGGACACATTCTGTGGACCGACAAAAATAGGATTAAAACGTTCTTCAGCGATGCAAGTAATTTTTACTTGACTTTGAATGCCATCAGTTTATCGGGCGGTGAAAAGTCGAACATTGTTACCTAACTATCTGGGAAATTAGTTAAAATGGGAGTCGGTAGTGTATTGCCGTAGAGGATGTTTTCTAGCCCCGGTGTTGGCCCATTTATTTTGTCATATGGCAAACAGAATTCCCCAGTATAGAAGAATATTACTGGACAGCTTCTTTCTTTTCGGGGCGCATCTTCTGTCTCAGGTACCACCTTTATGCAAGATAATACACAATCACCTGCGAGAACGATAAAACAAATTATCCAAGTTGAAACAGTCGGGGTTATGTCATAGTCCCCGCAATTCTCTCAGTCCAAGTGAGGAATTCTGGAAGAACCTTGTCAATTGTTTTAGGGCAAGAAACCGGTACCAGTGATTGATTTTTGATAGAAACAGCAGAATAAACGGGAGAAAAGCACGCCTTAAATAACATAATAGAATTCTTTGATCTTAGATATGCAGAATCAAAAGCCATGAACAGTAGATGTCTGTATCAATATGACATCACTTTTGAGAAACAGACCATGTCCCTCCAGGACGTATACAATCATCACTCACCACAGATTTTTATTTATTATCTGTGAATTGTCATACATTATTGAGAAAGATTGTGGAGTAGCTTTCTGTTGTCTTCTCCACTATAGAATTCAATTTATTTTCCTAGAGCGTTCGATTTACCCTGCACATAGCTTGAATTAAGGGTGATGGTTTCATGCTTTTCCCAGGGTCGTTTGTGCAAAAATGAACAACAGACAACAATATGACTGAACCATTCCACTATCCACGCTTCCGTGAAATCAATAGTTTCTATTTGATTTTGGTTTTTAATATTTGACATTACAATTTTTTTGTACATAGCGATTTTATTCTTTAACTATTTTATCCTTGGTTCTTTTCATACAAATATACCATGGTAATTAAGTCCCTCCTCTTCTGCCAATTTTATTAAACCGGGTTTCAAGAACTATTTTATCCTTGGTTCGATTTTTCATCCACAAAACCGACTTGCTTTCAGAAGCCATACAAATATTTTTTTACCATGGTATGTTAAGTCCCTCGTCTTTACTGTGGATGATCCAACGGTCGTCAGAATAAATAGCAAGGTGAAACTGGTTCAGGTTCAAGAATTAAAGTTGTTCAACCAGTCTATACGTAGAACAATCCTGAAATCAAAACCCGTTGGGCCTACGATTGGTAACTTCATCCACAAAAAACCGACTTGCTTTCAGAAGCCATAGCAGAAATACCTTATCTTTTGTGTTATTAAATGTTGCACAAGATAAACCGCGAAAGTCGTCCGGCTTGCGGTTAGGTGCCTGGAACAAATCTTCCGGGCCGCTTCGGTTGAACGGTCCTGTAAAGAGTGTGGTTTGGGCCCGACCTCCAGGTGGACGTAAATTTACTGTGGATGATCTTGTTGTTCCCCATGATGACGGTCGTCGTCTTGAGTATAGAATCAGAGGTTACAGTGAATATTTCGAAGACAGTAGGGGGGAAGCGTTGTTCAGGTTAGAAGAGGATATCCCGGTAATTCCCGGTCCAGTGACCTTTCAGGTAGTTTTAGTGGAGGTCGCGCGAAGGATAAACTAGATAGCTCGGCTTGTAGTTCATTGGTCTTAGGCGCCAGATTTCTCCCTTCTGTTCCTCTTCGCCTGACAAGCTGGAACTGGACATTCGAGTAGGGGTAAACAAAATGGCTCCCGAACCTTTATACGCACGACGGATTGAATATTCTACGTCTTTGACGACGCGATTGGCTTAACCTTCAATTCTTTATTGGATGAAGGCTATAAAGTAAGTCAAGTCATTTGGGCTAGCCTTGATTTTCTTTTTTTTAAGTCAATTTACTAGTATGATATAGGTTAAATGTTTGGGTACCTCAGTTGACTAGAGTAAAAAACTGCAACAGATCTAACAATTAAAACACTTTCTATAAATTTTTATTATAGTAAATTGTTTTTCCCTTTAATTAAATTACCATTTTTTAAATAAAAATTACAATAAATCAGATTAGCCATAGTTAATGCAATGTGTGCCACACAATTTCCTTATGTTTGCACAAAATAAATATCCTAGTACATATTTCCAAAAAGATCCTTTTAGTAAATTGTTTTTCCTTTAATTAAATTACCATTTTTAAATAAAAATTACAATGAGCCACTAATGCAATGTGTGTATAAGTTTTTAAAAGATCCCTTTTGTTTTCATATAATCTTTTGTTTAAATTCCTTCAGGTTTCACGTAAGCATTCCTTGTAAATACTGTTACAGGTGAGAGGGTAAATTCCTCATTCAAGTTTTAGCTTTTTATAATTTTCTTACGTATTGACGAAATCTTTTATAGTTTTAGAAGATGTAAAAAAAATTCTGTTAAGGTTAGATACATTCTTTTCAACTGTAACTGTGGTTGAGTTGGTGAATAGAATAATTTTGTTGTGTTGGATTTGTCAGGATGGTCCGTTCTTGTATTCTTAACTATTTTATGAGTTTTTGTTACAGGTTGAATATGAAATAATTAGGCAATTGGATAAGGCTAAAATGTTCTTAAATGTTTTTAATGTGATTAAAAGAGAGTAGTTTTAGTTTTGGACGCGGTAAAATTAACAAGCCATTTTTTTCTTCAGTTAACGAAAGACTGAAGATCATTTTCAGAATCAGCTGCCAGTTTAAGTTCTAGGGTGTTATTTAAAGGATGTTCGAATAACTTGGAGCGATTTTAAATGTGAATTAAGTTTAAGCAACTAAAGATTTTTTTTCTTTCAGATTTGGCGGACATTTGGGCGATATTATTTTTCACACAGAATTGCCATGACTTAAGTAACATGATCCAATAGAGAAATAAATAAATTTTCACCAATAACACTGATTTATTTGATGATGACATTGATCCGTCTTAATGAAACACCCTTATATATAATCCGTCTTAATGAAACACCCTTTATAAATGTCAAGTGCTTTGAGCTGTGCTAACACCATTTGCATAATCTTTAATTTTCTGAATTTTTTCTAACATTTTTTAATGTTTTAAATATTTTTTTAAAAAGCTTTTTGCATGAGATCTTTTTTAGAAGCGCATGCATAAACATTTGAAGTTAATTACTTATCTTAATTTGAAGTTAGTTACTTATCTTAAATGAAAATTACATAATTCTATTGAGATATATAATTTGTTTTTGTTAATCAAAAATATATCGGCTTCTTCGTTATATAAAAGTAATCTTTTTTTAAAACTCAGAAAAAAAAAGATTTGTTTTCGTACACAAAAGATCTAGGTCCAATTATTGTAAATTATTTCCACCAAAATGTGTCCGTATATTTAAGAAGTTCCAGGATCCGATTTCCGATAAAATGGAAAGTTTTACGAAAGATTACTCTTAACTCACTTTATAGACCCCATCTGTAGAAGATAGGACCTCAACCTCATCACGTTTCTACTGGTTCTACACAATAAAAGTTAGAACACAAACACAAGAAAACATATTAACAACAAAACCCTTTAAAATGACTAATGAATTGGCCGAAATCGCTTGGAACAATACTCATTACGGCCAATTTCTTGACCCCACCTCAAGGAGAACTGTAAGATGAAGACATTAGAAAAACTTAGTAAAAACTTTCTTGTTTCTCATATTCAACACACACACACACATACACATACAAAAGAAGTCTGATCAAAAACTAACGGGACTGGTGCCACAAGAAAGTTACAACACATATCAATTCGGCGTTTAATATCCTTCACTTTAATCCACATATTTTATCCGGCGTCGTTTCGACTGATGGAAATATTCCTGGAACTCTGTCGCGTTCTCTTATATTTCCTCGAGGTTTTAGGATCGTGTACTTTTTAAGTAGGATTTGATTTTTGGAAAAGAGAAAAAGTCGTTAGAAGCGAGATCTGGGGAATATGGTGGTAGACGGGCCTGAAGAATGTTGTCGTTGGCCCAAACTGCTACAAAAGCCATGGTCACTGATGGAAACTCTGTTGTGTGGTGAGAAGACCACACGCTAAACAATGGAAATGAGCGAAAAAGGTATAACTTAATGTACACGCACAACAGAGTTCAAGGTCAATTTTTAGGTCCGTTACCGTTAACAGTACGATAATTTTAATCAAAGCTCGTATATATATATATATATATATATATATAAGGCAGGATGTGTGTGTGTGTGTGCAACGAATACACAGCCGCAATTTTCGACGGATTTGCACCAAAATTTACATGCCCATGCTCCAAGTTAGTGGAAAGGCCAAGACCGACTTTGCATTTCCCAACTCCCATCGATAGTGGAAATAATCGATTTTTCATGCTTCTACGGCAGTTTTCATGTAGTTTGCGGCCATTTTGTACTGACCAGAGTGAGAGCCAATAGCTGGCTGCCACGAATAGGCAGGAAGATTCTATTGGCCAGCGTGAGAGTCAACAGCTGACTGACACGAATGTTAACTAGCATGCTTGCATGCAAAAAATCGATAGCTGCATTCGTTACAAGTGGGAAAAATTTAAATCTGCATGGCACTTTACTCCAGTTGGCTCATTCGCTTGCTTGAACTCAACGTTGATTCTGATTCCGCAGAACTGGGTTGGGTGTGATAAAGTATTTGTTGTTAACATTCTTTTTTCATTCGGTTTTTCCAGTTACGAGTCCTTTTTTAAAGCTGATCGTTTTGTGTTCATTTTGTTTAGTTCTTTTTTCGTAACAGATTTAATGTTTAGTATAGAGCTTAGAAAAAATTCGCAGTGTGAGATAGGCAAGAAGTAAGGAATGTAGCAACATCAGCACGGCAAAGGGCACTCCTTTAAAGACAAGGAAGGACAAAAATATTTTAAGTCAAGTGATAGCGACTGCTGTGTGAGTCGTACGATTTTTGAATCAAGCACGGGCAACGCCGGACCATGCTGCTATATATATATATATATATATATATATATATATATATATATATATATATATATATATATATGAGTTTTAGCGATGTCAAATTTTATATTGGATCCACTGAAAATACTTAAAATTTGATTTTATCATCAACGAATGACTTTAAGTAATGTAAGATACATGAATAGCACGTAATTTCTGCTAATTAATGAAAGGTGGTAATACACCTATAATTACGTGGGATATTATAGCTAAAACCAAATCTTACAATGAGAAAGACGACAGATAGAAAAATTAAAACACTTAAATAACCCTGACTTGTAGAAAAATTAAAACACTTAAATAACCCTGACTTATTAAACAAAAGAAATGAACTGATGATCACATGTATGCATAAAATACGTAGAACTAGATTAATTTTACTGTAGATTATGACCTTTCCATTTTTAATTTCCTTCTGTTTACTTATCTTATGTCGAACAGATATAATTTTTATTTTTTTGTAGTTATAGATACGTTTATTTTAATATTAAATTTAAAAACCATTAATCCCCGTTTATTTTAATATAAAATATAAATCCTGTCTATTTTAAATACATTTTTAAACCAGTTATTCCCGTATAATATATAGACTCTGGACAATATTGTGTTAACCAGATATTTTTCTTAAAATTTAAATTATGAAATGGTCAGGCTCTACTCAGCACCTGAAGACTGCGTTGTGCATAAAGCACCGAGTCGTGCTACTGGTGAGGAAAAATGTATATTTATTAATGTACACTTAATAACTCTGTTCCTGTTATACTATATCGCGCACTAGTTTATTAACATCAGCGCTCAATGTGCGATATATATATATATATATATATATACATGATAACTCTTATGTAGCGTGTTGGAATCATATTTTTAAATAAATAATTATATTTTAAATAAATAATTATATTTATGCTCTACTTTTGTATCGAGCACTATTTTTAAAAATAATAACAAAAATACTAAAGAACTTTGGATTATTTACCTATTTTCTATATATATTTATATATATATATATATATATATATATATATATATATATATATATATATATATATATATATATGTGTGTGTGTGTGTGTGTGTGTGTGTGTGAGTGAGTGTACAGGGTGCGATAGATAAATTATCGTCATTTTATTTTTATTTTTTTCATTTCGCGCATGCGCATAGTTTGTTTTTGATTTTGTCGACTGTACAGTACAGTATGGCCAGTTGATGCAATTCATTCCGCCAGAAATTTGGAAACGTACTGCTTAAAAATAATTTTTCGCTGGAAACTTTTCCATATGCCAAATGACAGCTAAAGAAATTAAATAAAATTGGAGCATCTTTTTATGCCATGTCCGTTCAGAAACTCTTTTTCTTCATTATCGTTGAATTGTTAAGTTTTTCTCCTTGGCTGGCGGCCATCATCTAAGGCCAGTCTTCCCAGTCTTCCCTGCTATTTAATCCATAGCTGGAAGAGATTGATTCAGACAGTCCCCAAAATCACTAGTACGAAAGTGAGCACAATAAACTAGACCTGGTGTTATTTAATAACATTAGTTATATGAACCGTTCCTGTAGGAAAGAACTCACAATATTAATGATCAACCAAACTAGATACATGACTGACTAGGCAGATTTTCCCCGCAGTAGGTTGCCATTTCTTTCTGCGGTAGACCAGTTGCCATCCAGGGCTACAGAACCCGGTCTGTCCTACTATTTACACATAGCTTGGGGATGGAGAAGAGGATTCATACCTTTCCCAACGGTATTAGAACGTGAGTGAGTGTAATGGATTCGACTGAAATTCGAACTTGTTTCTCCGATTCCTCAGTCCGCATTGCTATCGATTACTCCACAGATAGGCAAAAGTCCATAGAATAAATATAAAAAGAAATCATTCATGCTACGCGACAACTATTTATTTTTCAACATAATCTTCTTTTTTGCTTATATACCAACGCCTCTCCCTTAATCACGTAGACCAGTCATTACACAATTGCCTCTTAACGCGACCTTCTACGTTGAGTGGCACACGGGCCTTGTACAGGGTGAACCTTACGGTAAAAAAAAAAATGAAATTTTGGGATCAAAATAGAAATGACGAGATCAAGCTGTAGATATTTTCATTAATGCCTTTTCGTACGCACACACACGTACAAAGACATCCATATAGGCATACATTTTGTGTAAATATTTCCGTCGAAAACCCGGTATTTAAACTGCGTATTCAATTTCTAATTTTCAAAAACGTGCTCTAAAAATTCCCTGCACAAAAATATATATATATATATATATATATATATATATATATATATATATATATATATATATATATATGATTTAAAAAAAGTGTACACCTGTGCTTCAAATAGTTTATAAAATAGCGTAGATAAGTTGGTCAAGAAAAAAAAGTCAAATGGTGTAATCGGCACGAAAAACATTTATTAATATTAACCAGGTGAAAAAAATGAAGGACAGAGACTGAGGTTCCATGTCCGGAATTTTCGAACATGCCTGTGTTCTTCATCAGCGGATGCGAGAAATAAACAGAGGGACGTTGGAGTCTATTCAACATTAGTTCTTGGGGTTGGGTAGAGTCCGCTTGTATGGCGAATTTTTAGAAAAAAAATCGTTCCCTGTTCGATTTCTCGCTGTGCGAAACTTTTTGTGAAAATAACCTTAGATTTAAAAATTGTGACTGGTTATGAGTGGAAGGGGAGTGAGATGTTGAACATAGAAGAAAAGGGATTATAGGACCAGGGGTGGGGACGGTATTAGTTGAAAGATTTTGCGCATTAATAAGCATTGTGGGGACATAACGAAATTGTTACTAAAAATAATATATATATGTATGTGTGTATGTTTATGGATGTGTGTGTATGTGCGTGTGTGTGTGTGTGAGAGAGAGAGAGAGGGAGAGAGAGAAAGGGAGAGAGAGAGAGAGAGAGAGAGAATAAAAAATCCCAGCGTTTTGTTTTACAATCTACCGAGACCAAAAATCTTCAATAATTTGTTTTATTCTGTTTGGTCTGTGAAAAGATAGATAGATAGATAGATAGATAGATAGATAGATAGATATATATATATATAGAGAGAGAGAGAGAGAGAGACACACACACACACACACACACACACACACACACACACACACACACACACACACAAGACAAGAACAGAGAGAAAGAGAGAAAAAAACGTCATGGTGTACCAGTGATTGTTTTAAGAAATCGATAGATGAAAAAAAAAAGTCTATCAAATATAGAGCATGAAAATATTCGATTATGCAATTCAATCACTAAACATGTCTGCCATTTTGAAATTTTATTGAACTGATCACGAATAATAATAAAACCGTCAATAACAATAAGAAGAAAAAAACTTGCCTTTTGCAGCTTTGGAAGTTAATGTTAAGTTTAAGATGTCTGAGATTTTTATTTTACATTTATTTATTTCCTTTTTTTACGCACATTTAGAGGGTGAGTGGAATAAATTTTCGTGAACTAACGCGTGATCGCGTCATTAAATGCCAGACAGGTCGATGATTGACTCGCACTATCAAAAATGTCTTATTTATTTAGCTATGACGCAGAACAATTCCTGGCTCATACTGGCGTATCTTTCTGCATGAATATTTTTCCGGGTTGTATTCAAAACGTTTTGACATTGTCTCATTTTACCAAAACGAAAACGTATCTATAAAATACACAAACTCTAATCTTATTTGTACCAGATATTTGTTAAACGATGCATGATACCCCAACCAATTTAGGAGCATATTGCAACTTGAACCCCTGCTGAGTGCATTGCCAAATTTCATTAAAATTAGACAAGATGTTCTTGAGCTAGGGTCATGTTTTTTTTTTTTTTTTTGTGGCATTTTTAATAGGAGAATCAATATTTGTTTTCGATACACATTCTTATATCAATCCAACTACTTCATAGGTGAAGAGGCTATGTTGGTGTGTCATTGTAAAACCTAACTGGTATGGCTGGAAATTGTGTCGCATGACTTGATGGAAAAAATATATAGATGCATGCTGGTTTACCGCCGTTACGTATTTTGAAATAAATATAAAGAAGAAACAAGTACATATAATAAATATAATTATTATTTTTTAAAAATTGGAAAAATGAAATTACGTGCACAAAAAGGAGGCATCCATATTTTATATTATTTAAATAAATATCAATCTTCCTAAGCAGACAATAACTGTTTATTTGTTTGTTTTTTTGAATGAACTTCACCTTTTAAAATTACCCCAGAACTACTATTACTTGAATTGACAGGCCTTTAGTAAGATATCAGTTTGCAATTCTATTCTAAAAAAAGAAAACTTTTTCTTACTAAATTTTTATTGCGTTTTATGTAATATTGTATAATATGAGTAATAATAATTATTACAATAATTTGCACTTCAAATACAAATTATGTTTGTGTAATTATTAATAAAATTGATAATATCGTTACGTCATCAGGTATCAAGAACTGCGTTTAAAGGGATACCAGCGTGTTTATCCGTAGACTAGTACATACAAAAGCCTTGAATTTAAGCGTAAAAAGTAATCAAAAGTGTCGACCAAGGATATGACTAAAACAAGCGAAAAGATTTAATAATCTCTAGAAAACAAAAAAACACTTCTTAAAAATGCAGCTGGCAAACACAATTCACTTAACTTAATTTTCAGCTTGTTTCAAAATAGGTTTTACTGTAGGCGAAACTTTTTTGTAACAGGCAATGAATTTTACAAATAATGGCTTAACACAAAAATGGCTTCTTTTTTTCTTTTTAATGGCCTATATATATATATATATATATATATATATATATATATATAGTGAGGTTGTGCTGTCCAGTTTAGTGATTCTTTTGTGTGTATAGTTTCTCTGTTTCGAGAGTTCTTCTGCTACTCCTGTATATATTTTCTTTATTTTTTACAGTGGCTTGTAATGTGATATTACTTTTGCAGCCAAATGCTATTTCTGTTTCAGTTTTGTCATAACTTTTAGGTATTTATGAATAGAAAAAAGAGGTTTCTTATAAGATTTCAATTCACATCCCTTATTCTTGAGAACTTGTCGAAGACTCGCTCAGATAAGTCTGAATACCCTAGTGTTTTCGTTTTCAGTTTTACCTGCTTATTCCGGGTAAGGGATCAAACTTGCCTCACAACTAATTACAATGACAGAACGATACCGTTGAACTGTAATGGTGGGATAGTCAGAGGGTATATGTACATATACATTGAGTTTTTTAATCAATATTTATATACAGAAAAGATTTGTTTTCAGTATATATAGACAGTCATTCACTCTTGTAGTTCACTGCTACTAACAAGCAGGGATTTTGTTTTCTCCTGATGATGGCTATACTGACCGAAACTAGTCGAGGAACCTAATTTAAATAATAAAACAAAAAATATTAATATACAACCCAGTGTGCCTGAAATGTTAATTTTTAACATTCTTTATTCTTCACACACACACACACACACACACACACACACACACACACATATACATATATATATATATATATATATTTAGTTGATGTGAGTTTGTGATCCTGGGTTTCACGCTTTTGTGATCGTCAGACAATCGCAAAAGCGTGAAACACAGAGTCACAAACTCATATCAATCCAACTAAATATGTTAGCTCTGATATTGAGCGCTTTCAATAAATACCGCATATATAATATATAAATAATATATATAATAAATTGCATATATATATATATTTATATTTATATAAATATCACATTCACACACACACATACATATATATATATATATATATATATATATATATATATATATATATATTTAATCGAATTTACTCCAAGCAAGGCAATGAAGCCACTAAGACACATTCTTATCACTAAAATAATTATCCTCTATTATTATTTAATATTCTTCATCTAATATTATCGTATTATTTTATAAGATAAAGTACAGAATGAGTTTTAAGTCATGCCCCTCCTGCTTATAGTCGACGTCATCTGACCGGGGTGAAAAGAGAGACACGTCTAGGGCAAGGAGGAAGAAGATGCAATCAAAATCTTTTATCAGATGCCGCGACCGAACGATTGATGATTCTTTCAAGGGATCATTAATGTCCACTGGATTTGAAATGTAGCCAACTTAAAAAAAAAAAAAAAAAACATAAAAAACACTATTTAACACCAGACACTGACGAAGGCTGAAAGAGTAGCCGAAACTTTTGTAATTTGCAAAAAAAAAAAAAAACTTCATTGTACTCCCACATGACAAATAAAGAATATAGTCAATCATTTAAATATATGCAATCACTTTAAATGTGTGTTTATATATATATATATATATATATATATATATATATATATATATATATATATATATATATATATATATATATATATATGAGTGTGTGTGTGTGTGTGTATAAATATAAAAGTGAACATAGAAGTCAAAAACTTAGAGGCGACTGTCGCAATCGTCAGGCCACCCTGTTGACTTCTATATTCACTTTATATTTACACTCTCTCTCTGATATTGAGCACTTTATCCCATAAATATAACACATCTTAAGATTATATTTATTTATATATATATATATATATATATATATATATATATATATATATATATAGGGTATGGAAAAAATAGGTATACAGTAATTAAAAACAATCACATATATATATATATATATATATATATATATATATATATATATATATATATATATATATATCTTTAAACAGAAATCCGCAATCTCAAATCTTTGCTTACATATTAGAAAATTTCTCTTAAGCACATATGAGGCTGGATGAAAAAAAAAAACATTTCAATTACTCCTGACCGATACATTTACAATACCCTTGCTTTTCTTCTCTTTCCCCCTCATCTTCTTCTTCTAAACATCCTCCTCCTGTGTTTTTATTACACCCAACGTCGTGTGTTTGTTTATTTATGTTTGAAAATAACAATATAGAATTCATTATTTAAAAAAAAAAATAAAGCGTTAAGAGGTCATTTGATAATAATCGCCTGAGAATGCCGTAAGGTTGAAACCAATGTAGCGGATTCAACTAACCTCCTGAGTTATCTCTCTCTCTCTCTCTCTCTCTCTCCATACATATATATATATATATATATATATATATATATATATATATATATATATATATTAAGTCTCCGGATTACGACTATCAGGACCCATTAGGATTCGTGGTTACCATACAAGCACCATTAATGTTGTTTCGACTTATGCCGTTTGCATCGTGCATCCGAGGCAAATGGCGTGGCGAAAGAATAGGTTGTCATACGGTGCTAGAGTGCGGAAGGCGGCGTGGGTCAGTTCCTGTTTGGACGCCATATTGGATTGTTGGTGAGGAGTGTTTATTAATGGAAAATCGCGCGTACATTACTGGCTTTCTATATATTTGCATACACATCTATCTATCTATCTATCTATCTATCTATCTATATATATATATATATATATATATATATATATATATATATATATATATAGTCCCACATAATTTCTAATACACTGATGAAAACGGACAGTAATATCTATTTTACAATATAGTTGTTGTTGTCATTTTGTATGTAATACCAATCTTGTAGAATAAC